>CM053789.1:149693276-150293276 GCA_028749045.1 Cupressus sempervirens
TGTTACTCGCATTTCAGAAGATTATATCAACTTCGCAATCACTAATCATCTATCATCATCATCATATACTTCCACTCCAACTTTGCAAATGAAGTTCTTTACTTATACCAAACATATTGGTAAATTCTTCCTTAGTCAGCTCACATAGCAACATTAGAGTTGACTTATTAAGAAATTGTAACTCAAAACAATAAAACAAGTTGATTTTGCTGATATGCTCTATTTTGTGCAATATCGTCACTGTGTTATTAATTCCTTCATAACTCAAACTTGGTTGGTTGTATAGACATGTGCACTGGTATACATCATCAATATGATATCCTGCATCTTTGGTTAACTGTGCAAAAGAATATTCTAGGGGAATATTTTGTTATCATCAAATCTATTATGTTGTTGTAACACTTTTTGACACTTACACAACTTTCCTTCACAATGAACATGACTAATCTACAAAACAAACATGTCATAAATGACAACCATAACTTATCTGATTGACTAGACATATTGTCAACAATCTCCCCCTTTGGCATTGATGGCAACATTTTGGAAAAATTGGCTAAGTCCCAAATATGTTGTCATGGCAATCAAAAAAATAACCATAACATAGTAAAAACATTGTATTCATGTTATGAAGAAGTTACATCCCTTATAACTCCTATTACAACTTATTGCTCCCCCTAACAATTACAATTACAATTTTTCATATATCTCCCCCTTTGACATCAATGACAATGGTATCATAAAGAGACTGTCAAAATATGGTAGTTGAATCAGAACTTGGTAAAGAAATCATTGAAGTTGGTTTTTAACTATGCAAAGTGTTTCTTCCAACTTTCTTTTAGTGCATTAGATAGACTGATTAATGCACATAGGGTATATGTGGCTAACTCTTACATGTTCAAGTTTGTAGCTACAAACTTATCATATGAAGATTTTGCTGACAAGCATTCCTCCAATTGATTCTCTAGCAATGTTACTTGTGGAAACAAGTGTTCTCTTAGAAGGGTGAATCTCTTCAGAGCTTTCTCATTTTCTGTTTGCAAATCTCTTATGATGTCATGAAGTGTCTGTATCGAGGGATTAATGGTATCTATCTTCTGATTCTTGTTTCAAAAGTTTTCAGTGACTGTTTGAAGCTCAGTTACCTTTTCTTTGATTTGATCATCAAATTCTTGAAGATAATTATATGCCAAGTTGCACTTAGCATAAGCCTTTTTTCCTTCCTCTATATACTATCTCAATGCTTTAATAGATATATTAAAATTTTCTATATCATTTCTCATATTAGTGCACATGGTATTAAGTAGTTTACCATCATGCTCTTTTTGTGCTTGAATTGAAGCCACATTTTTTAGTGTCATGAACTCGTCATCAAAAGCTTTATACAAAATTGTTGCATGCTATTGAATATCTATAGGGGTGTCAATAGGGCTCACTATTTTCTCCATTCTATCCAAAACTAAAGTCAAAGTCTTCACAATTGACTTGACAAATTTCTTCTTCTCAAGAAATTTACTCAAAGAAGATATGAGATTCTTCACTTCATCTTCTTCATCAGATTGAACTACTATTGATGCTACCATCAAGGATACACTCGAAGTAGATTCTTCACTACTAGATTCAACTTTCTTCACAGAAGGTGTATCTTCTTTCATAGGCTCTTGATTCTTTTCTTCTTTATTAGAGCCACTATAGTCCACAATATTGCCAAAAATGTTGGCACCAAATTGCTTGAATGGGTCCTTAGTTCTGTCAACTATCACATTGGTGTTATCTACTTGCATAGATTCATTACCAATGGTGATATGTGGTGGGTTCACTTGAACTTGGTGTAGCGGAAGGTTCAAATATGTGAGGAGGAATGCATGCTGTAGGACTAGCTTTCTGTGTCTGTGCACACTTCTTAGATTCTTTGAGCAAATGACTTGCCTTTTCTGTTTGTGCAATTTTCTCTGTCATTGGGCTTTCCTTCTTATGTTATGCACTCTTTTCTGCCATTGGGCTTCCCTTTTCTGGTTGTGCACTATTCTTAGGCATAGTAGATATGTATGAGATTATAACCTCTTGAATTTCCTTATTAACTTCATCATAATTTCCCTCCATGAGGAGAATGGATCTCTTTTTATGTCTCAACAATGGTGCTATACCTTTCAAAATTTATGTTATCTCTTCCTCATTATTAAAAATACATAGCTTTTTCAACATATTAATTCTTATTTTCTTGTCTTCCTCTACAACTCTTCTCTTTCTATATCTCAACCTATTATACAAGTCTTCAGGTATCTGACCTTTTATACTATCAAATCTCTTATCTTTAAGAATCATGTTTCTAACTACAACATTTTCTAGCTCTCTCCTATCCATATTATTATACAAATCATAGTATTTATTCAACTATGCAAAATTATTTTCATTAATGATTTGCATGTTTAGATTCTCTACCTTGGGTTTCCATAATTTGCATGTTGTTGATGTCTTAGCTTCTTCATCAACTAGCTCTACTGGTCTGTCACCAGTCTCTTCCTCAGATTTAGAAGAGTTAATCTACAAGGTTCTTCTCTTTTTTCTTGGGCCACTTGTAGTCTACTTCACTCTCCTTTTAGGAGGGGTTATGGTCCATTTAGGCCTTGTAGACTTTCTTGTAGCTAATGCTTCTTTAGTCTTTACTAGTTTCCTTGGAGGTTGTTGTTGTGCATCTACTACATATGGCATAGTAGATGTCTGTGCACTTGTTTGGGCAATTTTGACCACTTCAATAGTTCCTACCACTATAATGGGTGTAGGGGCCAATAGCTTAGATTTACCACTAGCCTTATTTTCCATGGTTATCCCTTTCAACTCATCAAATTCCTTCCTAGACATTCCTAATTCCTTCAAAATAGAATCAATCACCTTATCCACCTTTTTCTTGGAATCCTTTATTATCTAGATTTTCTTATCTTCTTTGATCTTCTCAACGTATGTGCCCCATCTAGGATAATTAGATTCAACTTCAGAATGAACAATTATCTGCGCATATCCTTCAATCAATTTGTCAGTCATCTCATATCCCATAGGTTCAATGAACTTTACTCAATGAACTAAAACTTCCATGCAAGTGATATCTATCTCAACCATAAAACACAATTCATCATTGTATTTTTCTACTAGCATAGGAGGTATCCTATATCTTTTCTTGATCTCTATTTGAAAAGACTTTATTATTCTGTCAATGTCACTGTCTCTAACTGCTTCAGATCTTGATCTGTATGCACTAGTGATTAACTGCATTGTGTACTCACTTTCATTCCAATTTGTGATACTAGGAAACTCCTTAGTACCATAGAAAAATATGTGTGTCAATAGGACTTCAAACCTAAAGACTGCACTCCTTGATTTCTTGATTCTAGAAATGTTATCTAACAAATGTGTTTGGATAATCTCACACATATTAACCTCTTCCCCTCTTACTACCAAGTAAGCTGCATGAAGAAATCCTACAGGGATTGAATCTATCCTAGATCCATGATTATACTTATATCCAAAAATCTTACAAATGAGTCTCACTCCATCATCTTGAATGGTGTTGACTTTTATGTTCCTGCCATCAAAATATGTATTAAGATTTGTCTCAACTAGCTTGTGCACATTCTTGATATTTACTGGGTAACTTCCTTCATTACTTAGACCTGTGACATTGTGAATTAGGTCATTATCAATACATATTATTGAATCTCCCAACCATAGAAAATCATCATCTACTCTACTTAGAATTATCCTTGTCCATTAATTATTTTTGAAATCCATGTAAAACATATGCTTAACTAGGTTAAGTCATGCTAGGTATCTATGTTCAGGTTTTAATGACAAGTCATTGCTACACATTTTCTCCAATTCCTTATGAATCTCTAAATCACCTATGCTTTCAATCTTGCAATGAATATATCCTCACTGTGAAGAACATTTTTTGGAACTTGCAAAAATGCTCCAATAAGTTCATCAAGCAAAGAAACAAATGGGTGTTTCTTGAAATTATATCTAGGACTATTGCTCACATTATAAACTTCTTGCCTTACCATTTCTAAAATATTATGTTCAACAATTTAAAAAATACCTTAATTTTGCATCTTAGGGTTTTTAGTGACTTTGCATAATTGCAGATCTCTTTAATTATTCAAATCTTGCTTTGATCTCACATTCATACTTCACACAAATAAATGATGTATACAAATCAATTCTTGTCTTTTAAATCTTTTGCAATCTATACTTTGCATTAAATGCATATCTACCACTAGTTTTGTATACTGACTCCATATCACAGAGATGTTATTCTTCTTACATATCCTTGTCTTGATCATATCAAGAAATGTGCACTTGACTGTAGACTTCACTTAATGTCTACTACATATTGTCAACTGCATTACCTTTGATACTTTCTCTAACATCAGTTATCAATAATCAATACTCTATCTCTAAGAGTGCTTAATTCTGGTAAGAAGAGTAACAAACAATAAGTGACTTCATTGTCTTGTTAGGTACATCTTATATAACTGTATGAGAGCTTTTTGGTTCCTTTGCCTTGAAAAATGTTTCCTTTAATTCATTTTTCTACTCCTTCATTTCTTTCTTCAAACTATCATCATTTCTTCTATTGTTCCTTTTGTAATTTAGATTCTTGTTTAGATCTCTTCTATCCATTCTGTAAAACTTCGTTGTGCATCCAAAGTTATTGTATAGCTGACATATAGGTACATTTCTATTTTGTTAATTTTTCTAGTCATCAGAAGCTCTGCAATTCCTTGGAATGTCTCCAAGATTGTTGCATCTATAGCAAACAATTTGTCTTCTCTCTCCACTTTCATTACTGTGAGATCTTCTTTTGTTTCCTACATGGTTAGTGTTCCTATATATCCTACTATTTGCATTATTGCTATCAAATTTAGGTTTCTTACAATCCACTGCATAATGACCATATCCATGACAATTATGGCAATACAACTTTGAAATTGGTTTGAAGGACTTACCTTTGCAATTGACTGCAGTGTCTGCAAGTTCATCACACCAGGCATATGATTCCTTTCTTTTGTTGTCTATATCTTTATTAGATTCTTTAACTTTCTCAGAGTGAGTAACATTCTCTTTATTTTTAGATGTATCATCTGTCTTTCTTAGATCCTCATTGACTTCAGGAGTATCAAGTTCTTTTCTCACAATAGATTTCTTGGTAGCTTGTCCAAGAAAGAATCCAAGACCAGTCTTGTCATAACTAGGTCTTTGTGCACATATTTGTTCTTCAATCTTATCATTACTAGTTTAAAGTTTCTCAAGTTGTTGTTTGGTTTGTACCAACTCACCTTTCACAATAGTGTTGTATTTCTTTAATTCAACATGCTCTAACTTAATAGATTCCAATTCAGATGTTACCTTTCTTAACTGAGATCTTAGATCAGCATTTTTAGCTTTAATTTTAGATTCATTCTTTCCTCCATTTTTCTTAAGACTCAACTGAAGTTCAACTATCTTTAACTCATGTTTTAGGATCTCATTTTCTTTCTTTAGATCTTCAATATCATCATCACTGGTTTGCTTGCTAGATCCTTTTTGCTTTAGGTCATCTATTTTGTCCTTTAATTCACTAATGTATGCTTTTGCATCCTTGTATCTATCTTTAAGGCCATCTCTTTCATTAGTAAGGAGATAAATTTGTTCAAGTGCTTCTTCAAGATTCTTCTTTAATTGTTCCATATCCATAGGGATCTTATTCAAGCTGTTAAGCTTGTTTTGAACAACCAAGCTTTGATACCAATTGTTAGAAATAGATAATACTAAAAGAGGGGGTGAATCAGTATTTTCAATCTTTTTATCCACAACTAAATAATATTAATTATTTTACCACATGGATAAGAAAGTAAACCAATTTAATGCTGAACAATATAAACAACCACACATAAAGAGAGATCATAACACCACATTTTGTTAACTAGGGAAACCCTGGCCAAGGGAAAATTATGGTGGGGATGGAACCCACAAGATGATTCACTATATAAAGGATCCAATTAAGGATATTGACCCTATTTGGAGTCTACGAAGCAAGTATAGTGTCTTGAGTCTCTATTAGGAGACTAGGCCTTGTTAGAATCCTCACCCCTATTAAGAGTTGGTAAATCATATACAAATGTGTGCAAGAAGAGCCCACTGTCCTAACATGCAACTATACAATAAGTTCTTCACGAAATAAGTATACATACAATACTGAGATACTTGTTGTACTTCACAAATCTTCTGCCTGACAATTCTTTACACAAGAGTGACTACGCACATATGAATCTGCAACATATCTTGCATAACAATGCTTCACATAATATATCAAAGTATCACAATCACTTGTTACTCACATTTCACAAGATTATGTCAACTTTGCAATCACTGATCACCCATCATCATCATCATATACTTCCACTCTAACTTTGCAAATGAAGTTCTTTACTTATACCAAACATATTGGTAAATTCTTCCTTAGTTGGCTCACATAACATCATTAGAGTCAGTTTATTGAGAAATTGTAACTCAAAACAATAAAACAAGTTGTTTAACACATTTTGCTGATATGCTCTATTTTGCGCAATATCATCACTCTATTAGTAATTCCTTCATAACTTGAACTTAGTTGGTCATACATACATGAACACTAGTATATGCCATCAACATGATGTCTTGTATCTCTGGTTAATTGTGCAAGAGAATATTATGTTATCATCAAATCTATTATGTTGTTGTAACACTGTTAGCTGCATTGATTGGACTTATCTGATTGATTGGACATATTGCCAACACCAAGAATATAGGCAGTAATGGGAAGATTGAGCAACATGAGAGGCTTGCTCACCGAATGTAGGGCATTAGGGTATAAAGTGTGGATTTCCTAGTGTTTTCATATTTAATGGTGTGTTTTCACACCACCATTCAGACCATGGATATTGTTCTTTCTCATCAATTCATGGATATTGTTTTTGTATCTTCTATCTCACGCTACATATGTAACATTGAATATTTCATCACATACCTAATTAAAACATATTTTGATCACATTCATAACTTGAACATATTTTGGTGACATTGTTATTTGAATGTTAATATCTATTTGATCTATACATAGTTTATAAATGCAAGATTGACCATCTAACAATACAGATAGTAATGGGAAGAATGAGTAGCATTAGAGGGTTGCTCACCAAATGTGGGGCACAATGGTATAGAGTGTGGATTTCCTAATGTTCTCATATTTAATGACTAAGTCACAAGGTTGGAGTTTGAGTTTGACAATTATGAAGTTTAGATGAAGTTCGACAAGGCAAAAAGATTGAAAAAAAAAATTGACAATAAATTCTTCTTATACAATTTTCAAAAATATATAAATATATATGATCACAATTCCCAACTATGGGACAATTTCTTACTTTGTACAAATGATTGCAAGTATGATCATTTTTTAATTTTATTCGCTAATAAATAGAATTAAAATAAAAAATAATAATCATTTTATTTATTCTTTACTAACAAAATAAAACTGTGAATATTTAAGAATTAAAAATAATAATAATGTAGTCTAATTATAAATAGATTAGTAATCATAAATATTAAATTAAATATTAATACTTTACTCATTATAATACTTGTGTTTCACTAATAAAATAAGATTTAAAAAAAATACTTTAAATTCCAATTCCAATTCGAAAATGAACAACCAAACACAAGAAAAAGATATTCCCAGTCATATTCCATTCCAATTCCAATTTCTAAATTGACAACCAAACATAAAATATGGATTTGTATATTCATCTTCCGTGTCAACCAAATGATCCAACTATCTTCTTAAAATGCATAACCAAAATTTTGAAAGCCCGATTATAAGATAACCTGGTTATGAGATAAATTCGTCTCCTCCAACCAAATAAAGCCTTAATTCTATCAGTGGAATTGTGCACTCGTCTAAGATGCCTAGTGGATGTTCGGCCACTCCTAGTATCAATTCTATTTTATATCTTCCATTCTCTCCATGGTGATGATGGTGTTAAACTAGCCACCCAATTGCATAAGTAATTCCAAACTCTTGCTGAGGTGTCGGGCCCATGAAGATGTGTAGAGCCTGACATTACACAATTCAATTTTATTTTCCCCACACGAGCCCATGAAGATAAGTAATACTATATATTTTTAAGTGTTATCAAGTATCTGATATTATATTGGATATCCGGTATAATATCAGATATTTGATATAATATCAGGTATCCAATATCAAATTGGATATTTGATAAGGGTTGGGCCTTACTTTTTAGATTTGGTACTTGGATAGGTGAAAAAAAGTTAGAGTGGATTTTGAAGCACTTTTAGATGTTTTCAAACTCTATTTTTTTCACATCGCCACTTTTTGGCAGACCATGATCTTGCACATAGTCTAGTAGTCTTGTTGATGTTGATGTATTATCATCAATTATTGTAACGTGCACACCAATCCTCTGTAAATAATATTTTGTGCACAAATCTTCCATCCACCACCATAGTTACAATTAAATTTATAGTATATGATGATTTGGAAAAGTTTGAATTGACTAGTATAGCAGGTTGATTATGTGTGTCATCTGATAGGAATAGCTTAAATGTCTCCCAAATATTCCTCCTATCCATTACCTCAAAACCACTCAAACTATTACATGTTGTAGTTGAATGATGTTTATCATCTTCAATTCAATGCTTTCAAGTTTATTAAATGTTAGCCTCATTACATTAGGATGTATTTAAAAATGATATTTAAAGTTTATCATCTTTAGTTTTAAATGAAATACAACAAGGAGTACCAAATGATGAAGATCATAAGCCCACTAGTAACAAGAGAACAACAAATTCGCTGAAAATTCTATTTTTCTGATGTTACTCCTTGCATTCCATTTAAATTTAAAGAGGAGTAACTTTCAATTTCAATCATATGATTACTTTAAATTGTAATACGTTTATCTATTCAATATGTTAGCCTTGTTCCATTCTGATGTATTACAAATTGATATTTAAACTTTATCACCTTCAAATTTAATTGAAATATGGAAAGGAGTACACAATGGCATATACTAAGCTCATGATGAGAATGGAGGATCTGATCATGTGAACTAGATGTGTCCTCCCATTAGTTTGAGTGATATAAATGGATTCCTTATTGTGAGCAACAGATCTTCTTCAAAGAAGAAAATGTGGAAAAATTTGATAGAATTCAAGTTTCTAGACTTTCTCCTCAAACAAGTTCATCTCGGATGAAAAGGTAAAGGTGATTTTAAAAGAGAAGCCTAGACTACCATAGAGGGGACATTCGATGCAGGGATGAACTTGAATCTATCATGAGATCATTTTAAGAATAAATTGAAAACATGGAAAGTAGGATATAGAGTAGTGAAGGACTTGAAAAATACAAGTGGGTTAGCTTGCAATGAAGAAACTCAAACTGTGGATGGTAAGGATTCTATGTGGGATGAGGTTTTGAAGGTAGGATGATCTTTGTACTCTTTTGATTGAAGAAAATTTCCCTTCTTATTTTAGTAATAAAAAACTAACAACCTAATCCAACTATTAATGCTTACATGTAGAGAAGAGAATTCAAAAATGCAAAAATGTATAAGAGGTCATCTTTCCAAGATTTCATTGAGTTGGTTGTAATTGTCAAAATGACATTGTTGAAGGATTCATAGCTACAACACCCTTTGATGCTGAAAAAGGGCACCCTATGAACAATGCATTCCACATGCTTGATGAGGATGGTACCAATTGTGGTACACCTCTTGATAGCCAACTAGATTTTGATGAAGAGTTATATCATTCCAATTAGTCGAGTGCAAGTGGTAGATGGACTCCTCCACCATAATCATCAAGGAGGGGAAAGAGAAAGAAGACAACTCTAGCTACATCATTGGATGTGATACGTGAAACCATGAAGGAACTAAAAGATGGCCTCAATAAGCCTCAGATTGTAAAAGTGTATAAATTTGAAGAGGATAATGTTTTGAGTGCCACATATATTGCTCTCAAAGTTGTCCTTGAACTATGTTGAGCAATTTTCCTAAAAGTACATGATACCTTTGTACTTCAACATGAAAGAGCCAAAGGGTTCTTGATGATGGATGAGGTGGAGAGATTGGACTAGATTGCAATGAAATTGGTATGATTTACCTATTTTAGCTTTTGACTAGATTGTAATGACATATGCTGCATGATTGCTCTGTTTAATGGTTTTGCATTGATCTCTGATAGCGCTAAATTGATACTATATTGATCTCACAATACTATATTGGAACTCATTACTGAGCACATTTTGACTATTTAATTGACATTGGTATGATTGGTATCTAAAGTAATTCCTATTTATGAGTTCTCTCTATTTAATTGTTTTGCACAGATCAGTTTATGAGTTGCCTTTGTTTAATGTTTGGCATTGATCAATGCATAGTTTAGTTGTTCATTTCATTGGCATGATTTCCATTGATCACTACATAGTTTTGTTGTTCATTTCATTGGCATGATTTTCAATGATCAATACATAGTTTAGTTGTTCATTTTATTGCCATTGTATCTCTCATAACACTATACTAGAACTCAATGTTGAGCACATTTTGACTATTTTCTAAGAAGACTAGCAAGAAACTATTACATAGTTCAGTTGTTCATTTCATTGGCATTGGTACGATTGACGTTTGAAGTAATTCTAGTTTATGAGTTTCCTAAGTTGAATGGTTTTGCATGGATCTATACATACTTGATATATCCATAGCTTAGCTGTTCAAACTATTACAGCATATATTGACATTTTTGCTAAGCAGACAACATATATAAATGTAACCACGATAAACTATGTATAGGTCAGCTATGTACAGATAAAATCCATGATAGCAATTGATCTATACATATTTGATCCATACATAGTTTACCAATTGGCTTTATTTAATGGTATTGCATTGATCTTTGACACCACTAAAATGGAACTAATTACTGGCAAGAAACTGTTACGTAGTTTAGTTGTTCATGGCATTGGCATTGGCATGATTGACATTTGAAGTAATTCTAGTTAATGAGTTTCCTATGTTTAATGGTTTTGCATGGATCTATACATACTTGATATATCCATAGTTTAGTTGTTCATTTCATTGGCATGATTGGCATTGATCAATACATAGCTTAGTTATTCATTTCATTAGCATGGCATGATTGGCATTGATGAATTACATAGTTCAGTTGCTCATTTCATTGGCATTGGTATGATTGGCATTTGAAGTAATTCTATTTTATGAGTTTCCTATGTTAAATGGTTTTGCATGGATTTGTACATACTTCATATATCCATAGTTTAGTTGTTCATTTCATTGGCATGATTCTTTTTGATCAATGGTATTGCATTGATCTCTCACAACACTATACTGAAAATCATTAGTGAGCACATATTGATTATTTTGCTAAATATATTCTAAACAAACTATTACAACATATTTTGACTATTTTGTTAAATAGATTCAAAACAAATAGTTACAACATATATTGACTATTTTGCTAAGCAAATAGCAAATAGAAATAGAACCATGATAAACTATGTATAGGTCAACTAAGCATAGATAAAATCCATGATTATCATTGATCTACCATGTATACTATATAAATATAGGACAAACATCCATACATAGTTTATTTGTTAGTCATGTTTAATGGTATTGCGTTGATCTCTAGGTGATCCCACAATAATGGGTTCCACTTTTTGACCAATTTTGACACTGAAATCAATATTTTTGCAACAAATGTCACGTTCAAGTGACTATATCTCCAAAACTATAAATAATTTCAAGATGACATAAACTAGTGATTTTGAGTACTTTGTTCCTACTTTGTAACCATATTTTTTAATCTAAAAAAAAATATTATTTATGTCAATTTTTTTTATCTCCTCCAAAAAGTGGTACATAATAAAATTCAATATTTTAAAAAGTGATAGTCTGTTTGACACACATAACTTTTTTTTCTAGAAATGATAATGAAGTAATTCTTTTGGCGTTGGATTTGTAACATCAATATCCAGTGTCTGCATTTGGTTTGATTTATTTTTGTTGAATATTGTATAGTTTATAAAGTTTTGAAGTGACATGAAACGTAATTTAGACATACGTTCTGTTTGACATAGATAATTTGAAGTCAATTTATCATAAACCATTTTTTTTTTTGAATAGAGGGTATGTGCAGGATCATGGTGTACCAAACTATGGCCTTAAGTGGTAGTGAAAAACTAGCAAATCAGGGTTATGTCAACTTGACACATAATTTTAAAGTGGTTCTAGACTTTATATCAAAAATTTGTAAGAAAATAATCTATAGGAAATTGAATCTAGTTTCTAAAATACAAGGCCTTATCTAGAGAAAAAAATATTTGATTGGTCAAAAGTTTGAATTTTAATGCAGTACTACAAAAATTTTAGGGCGAAAATAAAAAGTAGGTGTATGTCTGACCACCTTAATCATAATGAAATGGTAATATTTTTAAATATAATTTTAGATATAAAAAGTAGACTCATGCCTAGATGTGACGTATATTTTTGGGAATTTTTATTCCAAATAAATAATTAATTATGAATTTTCTACTATACTATTTTCAGAATTAAAAAACTCCCATGTCTGACCACCTTAACTAGTTAAAAAAAAAATCAAAATTAAGTTTTTTTTTTTTTTTCTTATACTAGTTGAAGCGTAGAATGTGATGCATCTTTTGGATTTCACAAATCTTATACGGTTTGAAAGTTATAGCTATTTTTCAACCAGTATGTCAATCAACACTTTGCAGCTAACTCCATTAGAAAATAAGTAATAATTACTTATTGAACTCGTAATTTGACAAACCTTACATTTATGAAAAGCTAAGAACATTCTTAAGAAACCCTTTTCATTACATCAAATTTTGGTTTAAAAAAAGTCGTCAGTTACATGCTTGAAGTAAAAAACACATAAGAACATGCAAAAAACACATTTTTGGGATGTTTTAAAGATGACCATATAAGGTTGGTATTGAAAGATATAGTAGGAATTATAAAGGTATTAATTGTTTTCATTTAGTATTAGGATGGGTGGGAAAAAAGTTGGAATAGATTTTGAAATTCTTTGAGGCATTTCAGAACTGCATATTTTTCAGATTGCCACTTTTTGGCACACCATGATCCTACACATACCCTAGAAAGGTATCTCAATAAGCCAGTGCCTCCATATTTTAAAAAAAACAATTGACATAATTTACTAATTTTCCCAAGGTGTCAAAGTCGGTTGATGTTCAATCGGTAATGAACCTATAATTAGTTAAACCCATATTTGAAAGTCTTAATGATTAAATTATGTAATAAAATTATAGTCGTTGGAAAGCTTGGTCCGAGCAGCACATTTAACATTTTTTATTTTACAGTAGGAGATCATTCTCCTGCAATTATGGCAACAAAAAGAGCAAAAAACAAGAAAAAAGAAAAAAAGGTTAAAATTTTTGTGATTTTGCATGTTCGTGTGAACACATTTACCATGTTCGCATGAACGTATGTTCACGTGAACATGCAAATCATGTTTGCGCAAACATATGGTAAACTCAATTTCTCATTTTGCAATTTTTTTCATTTTTGTTTGTCCCACTAAAGTGGAACCCATTATTGTGGGTTCACCCCTCTACATAGTTTATGACCTCATAAGTATGTTGAATGGTTTTTCATGGGTCTATACATACTTGATATGTCCATAGTTTAGTTGTTCATTTCATTAGCATGAGTCGATTTAATTAATGGTATTTCATTGATCTCTCACAACACTGTACTAGAACTCATCAGTGAGCAAATATTGAATATTTTGCTAAATAGATTCTAAACAAACTATTACAGCATATATTGACTATTTTTCTAAATAGATTTGAAATAAATAGTTACAACATATATCGACTATTTTGCTAAGTAGGTAGTAGAAATAGAACCATGATAAACTATGTATAGATAAAAGCCATGATTTTCATTGATCTATACGTATTTGATCCATACATAGTTTACCACTTGGCTTTATTGAATGGTATTGCATTGATCTCTCATAGCACTCTATTGGAATTATTACTGAGTACATTTTGACTATTTAATTGGCATTGGTATGATTGGCATATGAATTAATTCTATTTTATGAGTTACCTTTGGTATGATTGGAATTTATAGTAATTCTATTTTATGATTGACACTATGATATATACAGGTAATCAGAGGTAATCACATGAACACATAATGAAACTCATTATTGAGCACATATTGAGCACATATTGACTATGTATAGATAAAAGTCATGATTGTCATTGATCTATACATAGTTGATCCATGCATAGTTTATGACTTGACTCTGATTAATGGTATTGCATTGATCTCTCACAACACTAAACTGGAACTAATTACTCGATCTATGCATAGTTTAGTTGTTCATTTCATTGGCAAGATTGACATTGGTCAATGCATAGTTTAGTTGTTTATTTCATTGGCATGATTGGTATTGGTCAATACATAGTTTACCCGTTCATTTCAGTGGCATTGGCATGATTTTCATCTAAAGTAATTCCAATTTTTGACTTGGCTCTATTTAGTGGTATTGCATTCATGTATATATGTACATAGCCATGTATCTATGTATGAATGTATGTATGTATGTATGTGCATATGTAGGTACACACATTTATGTATGTATGTATGTACACACATGTATGTACATATGTATATATACTTGATCTATGCATAGTTTATTTGTCTATTTAATTAGCATGATTGGCATTGGTTAATACACAGTTTAGTTGTTCATTTCATTGGCATTCACACAATTTCCATGTAAAGTAATTCTAGATGGTTAGTTGGATTTGTTTAATGGTATTGCATTGATCTCTCACAACACTATATTGGAACTCATTACCGAGCACATTTTTACTATTTTGCTAAGCATACTTGATGTATACATACCTAATCTATATGTAGTTTATGATCTCATAAACATTTGGTATAGTTGTTCATTGCATTATTAATTAGAGCTATAATTGAAGCATACATACGTGGAATACATGAGGAGTGGAAAATGATGAGTGCTCAATTGTAGAACTTGAGAGAATATGTTGATAGAAATGTGATTTCGTATATGATTGTACATTTCATGATTATGTCCTATGTTATATATATAGTCCTAATTTGGTTGCATATGTTTTTATTAAATCTTGTCTTTTTGTCCATATTTGATTTCCTATGTATGTTCTTATTGACAAGATTATTAAAAGTATTGAGGATTTCTGGTAGATGATTGTATAGTTCATGATTTTGTCCCATGTCATATGTATATATTCCTAATTTTCTTGAATATTTTTTTAATTTCTTGTCCTTTTTCCACAATTTGGCTTCCTATGTATATGCTACCTAATAAGATTGTCAACGGTATTGAAAAATTGTCTATCTTTTGTATTTTTTTATTGCTCCTGATTTGTTGATATTGCGAGACCACACATGCCAATTAAAAAAGAGCTATCTAATGATTGGTTACTATGCATGTTTTTAAACTATCAATACTTTTGATGCTACTCCTTGGTGTATTCCATTAAAAAAAATCGAGTTTTATTTTTTCAACCATGTTTAGTTCGTATATCTAGGATTGACCATCTAACTATTAGAAATAGATAATACTGGGGGGGGGGGGGGGGTGAATCAGTATTTTCAATCTTTTTATCCACAATCGAATATTATTAATTACTTTACCACATGCATAATAAAGTAAAACAATAATGTTGAATAGTTTAAACAACCACACACAAAGAGAGATCATAACACCATATTTTGTTAATTAGGGAAACCCTGGCCAAGGGAAAACCGTGGTGGGGATGAAACCCACAAGATGATTCATTATATAAAGGATTTGGTTAAGGATATTGACCTTGTTAGGAGTCTATGAAGTATGTATAGTGTCTGGAGTCCCTGTTAGGTGACTAGGCCTTGTTAGAAGCCTCAACCTTGTTAGGAGTTGCTTCAACCCTATTAAGAGTTGGTAAATCATATACAAATCCATGCAAGAAGGACCCACTACCCTAACATGCAACTATAAAATAAGTTCTTCAAGAAATAAGTATACATACAATATTGAGATACTTGTACTTCATAAATCTTCTGACTGACAATTCTTTACACAAGAGCGACTGCATATATATCAATCTACAACATATCTCATATCACAATGCTTCACATATATATATCAATGTATCACATTCACTTGTTACTCGCATTTCAGAAGATTATATCAACTTCGCAATCACTAATCATCTATCATCATCATCATATACTTCCACTCCAACTTTGCAAATGAAGTTCTTTACTTATACCAAACATATTGGTAAATTCTTCCTTAGTCAGCTCACATAGCAACATTAGAGTTGACTTATTAAGAAATTGTAACTCAAAACAATAAAACAAGTTGATTTTGCTGATATGCTCTATTTTGTGCAATATCGTCACTGTGTTATTAATTCCTTCATAACTCAAACTTGGTTGGTTGTATAGACATGTGCACTGGTATACATCATCAATATGATATCCTGCATCTTTGGTTAACTGTGCAAAAGAATATTCTAGGGGAATATTTTGTTATCATCAAATCTATTATGTTGTTGTAACACTTTTTGACACTTACACAACTTTCCTTCACAATGAACATGACTAATCTACAAAACAAACATGTCATAAATGACAACCATAACTTATCTGATTGACTAGACATATTGTCAACAATCTCCCCCTTTGGCATTGATGGCAACATTTTGGAAAAATTGGCTAAGTCCCAAATATGTTGTCATGGCAATCAAAAAAATAACCATAACATAGTAAAAACATTGTATTCATGTTATGAAGAAGTTACATCCCTTATAACTCCTATTACAACTTATTGCTCCCCCTAACAATTACAATTACAATTTTTCATATATCTCCCCCTTTGACATCAATGACAATGGTATCATAAAGAGACTGTCAAAATATGGTAGTTGAATCAGAACTTGGTAAAGAAATCATTGAAGTTGGTTTTTAACTATGCAAAGTGTTTCTTCCAACTTTCTTTTAGTGCATTAGATAGACTGATTAATGCACATAGGGTATATGTGGCTAACTCTTACATGTTCAAGTTTGTAGCTACAAACTTATCATATGAAGATTTTGCTGACAAGCATTCCTCCAATTGATTCTCTAGCAATGTTACTTGTGGAAACAAGTGTTCTCTTAGAAGGGTGAATCTCTTCAGAGCTTTCTCATTTTCTGTTTGCAAATCTCTTATGATGTCATGAAGTGTCTGTATCGAGGGATTAATGGTATCTATCTTCTGATTCTTGTTTCAAAAGTTTTCAGTGACTGTTTGAAGCTCAGTTACCTTTTCTTTGATTTGATCATCAAATTCTTGAAGATAATTATATGCCAAGTTGCACTTAGCATAAGCCTTTTTTCCTTCCTCTATATACTATCTCAATGCTTTAATAGATATATTAAAATTTTCTATATCATTTCTCATATTAGTGCACATGGTATTAAGTAGTTTACCATCATGCTCTTTTTGTGCTTGAATTGAAGCCACATTTTTTAGTGTCATGAACTCGTCATCAAAAGCTTTATACAAAATTGTTGCATGCTATTGAATATCTATAGGGGTGTCAATAGGGCTCACTATTTTCTCCATTCTATCCAAAACTAAAGTCAAAGTCTTCACAATTGACTTGACAAATTTCTTCTTCTCAAGAAATTTACTCAAAGAAGATATGAGATTCTTCACTTCATCTTCTTCATCAGATTGAACTACTATTGATGCTACCATCAAGGATACACTCGAAGTAGATTCTTCACTACTAGATTCAACTTTCTTCACAGAAGGTGTATCTTCTTTCATAGGCTCTTGATTCTTTTCTTCTTTATTAGAGCCACTATAGTCCACAATATTGCCAAAAATGTTGGCACCAAATTGCTTGAATGGGTCCTTAGTTCTGTCAACTATCACATTGGTGTTATCTACTTGCATAGATTCATTACCAATGGTGATATGTGGTGGGTTCACTTGAACTTGGTGTAGCGGAAGGTTCAAATATGTGAGGAGGAATGCATGCTGTAGGACTAGCTTTCTGTGTCTGTGCACACTTCTTAGATTCTTTGAGCAAATGACTTGCCTTTTCTGTTTGTGCAATTTTCTCTGTCATTGGGCTTTCCTTCTTATGTTATGCACTCTTTTCTGCCATTGGGCTTCCCTTTTCTGGTTGTGCACTATTCTTAGGCATAGTAGATATGTATGAGATTATAACCTCTTGAATTTCCTTATTAACTTCATCATAATTTCCCTCCATGAGGAGAATGGATCTCTTTTTATGTCTCAACAATGGTGCTATACCTTTCAAAATTTATGTTATCTCTTCCTCATTATTAAAAATACATAGCTTTTTCAACATATTAATTCTTATTTTCTTGTCTTCCTCTACAACTCTTCTCTTTCTATATCTCAACCTATTATACAAGTCTTCAGGTATCTGACCTTTTATACTATCAAATCTCTTATCTTTAAGAATCATGTTTCTAACTACAACATTTTCTAGCTCTCTCCTATCCATATTATTATACAAATCATAGTATTTATTCAACTATGCAAAATTATTTTCATTAATGATTTGCATGTTTAGATTCTCTACCTTGGGTTTCCATAATTTGCATGTTGTTGATGTCTTAGCTTCTTCATCAACTAGCTCTACTGGTCTGTCACCAGTCTCTTCCTCAGATTTAGAAGAGTTAATCTACAAGGTTCTTCTCTTTTTTCTTGGGCCACTTGTAGTCTACTTCACTCTCCTTTTAGGAGGGGTTATGGTCCATTTAGGCCTTGTAGACTTTCTTGTAGCTAATGCTTCTTTAGTCTTTACTAGTTTCCTTGGAGGTTGTTGTTGTGCATCTACTACATATGGCATAGTAGATGTCTGTGCACTTGTTTGGGCAATTTTGACCACTTCAATAGTTCCTACCACTATAATGGGTGTAGGGGCCAATAGCTTAGATTTACCACTAGCCTTATTTTCCATGGTTATCCCTTTCAACTCATCAAATTCCTTCCTAGACATTCCTAATTCCTTCAAAATAGAATCAATCACCTTATCCACCTTTTTCTTGGAATCCTTTATTATCTAGATTTTCTTATCTTCTTTGATCTTCTCAACGTATGTGCCCCATCTAGGATAATTAGATTCAACTTCAGAATGAACAATTATCTGCGCATATCCTTCAATCAATTTGTCAGTCATCTCATATCCCATAGGTTCAATGAACTTTACTCAATGAACTAAAACTTCCATGCAAGTGATATCTATCTCAACCATAAAACACAATTCATCATTGTATTTTTCTACTAGCATAGGAGGTATCCTATATCTTTTCTTGATCTCTATTTGAAAAGACTTTATTATTCTGTCAATGTCACTGTCTCTAACTGCTTCAGATCTTGATCTGTATGCACTAGTGATTAACTGCATTGTGTACTCACTTTCATTCCAATTTGTGATACTAGGAAACTCCTTAGTACCATAGAAAAATATGTGTGTCAATAGGACTTCAAACCTAAAGACTGCACTCCTTGATTTCTTGATTCTAGAAATGTTATCTAACAAATGTGTTTGGATAATCTCACACATATTAACCTCTTCCCCTCTTACTACCAAGTAAGCTGCATGAAGAAATCCTACAGGGATTGAATCTATCCTAGATCCATGATTATACTTATATCCAAAAATCTTACAAATGAGTCTCACTCCATCATCTTGAATGGTGTTGACTTTTATGTTCCTGCCATCAAAATATGTATTAAGATTTGTCTCAACTAGCTTGTGCACATTCTTGATATTTACTGGGTAACTTCCTTCATTACTTAGACCTGTGACATTGTGAATTAGGTCATTATCAATACATATTATTGAATCTCCCAACCATAGAAAATCATCATCTACTCTACTTAGAATTATCCTTGTCCATTAATTATTTTTGAAATCCATGTAAAACATATGCTTAACTAGGTTAAGTCATGCTAGGTATCTATGTTCAGGTTTTAATGACAAGTCATTGCTACACATTTTCTCCAATTCCTTATGAATCTCTAAATCACCTATGCTTTCAATCTTGCAATGAATATATCCTCACTGTGAAGAACATTTTTTGGAACTTGCAAAAATGCTCCAATAAGTTCATCAAGCAAAGAAACAAATGGGTGTTTCTTGAAATTATATCTAGGACTATTGCTCACATTATAAACTTCTTGCCTTACCATTTCTAAAATATTATGTTCAACAATTTAAAAAATACCTTAATTTTGCATCTTAGGGTTTTTAGTGACTTTGCATAATTGCAGATCTCTTTAATTATTCAAATCTTGCTTTGATCTCACATTCATACTTCACACAAATAAATGATGTATACAAATCAATTCTTGTCTTTTAAATCTTTTGCAATCTATACTTTGCATTAAATGCATATCTACCACTAGTTTTGTATACTGACTCCATATCACAGAGATGTTATTCTTCTTACATATCCTTGTCTTGATCATATCAAGAAATGTGCACTTGACTGTAGACTTCACTTAATGTCTACTACATATTGTCAACTGCATTACCTTTGATACTTTCTCTAACATCAGTTATCAATAATCAATACTCTATCTCTAAGAGTGCTTAATTCTGGTAAGAAGAGTAACAAACAATAAGTGACTTCATTGTCTTGTTAGGTACATCTTATATAACTGTATGAGAGCTTTTTGGTTCCTTTGCCTTGAAAAATGTTTCCTTTAATTCATTTTTCTACTCCTTCATTTCTTTCTTCAAACTATCATCATTTCTTCTATTGTTCCTTTTGTAATTTAGATTCTTGTTTAGATCTCTTCTATCCATTCTGTAAAACTTCGTTGTGCATCCAAAGTTATTGTATAGCTGACATATAGGTACATTTCTATTTTGTTAATTTTTCTAGTCATCAGAAGCTCTGCAATTCCTTGGAATGTCTCCAAGATTGTTGCATCTATAGCAAACAATTTGTCTTCTCTCTCCACTTTCATTACTGTGAGATCTTCTTTTGTTTCCTACATGGTTAGTGTTCCTATATATCCTACTATTTGCATTATTGCTATCAAATTTAGGTTTCTTACAATCCACTGCATAATGACCATATCCATGACAATTATGGCAATACAACTTTGAAATTGGTTTGAAGGACTTACCTTTGCAATTGACTGCAGTGTCTGCAAGTTCATCACACCAGGCATATGATTCCTTTCTTTTGTTGTCTATATCTTTATTAGATTCTTTAACTTTCTCAGAGTGAGTAACATTCTCTTTATTTTTAGATGTATCATCTATCTTTCTTAGATCCTCATTGACTTCAGGAGTATCAAGTTCTTTTCTCACAATAGATTTCTTGGTAGCTTGTCCAAGAAAGAATCCAAGACCAGTCTTGTCATAACTAGGTCTTTGTGCACATATTTGTTCTTCAATCTTATCATTACTAGTTTAAAGTTTCTCAAGTTGTCGTTTGGTTTGTACCAACTCACCTTTCACAATAGTGTTGTATTTCTTTAATTCAACATGCTCTAACTTAATAGATTCCAATTCAGATGTTACCTTTCTTAACTGAGATCTTAGATCAGCATTTTTAGCTTTAATTTTAGATTCATTCTTTCCTCCATTTTTCTTAAGACTCAACTGAAGTTCAACTATCTTTAACTCATGTTTTAGGATCTCATTTTCTTTCTTTAGATCTTCAATATCATCATCACTGGTTTGCTTGCTAGATCCTTTTTGCTTTAGGTCATCTATTTTGTCCTTTAATTCACTAATGTATGCTTTTGCATCCTTGTATCTATCTTTAAGGCCATCTCTTTCATTAGTAAGGAGATAAATTTGTTCAAGTGCTTCTTCAAGATTCTTCTTTAATTGTTCCATATCCATAGGGATCTTATTCAAGCTGTTAAGCTTGTTTTGAACAACCAAGCTTTGATACCAATTGTTAGAAATAGATAATACTAAAAGAGGGGGTGAATCAGTATTTTCAATCTTTTTATCCACAACTAAATAATATTAATTATTTTACCACATGGATAAGAAAGTAAACCAATTTAATGCTGAACAATATAAACAACCACACATAAAGAGAGATCATAACACCACATTTTGTTAACTAGGGAAACCCTGGCCAAGGGAAAATTATGGTGGGGATGGAACCCACAAGATGATTCACTATATAAAGGATCCAATTAAGGATATTGACCCTATTTGGAGTCTACGAAGCAAGTATAGTGTCTTGAGTCTCTATTAGGAGACTAGGCCTTGTTAGAATCCTCACCCCTATTAAGAGTTGGTAAATCATATACAAATGTGTGCAAGAAGAGCCCACTGTCCTAACATGCAACTATACAATAAGTTCTTCACGAAATAAGTATACATACAATACTGAGATACTTGTTGTACTTCACAAATCTTCTGCCTGACAATTCTTTACACAAGAGTGACTACGCACATATGAATCTGCAACATATCTTGCATAACAATGCTTCACATAATATATCAAAGTATCACAATCACTTGTTACTCACATTTCACAAGATTATGTCAACTTTGCAATCACTGATCACCCATCATCATCATCATATACTTCCACTCTAACTTTGCAAATGAAGTTCTTTACTTATACCAAACATATTGGTAAATTCTTCCTTAGTTGGCTCACATAACATCATTAGAGTCAGTTTATTGAGAAATTGTAACTCAAAACAATAAAACAAGTTGTTTAACACATTTTGCTGATATGCTCTATTTTGCGCAATATCATCACTCTATTAGTAATTCCTTCATAACTTGAACTTAGTTGGTCATACATACATGAACACTAGTATATGCCATCAACATGATGTCTTGTATCTCTGGTTAATTGTGCAAGAGAATATTATGTTATCATCAAATCTATTATGTTGTTGTAACACTGTTAGCTGCATTGATTGGACTTATCTGATTGATTGGACATATTGCCAACACCAAGAATATAGGCAGTAATGGGAAGATTGAGCAACATGAGAGGCTTGCTCACCGAATGTAGGGCATTAGGGTATAAAGTGTGGATTTCCTAGTGTTTTCATATTTAATGGTGTGTTTTCACACCACCATTCAGACCATGGATATTGTTCTTTCTCATCAATTCATGGATATTGTTTTTGTATCTTCTATCTCACGCTACATATGTAACATTGAATATTTCATCACATACCTAATTAAAACATATTTTGATCACATTCATAACTTGAACATATTTTGGTGACATTGTTATTTGAATGTTAATATCTATTTGATCTATACATAGTTTATAAATGCAAGATTGACCATCTAACAATACAGATAGTAATGGGAAGAATGAGTAGCATTAGAGGGTTGCTCACCAAATGTGGGGCACAATGGTATAGAGTGTGGATTTCCTAATGTTCTCATATTTAATGACTAAGTCACAAGGTTGGAGTTTGAGTTTGACAATTATGAAGTTTAGATGAAGTTCGACAAGGCAAAAAGATTGAAAAAAAAAATTGACAATAAATTCTTCTTATACAATTTTCAAAAATATATAAATATATATGATCACAATTCCCAACTATGGGACAATTTCTTACTTTGTACAAATGATTGCAAGTATGATCATTTTTTAATTTTATTCGCTAATAAATAGAATTAAAATAAAAAATAATAATCATTTTATTTATTCTTTACTAACAAAATAAAACTGTGAATATTTAAGAATTAAAAATAATAATAATGTAGTCTAATTATAAATAGATTAGTAATCATAAATATTAAATTAAATATTAATACTTTACTCATTATAATACTTGTGTTTCACTAATAAAATAAGATTTAAAAAAAATACTTTAAATTCCAATTCCAATTCGAAAATGAACAACCAAACACAAGAAAAAGATATTCCCAGTCATATTCCATTCCAATTCCAATTTCTAAATTGACAACCAAACATAAAATATGGATTTGTATATTCATCTTCCGTGTCAACCAAATGATCCAACTATCTTCTTAAAATGCATAACCAAAATTTTGAAAGCCCGATTATAAGATAACCTGGTTATGAGATAAATTCGTCTCCTCCAACCAAATAAAGCCTTAATTCTATCAGTGGAATTGTGCACTCGTCTAAGATGCCTAGTGGATGTTCGGCCACTCCTAGTATCAATTCTATTTTATATCTTCCATTCTCTCCATGGTGATGATGGTGTTAAACTAGCCACCCAATTGCATAAGTAATTCCAAACTCTTGCTGAGGTGTCGGGCCCATGAAGATGTGTAGAGCCTGACATTACACAATTCAATTTTATTTTCCCCACACGAGCTTAAAACACGATTGAACACTCCATTTTGTGCATGGCCTGCAATCAATGTTATTTCATCCTTTGGATGACAACTACATTACGTCAAATGGTTGGCATACTTTATGTCTTGACCCACCTCTTACCCTCGTGATGTCAATCATATGTGCCAATGCCAAAAGGAAAAATGCAAACTGGAAACCATTCTGAAAGGGAGTGCAGTGAATGAGATAGAGAATCCAATGGGGATGACTAAACAAAAATAGTTGGTCATTGGGTTTTAACACTGGAACCCCTTGCGCAACTACTCTTCGGTTCTAAATTTGTAAGGCCATTGTTACACCGAGAGGCATTCTATACAATGGCAGCACAAGTGCCTAGCACGGGAATATGCCAAGATTCCTTGTCAATAAAAAAGAATTGGGAGTAGTTACAAACTTCCAAATTAAATATTAAAAAAGAATTCTCAAAATAATAGTTGGCCAAAATAATAAGAAGCCAAATGGAGGCCGAAATAATAGGGCTCGAAAAAGTAGAGGCGAAAAAATTTCAATATGATTGTTTTTTTGTTATATATAATTTTGCATGCACATTCATACTTATTTTTTGTGGGGAGTGGGAGAATTTGAAACAAATTTGTGGAATGTGAAGAGACCTCTGTGGGGGGATATGAGGAGTCTCTAAGAAGTTATAAAACCAAGGCTCCTCATACCCCTTTTTAACTCCTCCTTTCCTCCATCATAGAAACCCTCGTAGATCACAAATATTCTTAGAGCTTTGTAGATCAGCGATGGAGAGAAGCCAAAGCCTTGAGAAGATCAGGTAGATCAAAAAGAAGTTATAGAAGCTTGGAAGCATCAAGAATGCATTTTCATTTAAGTTGCATCGTTGCTCATTCGACCAGGAGGAGGAGGAGGAGAAGCAGACTAAAAGGCACAGATCTAAAAGTTTTGTTCTGCGAGCTCTCATGGCGGATTACACCCTAAAAGAGGATCTCCAATGGAAATGGTGGTCAAAAAATTCTATTATGTGAGGTCACCTGGCAATTTATGCTACAAAGGAGGATTGTGAGGGGAGGCAGTTTGTTATTCTGGTGGATTATTTGAAGCAGCCTGTGTTTAAAGATCTATTGTGCATGGCGAAGGAAGAGTTCGGCTTTGATTATGTTACCAGAATTCTCACAATTCCCTGCGATCCGAAATATTTTGAGGAGATTATTAATAGATTGAAATTTTCAGGCGGTATTCTTGTGAATCTTCATCGTCTGGATGTGCTTTCAATTCAAAGTCTTATTTCAGTAATAACAAGGCTTTGATGGTGCAATGAGGATGATCTTGTCCTCCTGATCGTGTATTATAGTATTTGACCTTGAATTTTGATGCGTTACTAACTGAAGTAACCTGTATTTCATTTTATTCTCTCCGCCATGGCTTTCAACTGCAGAATTGAGCGAAATGATGAATTTAATGTCAAAATATTGAAATGGTAGGGTAAAATATTGCAGAAATCTTTTTTGCTTTCTTGTAAAGAGAATGAGGTTTAATCTATAAATGCATAATTTGCATTATCAAAAATATCAAAAATATCAAAAACACAATATCAAAAATATCAAAAATAGCACTTATCAAAAATATCAAAAACACAATTGCTATAGCAAAACGAGAATGGAAAAAAAACTTCAATTTTTGTATTAATTTGTCTGCTTAAAATATATTACAATTGCCATATTTTATATTGTGAAATGCCTCATATGGACTTTCACATGCTTATTTAACTACACTACAATCAAGACTAACTTTGTACTTAATCTAATTTTATCGAATGAGACTGGCCCAAGATTCCTACGTAACTGCTATTATAACAAACATAGATAGCTGTAGAACTTGTGATTAATAATTTATAACTACTTGATTCTTTGCATTTCATGCATAAATTCATGATTCTAATATTTTATAATACTTTTTATTATTATTGTTGCTGCTATTTTTAATTTTTTTATAATTATTGTTAGTCTTGATGTTGTTTTTAGTTTTATTATTGCAAATATTGATTATTAATATCTATGAGTTCATCCAGAGAATAGTACTAAATCTAGAAAAACTTAGTAATAACAGTTTGAGATAACTGTAGAAAGTTTTTATTTCCACAAATATTCTCTTTCCTTTGAGAATCTGCTATTATTTTGGTAATGAATTGTAAAGTAGAAAGGAAAAGCTTTCTGTAAATCTTTTTTGATTACTGTTTTGCTTGCAGTTTTCATTTTATATGAAAGTTTATTATTTTTTCAAATCTTAAAAATAAAGATTTTTATATATGTAATTTAATTTTATTATTAAAATAATAAGATTTTGGAGGTTGTAAAATATTGAAGTTTAGAAATTATTTTAGATTTTACAAATGAATTTTAACATAATATTTATATTAAAGAAAGAAAAGATAATAAAATTGTTACTTAAATCAAATATAAAAATTATAAAATTTACCCTAAATTAATTAATTATATAAAAAACTATTAAAGATAATTAAGTTCTATTAAATGTACTTGATTTTATATTATAGAAATGCAAACAAAAATTATAAATTGGGACAAACTTTAGAAATGAAGACAAATTTAAAGAGATACAAATAACATGAGGTGACATGAGTGTGTGTGTGTGTGTGTGTGTGTGTGTGTGTGAGAGAGAGAGAGAGAGAGAGAGAGAGAGAGAGAGAGAGAGAGAGAGAGAGAGAGAGAGAGAGAGAGAGAGAGAGAGAGCATATCTGTAGACAAGAAGGAGCTCATATTATGTTTCTTATAGAGGCATGTTTTATGTAGAGAGAGAGAGAGAGAAAAAAAGAGAGATTATGAGGTGTATCTAGAGAGCAGGCAGAGAGAGAGAGAGAGAGAGAGAGAGAGAGAGAGCATATCTGTAGACAAGAAGGAGCTCATATTATGTTTCTTATAGAGGCATGTTTTATGTAGAGAGAGAGAGAGAGAGAAAAAGAGAGATTATGAGGTGTATCTAGAGAGCAGGCAGAGAGAGAGAGAGAGAGAGAGAGAGAGAGAGAGAGAGAGAGAGAGAGATTAGGGGTGTATCTAGAGAGCATAAAGGGAGAGAGAGATTAGGAGGAGTATCTAGAAAGTAGGGTGGGAGAGATAAGTGGGTGTCTCTAGAGATTAGAGAGACATATTAGAGGGGCATTACTAGAGACTACACAAAGAGAGTGTATATTTAGATAGTGGGGTGAGATATTAATGGGTGTAGTTAGAGAGAGAGAGGGAGAGAGAGAGAGAGAGAGAGAGAGAGAGAGAGAGAGAGAGAGAGAGAGAGAGAGAGAGAGAGAGAGAGAGAGAGGAGAGGGAGGGGGGAGGGATTACATTATTAAAAAGGTTAATAACTTGTATCACAATAGCACTAATCATGGGCACTATAATAGAACTAACCCACATTAAAATTTAACCTATCAGTTATCCTAACACCAAGGTAAAGTGTAATAATAGCACTAACATTAGCTATAATATGATTAGTAACCCAAAAATTATCTTAACATCAATAATAACACAAACCCTAATTCTAACTCTAACTCTAACTCTAACTCTAACTAGATAATTCTAATTTTAACCCTAACCCTAACCCTAACTCTAACTCTAACTCTATCTCTAACTTTAATTCTCCCCCTAACCCTAACCTTAACCCTTTATAATCCTAAATCTAATGCTAATTCTAACCCTAACCCTAATTCTAGCTCTAACCCTAAGCCGTACTATAACTCTAATCCTAACTCTAATTCTAACTCTAATGCTAATTCTAACCCTAAATCTAACCCTAACTTAAACCCATATTCTAACTCTAACTCTAACTCTAACTCCAACTCTATCTCTAACCCTAACCCTACCCCTACCCCTAATTCTAACCCTAACTCTAACTCTAACCCTCACTATAATTATAACTCTAACTCTAATTGTAACCCTAACACTAACCCTAACTCTAACCCTAATCCTACCCATAATCCTAATCCTAACACTATATATAATGTTAATACTAACCCTAACACTATATGTAACTCTAATTCTAATCCTAACCCTAATTGTAATCGTAAAGCCAATCATAATTCTAACCCTAACTCTAACTCTAAACCTAAATCTAACCCTAAATCTAACCCTAACTCTAGCCCTAACCCTAAATCTGACCCTAACCCCAGCTCTATCTCCAACTTTAACTCTAACTTGATCCCTAACTCTAACTCTAATTCTAACCCTAACCCTAACCTTAACCCTAGCCTCAATTCTAGCCCCAATTCTAACCCTAACACTAACACTAACACTAACACTAAAACTAACACTAATTATAACCCTAACCATAATGCTAACTCTAACTCTAACCATAACCCTTATGCTAACCATAATCCTAGCCCTAATTCTAACCCTACCTCTAACTCCAACTCCTTTTCTAATTCTAATTCTAACTCTAACTCTAGCTTAAATCCTACCTCTAAATCTAACCCTAATCCTAACCCTAATTCTAACCCTAACTTTATTTGTAACCCTAATTTGAGCCCTAACCCTAATTGTTACCCTTACCTTAACTCTAGCTCTAACTCAATTTGTAACCCTAATTATATTTGTAACCCTAATTCTAACCCTAACTCTAATTCTAACTCTAATTCTAACTGTAATTGTAACTCTAATTCTACCCCTAATCTTAACCCAAACCTATATAACCCTAACTCTAACCCTAATTCTAACCCTAACCCAATTCTAGCTCTAACCCTAACCTAATTCAAACCCTAACTATAACTTTGTTCCTAATTCTAACCCTAACTATAACTCTAACTCTGATTCTTACCCTAACCCTAACCCTAACCCTAATTCTAACCCTAGCTCTAACTCTAATGCTAATTCTAATCCTAACCTTGATTCTTACCCTAAATCTAACTCTAACTCTAACTCTAACCCTGACTCCAACTCTAACTTTATCCCTAATTCTATCCCTACCCCTAATTCTAACCCTAACTCTAACTTTGACTCTTTTTGTAACCCTAACCCCATTATTAACCCTAACCCTAACTTTGACTATAAACTTACCCCTAATCCTAACCCTAACACTATATATAACTTTAACTCTAACATTAACCCTAATTCTAATCCTATTCCTAGCCCTAACTCTTACCCTAACCCTAAATCTAATAAGGTAACTTTAACCCTAACCCTAATCTAATCCTGATCACAACTCTATCTCTAACTTTAACTCTAACTCTAACTTCAACCCTAACTCTAACTCTAATTCTAACTCTAACTCTTATACTAACACTAACACTAACACTAACACTACCTCTAATTTTAACTCTTACTCTAATTGTAACTCTAACCCTAATGCTAATCCTAACCATAACCCTAACACTAATCCTAACCCTAACCCTAATGCTAACCCTAACCATAACCCTAACACTGACCATAACCCTAACTCTAACACTAATTCTAATCCTAACCTTAATTCTAACCCTAAATATAACCCTAACTCTAACTCTAACTCCATCCCTTATTCTAACTCTATCTCTAACCCTAACCCTAACTCTTATTTTAACCCTAACACTAACCCTAACTATATTTGTAACCCTAATTCTTACCGTTAACCTAACCCTAACTCTATCTCTAATCCTAACTATATTTCTAACCCTAACCCTAATCTCAACTCTAACTCTAATTTTAAACCTAACCCTAACCCTAACTGTAACTCTAACCCTGATTGTAACTCTAACCCATACCCTAACTCTAGCTCTAATTGCAAACCTAACCCTAACAAGAACCCTAACTCTAATTCAAACTCTATCCCTTACCCTAATTTTCATCCTTATGCTAACCCTAACTCTAACTCTAACGCTAACCCTAACCTTAACACTAACCCTAACCTTAATTCTAACCTTAACTCTAACCTTAACTCTAACTGTAACCCTAACCCTAACCTTAACACTAACCTTGACCATAAACATTAATTTGCTCCTAACTCTAACCCTAAATCTAACTCTACCATAATTCGACTCTAACCATAACCCTAACCCTAACTTTAATCTTCGCTCAAAACTTTTCCCTAACCATAACTCTAGAACCTTAACCCTTACTCAAGCCCTAACCCTAAACCTAACCCTAATCTTGGCCCTATTATAACCCTAACCCTAACCATAACTATAAGTCTAACCCTAACCTTAACCATGAGCATAACTCTAACCCTAAACTTAACCATAAACATAACTCTATCCCTAACTCTAACCTTAAATCTAACTCTACCATAACTAGAATCTAACCCTAATCCTAACCCTAAATTTAATCCTAACTAAAACCCTAACCCTAATCCTAAATCTAACCTTAACCTTGACTCAAACCCTAACCCTATCCCTACAATAACCCTAACTCGAGCCCTATAATAACCCTAACCCTAACCATAACTCTAACCCTAACCTTAACAACATGAGCATAACTCTAACCCTTAACTCTAACCCTAAATCTAACTCTACCATAATTGGACTCTAACCCTAACCCTAACCCTTACTTTATTCCTGACTCAAACCTAACCTTGACTTTAACCTTAACCTTGACTCAAACCCTAACCCTAGCCTTACTATAACACTAACCCTAACCATAACCATAACTCTAACCCTAATCTTAACTATGACCATAACTCTAACCCTAACCTTAACCATAAAGATAACTCTAATCTGAACGTTAACCATAACCATAACTCTAACCCTAACCTTAACCATGAACATAACTCTAACCCAAACCTTAACCATTACTCTAACAATAACCATAACCATAACACTAACCCTAACCTTAACCATAACTTAAACCCTAACCCTAACTCCAGCCCTAACCCTAATGCTACCCATAACCCTTATTCTATTCCTAAGGTTAACATTGACTGTAATGATAACTTTGTTCGTAACCATATATCTATGTTTGACTATAATATTTTACATTACAATATGCCAAAAAGAAAATTACTTTTTTTAAACCATAATCCTACCCCTAACTCTAACCCTAAATATAACCCTAACTACAAATCTAATTCTACTAGAATTAGACTCTAATCCTAACCCTAATCCTTAGTTTAACCTGAACACTAAAACCGTAACCTAACCGTAAGTCTAACGTTAACCCTGACTCAAAACTCTAACTCTAACCTTAACCCTTACTTTAATCTAGATAAAAACCATAGCCCTAACCCTAACCCTAACCTTAACCCCGACTCAAACCCTTACCCTAACCTTAACCCTGATGTAACTCTATATACAACCCTAACTCTAAATATAAACCTAACCTTAACCATCACCCTAAAACTAACCCTTTCTCTAATTCCAACCATAAATCAAATTTTAACCCTAACCCTAATCCTAATTATAACCCTAATTTCAACTCTAACTCTACCCCTTATTTGAGCTCCAATTCCAACTCTACCTCTAACTCAAACCCTAACTCTAATTCTAATCCTAACCCTAACTATATTTTTAACCTAAACCCTTATTCTTAACCTTGCCCTTACCTTAACCCTAACCCTAACTATATTTGTAACCCAAATTCTAACCCTAATCCTAACATTAAATCTAACTCTAATTCTAAACCTAACCCTAACTATAATCCCTAACAAGATTCATAATCCTAAAAATAACCCTAGCCCTAACCCTAATGCTAATCCTGACTCTAATTGTAACTCTATTCCTAACTGTAACTCTAACCCTATCCATAACTCAAACCCTAACAATAGCCCCAACCCTAACACTAACCCTAACCCTAACTATAACTCTACTCTTCAATATAACATTTTACATAACAATATGCTTAAAAAAAAACTGAATTAAAGTGATACAATTAAACACCATATATAGAATTAAAAAATAAAATATTCAACAATAATTTTATAATAAGTATACACTATTACATTTTTATAGTAAGTTTATACAATTGTATTTAAAAAGAAATAAATAATTCAACACTAACCTTAAAAAAATAGAATTTTTAAAAAAAATACTTTCCTTGTTGCGCTGCGATTGCCACTAGCTTATATATACCTGTATATATATTACACCGAGAGTAATCGTTCTCGAGGTGCCTATTTTCATTTTCATAATCCCGACTGTGATTAAAATAACCTTGGGATTAAATGAAAATAAAAATAGGCGCCTCGAGATTACTCTCGATGTAATATATATAGAGGTATATATAAGCTAGTTGTTATTATGACTTGGAGCTTTGCATGTGAACTGCTGGATCGTGGAAGCCCAAACATCATTTCAGGTCACTTTAGCGACCAATTTTCATGAGGGCATCCATCATTATATGAAACGATAGAGGTATTTTCCAATCATCATCCCCACGTGGACATTCATCAAACGGTTCACGGGCTTTGCATATGGCTCCGCATTTCTCATTCATGAATGAGGTAAACATTTTGAATGGAGAGTCCAACCATTGTACTTTCAAATGATTCCTCACATTTGGCATCTATTAGAAACAGTCAACAAATACACCCAGGCTGTTATAACTGAATTGTCTGTCTATCACACATTTCCTATTATGTTGCTAATAGATATGGATGCTGTCCTTGATACTAGGTCATACAGCCTTATCATCTTAGCCTCTAGAAACATCTTCTATTAATGCCCTCATCTCATAGGCTCTCTATATATAGAGGCCATTGCATAGGTTGTATGAAATCAGTTTGATGAATAAAATTTACTTCTCTCTTAAGTGTTTATTTTTGTTTTTTCCATTGCCAAGTATTTGTGCTTATTTCAGATCTTAGTAAATCTTAGATCTCTTATTTTTATCATGGTATCAGAGCAAGGTTTAGCCAAGTTCAACTGGAGATTTATTTAGAAATTCAACTAGAAATATTGCTAGAGGGTTTAGCTACAGGCAAATAGTTTGCTGAAAATGGTTTGTTTGCAGGGCTGATTTTTTTGTTTTGGAGTGATATTTGGTTGCAGGGCTGTTATGCTGCTGGAGTATTGTTAGATTTGTTTGAACTTGATCTTTTTGCTAGCATGGGTTCTTCAAATGAAGTTTTGCCTATCTTTGATGGAAGTGGTTTTGTAGATTGGAAGATTGCAGTCAAGAATGCTCTAAGGGAGAAGGCTTTATGGAGGATAGTAAATAAAGAAATTGGGGAACCTCAACAAACTGATAAAGAAAAGGAGTTGTGGAAATGTAAGTTGGAGCAAGCTAGAGGTATTATTGGTAAAGCTTTGAGCCCCAATCTAAATAGAAGATTTGTTGATATTGATAACCCAATAGAGCTGTGGGAGACTTTAGAAAAAGATTATAAAGATGCAGACATGGCTAGCATGTTTAGTATAGAAGAAAAATTGATGAATTTAGATCCATCTTATTTTGAAAAAATGTCTGATTACTTCAATGAAGTTACTTTTTAAAATACTCAGCTAAAAAAAATAGGTGTTGAATATGCAAAAAAAGATTTTCAGTTGATTGCAATGGTTGAAAGTAAGCTTCCCCAGCCATATAAAGTTTTTAAGGAATCAAGAAAAAGGGTTCTTCAACTAAATCCCAATACCCCCCAACAAACTTTTGATCAATTTTGCAAATCTGTTTTAGATGAAGAAGTTTAGCTTATTAAAGAAGGGCATATTAAGAAGAATCATGCATATACAACCAAAAGTAAATTCTTTAGAAATGATGGAAAAAAGAATTGGAAAGGAAATAATAATTTTTGAAATCATGAAGGTTCTAATCATTTTTCTAGAAATGATGATGCAAAAAAGCAAGCTGGAAGAAAGCCTTTTATTTGCAGGTATTGTGGAGGGGAGAGTCACATGGAGAAGTTTTGTTTGAAGAAGAGGGACAATGAAAGGCAGCAATATAAGCCCAAGCAAGAAAGGTTTAAGGATGGAAAGAAGGATAATCGTAGTTTCATAGTTATCTCTTTAAAAAGGCAAGAGAAATCAAATGAGAAGGTAATTGCTTCACCCAAAAGTAAATCTAGTGTTAAAGGGGGATACTTTGCTTCAGATTCTAATAAAGAATGGATTTTAGATTCAGGGGCATCATCTCACATGACTGAAGATAGATCTTTGTTTATTAATTTTAATGAAGGGAAGAATTCAGATCAAGAAATTTCTATTGGCAATAAAATGAAACTTCCAGTTTTAGGAACAGGTACTGTTAATGTAACACATGGGTCTTTGAAAAATGTTTTATTGGTTAAAGGATTGGGGGTGAATCTTATTTCAGTATACAAAATAGTTCAAGCTGGATATGAGTTTGTCATCAATGCTAATCAAGTTATTGTTAGAGATAGAAAATACCCAAGCAATATAGTTGCTATTGGTAGAGTTGATCATGAAGAGAATCTATATAAATTTGTGGGGTTTCTTGATGATAAATATACATTCTCTCATGCTTTTATTGCTCAGACTGATTATATGTCACAACTTTGGCATGCTAGACTTGGACATTTAAATTATAAAAAATTACAAGATATGGTTAGAGGATTAACAAAAATTTCAGCTTGTGATGGTGTGTGTGAAGGTTGTGTATTAGGGAAACATCATCGAGATCCTTTTGATTCAGGTAAAGCATGGAGAGCTAATCATCCATTGCAACTTATTCATAGTGATTTATGTGAACCAGGATATCCTTCACTTTCAGGTGCTAAGTACCTTCTCACTTTTATTGATGATTATAGCAGGAGAGTATGGGTTTATTTTCTTGAAAGGAAAAAAGAAGTGTTTGAAGTATTTCAAAAGTTTAAGGCATTAGTTGAAAATCAAAGTGGCAAAACAATTAACTGTTTAAGGACAGATAATGGGGGTGAATATTGCAATTATGCTTTTGAGTCATTTTCTGAAAATTATGGTATTAAGGTGCAAAGAACAGTTCCTTATAGTCCTCAACAAAATGGGGTGGTTGAACGAATGAATAGAACTCTTTTAGAAATGGTTCGTTGTATGTTGCATTTTAAAAGTTTGCATAATAAATTTTGGGGTTTGGCTATTTCTTGTGCTGCACATATTATAAATAGAATCCCCACCAAAGCTCTCACAAATATCACCCCTGAAGAAGCATGGAGTGGTAAGAAACCTCACATTGGATATTTTTAAGTATTTGGGTGTATTGCTTGGGCACACATTCCTGATGCACAAAGGGAAAAGTTAGAACCAAATAGTCACAAGTGTTTGTTTATGGGTTATAGTGAAGAATCAAAGGCTTATAGGTTATATGATTTGACAACAAACAAGGTCTTTGTTAGTAGAGATGTGAAGTTTGATGAGCATTCACAACTTATAGCCACTCCTTCTCACTCTAGAACAAAAAATGCTTCTCATTTTTTAAATATTTTAGGAGGAAATGGAGACTACATTGATGAGGATGAGTTGTGCACTTCTACAAATGATGAAAATACTAGTGAAAACAACACAACTAATGCTTGTAATCAGACATTTTCTGCAGGTAGTAATGATGAAGAAGATAACTTTTCAGCTAGCCAAAAGACAAGGAGTGTTGAAGAAATATATAGGCAAGGCTCAAAAATCCAAGGGAGGAATGGTAGTGCTCTCATGGCCAAAGTATTACAAGTAAATGACCCAAGATCATATGAGGAAGCTAGAGGGAAGAAAGAATGGGAGCAAGCTATGGAAGAAGAATATGATGCTTTGATGAAAAATAAAACTTGGGAACTTGTGCAACTTCCCAAAGGTAAGAATGTCATTGGTTGCAAATGGGTTTATAAAAAAAAATTTAAATCAGATGGTGCTATAGAAAAATTTAAAGCTAGATTGGTTGCTAAGGGATTTAATCAAAAAGAGGGTGTTGATTATGAAGAAACTTTTGCTCCTATCATTAAAATGAATACAGTTAGAATTATTCTTTCTTTGGCTGCAAGTCTTGGGTGGCATATTCATCAAATGGATGTAAAAAATGCTTTCTTAAATGGAGATTTATATGAAAAAATATATATGGATCAACCACCATGTTTTGTAGATCAGCAACATCCTAATCTTGTTTGTAGATTAAAGAAGTCACTTTATGGGCTTAAACAAGCACCAAGAGCATGGAATGAGAAGATTGATAGGTTTCAAAAATGCAAATTAGATCCAAATCTTTATGTGAAGAGAGTGCAAAATGAAATTATTCTTGTTGCAGTTTATGTGGATGATTTACTCATAGCTGGACCAAATATTGGGTTAATTAGTGATTTCAAATCAGATCTTAAAGGGGCATTTCATATGAGTGATTTGGGTGAACTGAATTATTTTCTTGGCTTGCAAATTAGTAGACTTCATGATGGGTTATTTATCTCTCAAGCAAAATATGCTTTGGATCTTTTAGATAAGTTTAACATGCTTGAATGTAAGCTAGCCCCTACTCCTTTTCAATCTGGAATTAAGCTTACTAAAGAATGTATTTCCAAGAAGGTGGATGCTACTTTATATAGACAGCTTGTTGGTAGCTTGGTTTATCTAACATAGTCTAGACCAAACATTTGTTTTACAGTCAATTTGGTATCTAGATTTATGTAGGAACCAAAAGAAACTCATTGGTTGGCTGCCAAAAGAATTTTACAATACATTCGTGGCACCATTTACTATGGCATTCATTATAGTTACAAGTCTTCAATTTCTTTGACTGGCTTTACAGATTCAGACTGAGGAAGTGACATAGATGATAGAAAATCTACTGGTGGTTATATTTTTCAGCTTGGGTCAAGTCCAATTACATGGAGCAACAAAAAACAAACTACTAATTGTCCTCATGCGAAGCAAAATATAGAGCAACAAAAGAAGCTTGAAAGGAAGTAGTTTGGATTCGCAACCTTTTATTTGAGGTTGGTTTTGCACAAAGTTCAGCTACTCCTTTGTATTGTGATAATCAAAGTGCTATTCAAGTTGCAAATAATCCTGTTTTTCATGCTAAAACAAAACACATTGAGATTGATGTTCACTATATTCGGGATCTTGTTAAAGCAAATTTTGTTAACCTTCTCTTTTGTCCAAGTGAAGACCAAGCAGCAGATATATTTACTAAGAGTATGCTTGAGGCCAAATTTTTGAAACTACGAGGCATGCTAGGTATGATTGAGGTGAACATTAAGGGGGGATAGTCATACCATGTTCCCCTCTTTTTCTTTTTTTTGTAAATAGGTACCTAACAAGGCTTAATGTCGGGACCTATCCTATCTATTTTTTTTTATTGTAATTTCTTCCACACATTATCATTAGTGGTAGAAATTAAGGGAGGATGTTAGAAACAGTCAACAAATACACCCAGGCTGTTATAACTGAATTGTCTGTCTGTCACACATTTCCTATTATGTTGCTAATAGATATGGATGCTGTCCTTGATACTAGGTCATACAGCCTTATCATCTTAGCCTCTAGAAATATCTTCTATTAATGCCCTCATCTCATAGGCTCTCTATATATAGAGGCCATTGCATAGGTTGTATGAAATCAGTTTGATGAATAAAATTTGCTTTTCTCTTAGGTGTTTATTTCTGTTTTTTCCATTGCCAAGTATTTGTGCTTATTTCAGATCTTAGTAAATCTTAGATCTCTAATTTTTATCAGCATCTTTGAGTCATGGGGAAACAAACAAGTTGCGGCTTGGAGTTTTGGAACATTTTGTCAAATAAGTCATGTGCTACAGCCAGGTATAGTGCTCACAAGATCAACATTTGAAAAGAATATTTGTAAAGCTTCAAACTTCGCGCTACACCAGTTGTGATTGACCACTCGAATGTTTCAATTCTGATACTGCTGTGTGATTATCATATGATTACGTGTTTCTCCTCACAATGTTCCGTTTTGATGTACCTGACTGAATATACGCAAATCATTCTAAGGAGTTGTGGGTACGTTCAATGATACTGAGAGAGGAAGGGTGGTCGGTGAAAGATCCGACTAAACTAATGGAGTCAGAGCCATTAATGCAGAAGGGGAATTTTGTCAAATACACCGCATTCCTTCTCAACTGCACCTGTTGCTATTTGCTTTTCACTTCTTCGACTTGATTGTCTTTCATTCACACCTAAATCACCATGATACTTCACAAATTGCCGGAGAAAGTATAGCAAATATGGGAATTGAGCAGGGTTGCACCAGTAATCATTTTTTTCACAGACAAGGGTTCTATGATCGATGTGCTTCTTTCATGCAAGCAAAATTGACATCATAGCAGAGGCTAGTTCCCGTGCATGTTCATTGGAATCACTATGATTAATTTCCCATTTCATACCGTTTCATTCCTCACGGGCATCTTGCAATTCAACTTTTATGAGGTACCAATGATTTTCCAAGCTTTTGCTTGTTGGATCGAGATACCGAAGGAGATCTGGTTTTGATCAGAGGTGAGTTCCTTGATATACACATTCAGCCTTCCTGATTACTGTCTTCGTCAAATCATTTCGATGCATATTCTGTAATCATCACAAAAGAAATACTTTCACCATCTTGTGCCCGAGATTTTAAAGAGTGTTGTTCTTCCTTCTGTTAAAATGATGGGATGCCTGCATCTTTCTCCCCTTTGGTGTCAACATTCAGATAACTAACGTTTATCGAGGTTTATTAATCCCTCAATTCTTAACGTCCATCAATTGGGCAAAGAGGTTAATAGTCATCTTCAAAACAAGTGTTTTGGGTTTCTTGCTTAATCATTTTAGTTTTTGGAGTTTAAGGTTTGGGGTTTGGAACGTATATTTGGAAAAAAATTCTTAACACTTTTTTTGAGATGAGAGGTTAAGATTTTGGATCAATCATCTGTTTCGAACACTGAACCTTAAACTCTTAAAGATTAAAGGTTAATATTTCCATTAAAAATATGTGTTTTGGTGCTCTTCATTAACCTGCCACGATTAGAGACTCAGATGGTGTTCTTCCCAAATTTGAAATGCAGAATAGTTGGAAACAAGTTGGAAACACTTAGATCACAAAATTACTTAAAAGCAGCTAGTTTTTGCAAGATCTTTTAAATTTCAAATTTAAACACACTTCGATCTCCTCAAAATGAATAATGCTGGATTTTGGTCAATTTGACGAGTCTAAAATCTGGACAACAAAACTTGACTTTGCTATTGGTTGCACATCCAGCCTTCCTCCCTAGCACTCTTATGATCTTGCATTCCTGGTCTAGGATTACGTAGTCTGCCCCAGCAAGACCCAGATTACCCCTAGTTGGCCAATGAAAGTTAATTTTCACTCAGCTGACATTCGAGGGATGCCATTTGACGATCTTCCTAATTCCTGTAGGCAGATTTATTTGTGTAACCCCAGATACAGGGGAAAGAATTATAACTCTTTTATTCCAAGTGTGATATTCTAATTTTTTAGCCTCCCATTTGAAGAAAACATCCTTTTTGATGTTTAGACATACACTACCAGCGGATGCACTATGACTACATACATAATCGTTCTTAAGGTTATATTGCCAATTTAAACAAAGCGAGTCTTCCAATCATCATTTGACCAAATTTTCCTCTATTGAAGAAGAAAATGGAAAAGCTTCCTCCTGTAAACAAGTAGAAATTGATAATACTTAATCTCTAAATTAGAATTAATATTTGATTGGCAAGTATAATAGAATATTATAATATATAAGTATTTTGTACTTTTCTAGAGCATCTTTATCCTGTCTTATAGGCAATTCTTTAAACTTTCCTCTTCTGAAAGTATTTCTTATTCTTATATAAACTTACAATAAAAAACATTTCATATTACTTTACCTAAGGACTTATATGATATTGTGTATCAATATAAAATCCCTATTTAAAATAGAAGATCTATTTTTTATATTAAACTAAGAAAAATATCAAATCAAATCAAGTAGCCCTGTAAAGGAATGAGTTGTTATGAGATTTGTTGATTTACTTTTCAAAATTTTAACTATGTTTTTGTTAAGCAATGCAGCAAAACAAGGGTGCTGGCCCTATACAGGAAGCCACAAGGGCGAGAAGGAAAAAAAGCACACAGTCAGCTGAGACACGTTGCCAGCACGATGACAACCACAGCAAATAGTCATATTCAGCACATTATCCCTTGCCTTAAACAGCACCCTGACGATACTATCAAAAACCAAGAACAAACAGGTTTCGACAATAAAACTTTAGCTGGCGTAGTGCATACAGACCAGAATAGCAGTGTGAACCTTAACATAAATGATTAAGTCTATCATAATATATCCATCAAAATTTAAGAGTCTAACAGCATATCAGCAGTTTTAAACAGAGTCCTCGCAGGAACATAAGCAGTAACTAAAATACTGAGGGTTCAGAAATTAACAGTAAAGTTCTTGTTAATTTTTAACAATGTTGTATGAATAGTTGTGACTGAAATAAGTTGCTAACGTTGATGATGAGTATACATAGTTGAATAAAATGTATTTCCTAGATCAAAGAACAACAAATCATGTGATGTCACATCAGCACACCAATTAAACATAACATAGTCTGCAACTGTTCTCATTTATTTTGGGCCATTTTGTACACTTTGATAGAAAGCATGCACATCATATTTGATGATGTGGCCCAGAACTCTTAGTTATAATCACAGGACTTGCCAATTAAGCTGCTGCAAAAAATGTGGTGATTTGAAATTTCCACATAAGATTTGAGAAAAGCAAATTTAGAATGCTCAACTTCTAGATCTTTTCTGCTAATCAACTTACCACACATTAACAATATTAACAGACCATTATATATTTCATTTATTCTCCACATTACAACATTCACCAGCACTCCTCTTTTATTGTCTGTCCAACATAGAATTATATAACAGCTGATGAATACTCAATTCTTTTCTAAAGTAATACTTACTACATTTCATTCACACATGCATATTGTTAACAGACATATCAGCGAAAAAATCTAACCAAAACTGTAAATTTGCTATTGCTGGTTTTGTCAAGGTTGTGACTGCCAGGGTGGAGCGTTTGTGCAAGCACTAACTATTCCAGAAGTGCCAACAATTGGTTAAAAGCTTCCACTACTCTTCCCTCTTGGCCTGTCACTACCATTGTTTTCTTGCCTCTAAATCTAGAGGCATAGTTGTATGCACAGCACCCTGCATTTTGACAAAACACACCTATATATACAACTTTCCTCTTCTCATCATAATACAAAATATAGGTTGGATCTCGAATCTTTAAGAGATTAGACCCGGCCTCCATCTCTGTGACCATAAGACCAGGAAATTCCAAAGATTTTACTGTTGGCTTCACAAAATTGATCACCGTACCTTGTATCTCCATTTCGCTTGGACATTCCTACAAATCAAATTGAATGCCAAACATCCAGTCATAAACATGAACATTTTTAGAATAATGAAAATTCTGAATTCAAAACAATTTTTATCACCTTCATAGACTGAATACAAGGTTTAAGAGCTGATATGGTGTCGTATTCAAGCTCTAGTCTTTCCAATCTTTGCACTTTCTCCAAATTTGGTATACCTGGCACTTTCAAGCCTATTTTCAGCGTCTTCAAAGACTTACAGTATTCCAAACCTTCTATTTTGTCAACTTTAGGGCAAGCGCTAACTCTAAACTTTTTTAGTGAAGCCAAGTATATGAAACTTGGAAGCTCGTCTATCTCTGGACAGTCGGATATTTCCAGTTTCTTGAGGTTTACGAGACTAGCAATACACCTGATGTTCTTCAGAACTTTGCAATTGCATATATCTAGAATCTTCAGTGACACTGGAAGTGTCTCTATCTCCATTAAATGGTGATTCCACCAGATTTCTAGAGTGTCAAGACTGGGGCAACAATCATTGGAAATAAACATCCTGGAAATTTCTTTGTAGTCTTCTGAGTCTGTTTTCTTACGTTTTTTATTTGAAGAAGCAGTTCCAGCATCAAAAGTCACTTCACTGACAGAATTTACTATTGACATATTTATCAACGAGCATAATCTTCCAGAGAAATTTAGCAAGCTTGACAACAAAAAACTCTCAATTGTTAGTGAATTTAAGTTGCCCAGTTCACCAATGTTTGTTGGTGAACCCCTTAAACTGGTACAGCCTTGTAGATCCAACACTGTCAGGGATGCCTGATCTATGATTTGACGAGGCAAATCTTCGAGTTCCTTGCAAAAGCTGAGGTTGAAATACTCGAGCTTCCTCATGTACTCCAGCATATCCAATTTCAGTTTAATCTTTTCACAGTACTTTAAATTAAGAGATTTCAGGTTTATCAGCTGCTTGAATGAATCTGGCAATGTCATCAACTGTTTACAAAACTCCATATCAATAGTCTGCAAGTTTATTAAATCACCGAAACTATCAGGTAATGAACATAGCATTTCACAGCCTGCTAAGTTAAGATATTTTAGGTGTATCAGCTGCTTGGAAGAATCTGGCAATGTCCTCAAAAGTTGGCAATTCTGTAGAGATAAATGCTGCAAGCTTAGTAAATTACCAAAACCAGCAGGCGGTGAAGACAGCATTGTACTACTTGATAAAGCCAAAAACTCAAGTGACTGGAGGCCACATAAGTCTTCTGGCAAACTGCCACCATTAAAGTTACAGTCAATCTTTTTCAAGTACTTAAGGCGTCCCACTGAGCTTGGAAGTGATTGCAATTTACTCCTACCAAATATAATAAGCTCTCTCAATTGCAACGGAGGCTGCAGGCAACCAATTTTATATTCAATTCAATTAAAAAAAGCATAGAGTATTGTTTGTAAGTATAATTCTTCAAGAAGAAAAGAAATACGTACATCTGCATTGCACTCCCATAATTCTTCCAGCTCATTAGCACCCGAAAGCTCTAAAACACTTAAATTTCTTAGTGAAAGCCATGATGGAAAGCTTTTATGAGGAAAGTTTTCCCAGCGGAGCCACACGAGATCTTCAGAAATTGATGCAAACTCTTCTGTGAACTCATTTCCTCTGACAAAAAGAATTTGTAATTTAACAGACAATCTAGGGATTTTAGATCGTCTCTTTGAAGTTCTCATTAGTGGATGCCTGTGCTCTTTGAACTTGCAAAAAGCATCAGCACTTTGAATACCTCGAATTGGCTTTCTTTCCTGAATGAACAATTCAGAGATACAAAGCTTGTCAATCAAAAGTCAGTGAAAGCAGAGGCAGACATACAGTGACAAATTAGTGTTTCAGCGTAAACAGTCTTGTGTGCTAAGCTTTGTTTGTTTAGATATGTGAATATTATTGAAACAGCATATTTTCAGATGATCCACTTAAACAATAGAAGCATGTGTTTTTAAACTCATTTGTAACACCTTTGGTTATCAATAAGTAAGAAAAAATTGCAATTAACACACACACACACACATATCTGCCGGTATCAACCTTACCAGGGAATTTGGGTTTATCTGCTCTGGAGACCAAATACGATATGACGAGTGTTTACTTGCAATCACTCTTCCCAGATCTCTAAGATGGTCATGCATCCTTATCTTATCTGCATAGGAGGAGCTTTGCCCAGGGTAGACTGTTTGAGGGACCAGCTCCACAAGACATTTATTTACAAGTGTTTCTAGACCATTTGCACCACTCCAACCTGATCCATCCCACACTGCTATGGCCCTGCTTTTATTTTCTCCAATTAGAAAACATGCCACGTCCAAGAACATCTCTTTCTCTTCCTCATCAAGTGCATCATAACTAACTTGTAGCCTCTGTTTGATGTCGGTAGGCAATATTCTTGATAGTTTTTTCAATTGGGATTTCCAGTTATATTTGGAGTTGATGCCATATAACTGTCCCCCAAATACCTTCAGTGACAGAGGCAAACCATTGCCTGCCTTAAGGAATTTTTCAACTAGAGATTTAAATCCAGCGGGTGGGGAGGGCTGCAAGAAGGCGTGCCAGCAGAAGAGCTTCTCAGCGTATGACCTGTTGAGTCCTGGCATTTTATAAATACATGTGAGACCCCATGAAATAAGAACTCCCAATTCCCGTGTTGTGACAATGACAATGCTTTGGGATCCAAGATTGTCATTATTTGGCAACAGGGTGTTCAGGTGGTCGATGTGATCAACGTCATCCAAAACTATAAGCACCCGATGAGAGACCAATCGATTTGCAAGAATGGCCTTGCCTTCATCTACATGATCAAATGGCAAATGATTGACACCAAGGTCCCTCAGAAGCTTTTTCTGCTTCTTCACTAGAGCATTCCTTGATGCTGCATCTCGCACATCAAAAACAAAGCTGCATCTCTCGAAGTATGAAAAGTTCCTGTTGAATAGCTCTTTGGCCAGTGTGGTCTTACCACTACCTCCCATTCCCACGATCCCCGTAATCTGCACTCTCTCTTTACTTGCAACAGATTGGAAGCCTTGTACAAGCTCATCCAATCCCTGCGGATGCTCTGCTACTGGCAATGATACCGATTTCAAGACTTTGATTACACAATTCATAATATTTTTCAAAACTCTGCCCTCATCCCTGACATTTTGAATCAAAATTTTCAAATAAAATAAAAACATTATATTCTGCTTAAATAGTGTCGACAAAATAGAATCTAAATATATTCAATAGAAAAGATTTCAGACTAAGCATGGAAGAAAAATACAAAACTTGTTAAGAGATATGTGATAAAAAGCCATGTCTTTAAGGATTTAGTTATGTGGGTTTAGGACTCTCTCTTTAAAGATAATATATAAAATAGCTATACAACTGATGTTAAGAATACAGTTGGATTAGGTTAGTGATAGAACAGTTCGATTGAGTCTTCTAGGAAGAGTGCCTAAACTTAAATATAGGATACCCTGTGCTTGGTTGGAAAGATGAATTGTAAAGATTGTACAGCTCGGTTTTTTAATTCTACAATTACTTAAGATTTGAGTTTGAAATACATACTCATTATTGTTAACCTGGTAGCCGGAATAGAATGACATGTTGTAGAGTGCCCTTTTCCAGTCGTCAAGCTTTTCTGGGGAGTATTTTCCTTTCTTACAATGCTCTGAAAAGGCATTAGCATACGTACCTTCTCCTCGATCAATCCATCTGAGGTCAGAGGGCTCAATATGATAGAAAATAGGAATGATTTTAGCACCAGTTTTGAGCATGAAGGATAGCTCAGCCAAACACCAGGGGGATTGAGCATAGTTGGGAGAAAAAATGGCAATGTGAAGGGTAGCACTACTTATGGCTCGCTGTATTTCTGCTGGCATGACATCACCAGGCTCAAGAGCTTCCACATCAAGAAACACATGCAATCCCATGGAATGAAGTTTATGGTAGATGGCAGCAGCTAATGTGTGTTTGACATCACTCCCACGATGATTAATAAATATATCGCAGGGCTCTGTTGAGGTAGATTCATAGCAAGGTGCAATTTCATCAAAAGCATTTTCTTGCTGAGATTGATGTTGCTTGGATGTGGAAGAGGAAGCCATTTCCTTTGTGAGAAACTCAAAGGAACGCTGATTAGAGGAAGCAGAGGCGTTCCCGTTGCTGTGAAGCAAAGGATTCCAGAGGTAAATAGACACAAATAGTCCTAGGGAAGTCTAGTAATATATAGTGCAGAAGATATTTCCTAATACAAATTAGTCGAAGTCAGAAAAGATTTTTTTCCCAGATCTAAATCAAGACAAGACACCTGCGAAGGGAATGAGTCAAGCCAAGAAAATTGTTGCGGACGAGACTTTTCTATATGCAAATTAGTCCAAGTGATGTTAGTAATCCTGTTGAAGAAAATTTTCGAGACGAATAAGTCAATCAATCAATCAACACGTGTCTTGACGCATCCAGCATAGACAGAGACAACTGCACTCATAAAGACTCGCAAGCTTTTATAACATTATATAAGAGGGGCCCAAATTACTGGCCGGCTAGTGTAAATTCAAATTTGCCCATCCTTTTTGATGTTTGTTTTTTAAAGAAATTTCTTGGCAATGAATGTTTGGGGTCCATGCATGGAAGATCTCGTCATTGCTGTATCCAATTCACACGCTTAAAGCCACCAGTAGACTAGGAAAACCAAAGCTCCTGTTCACACCATAAAGGGAATAATGTTGTTTATGATATTAGCTATCTTAAAAACTACTAAAGATCATTAGACTTATTTTTGATAGATTTTTAAAAGAAAAGTAGGAGACAAAAAGTGATTAGATTATTATCAGATTCCTAATTTGACCCACTTTCAAAAAGTGGGAGAAATTTAGTTGTCAAGTTATTAGATCTTTTTGGGTCAAATTACTAGATTTTTACTAGGTCAGATTTTTGACAAATATATCTTTAATAATTCTACTAGAAAAATATATTAAAGATCATTAGACTTATTTTTGATAGATTTTTTTTAAAGCAAAGCGGGAGACAAGTTATCGGATTATTATTAGATTTCTAATTTCACGTACTTTCGAGAAGTGTGAGAAATTTAGTTGTCAGGTTATTAGATTTTTTTGTCAAATTATTAGTTTTTACTAGGTCAGATTTTTGACAAATACATCTTTAATAATTCTATTAGATTATGAGGTTTAGTCTTTTTATTAGATTATTAAAGTTATTTATAATATTAATTTAGTTTAAAAAAAAATTGTATTAAAGATTATTAGGTTTTCCATCTTAGATGTGAAATAGATAGATGGACTATCTTGGAAAAACAATGGGAGGAAAGAACTACTTATTCTTCAAAAAAGACAAACTTTCTAACTGGTATTTCATCATAAAATGTGTCACATATGAAGATTTTTTAAATGAATTTGAAGATACTTAGAAGGTGGATAGTCTAAGAGCTCTTTGAGGAGACACAGCTTCATAGTCTACAAATTTCTTAGTTAAAATTTATACTAAAAGCGCTGACATAGAAAGATTTCTCAATATAAATAAATTTTAAATTAAAAATAATCAAGACACTACCCCTTGGGATGGTATCATCCTTCGTGAATGGAAAAGACTATTGGTCCCAACACGATGGGGATCAATCAAGAAAGTTCCACTACAATTGGCCGGTTTGAAGTCTATTGGCAACCTCCATCATAGGCATTTTGAAGCTCAATTTCTATGGGGCTTCACGAGGAAACCCAAACAAGTTGGGTTTGAGGGTATGTATTCGAGACTGTTAGGGTAATGTTATAGCACTTATAGCCTCTTCCTTATTTGAAGGAACCAATGATATTGTAGAAGCACATGCTTTTCATTGGACTAATACTTGCCAAGAAGGGTGGGTACCATTGTCTGCACATTGAAGGAGATTCTTTGGTCATCATTAACGCTTGCATCAAAAGATAAACACATTCATGGAAACTTAGTTATATTCTAAATCAAATTTGGAGATTACTAGATCAATATCAGGAAGTGTATCTTTCACACACTTCAGGAAGAGAACAAAGTTGTTGACCTATTGTCAAACTTGGGCTGAGACAAGGTAGTAACATCAACATTAAACCTGGCCCATTTCATTGTAGAGAGTTTTGAACTTCAAGAAATGATTAATGCAGATGAAGGTGTATAGTGGGAGATATTAAAAGGTACTTTGGAAGTACAATTTCCCACCCAACAATTGTCATTCTCCTTACTCATTGATTGTCATTCCTTGCATTTAGTATCCGTAGGGACAAGTGGAGTCCTTTGCATGTATTACTTATGTAAAGCTTCGATACTCTAAAGTTTTGTAATGAGCAAGAATATTGGGTTTTCTTACCAATTCTTTCTTGATTGAGCTCTTGAATCAATTTATTAATATATATTAAATTCAGTGGCTCACCCACTTTTGCCTTTAAAAAATAAAAATAAAATTAAGACATAAAAAAAAAGCAATATGTGGTTCATACTTGTCAACAAAATATATGCCAATATAGCTCACAAGCATTACTCTTAGTTTCAGTATCACACATTTGAATCTATTTACTTTGGAAATAATAGCATATTGTTAGATTTTGATTTTAGCTTAGTTAGAGACAATAGATATGAAGAATCTTTAAGCTTCTAAAAGTAAATTAACTAATCACACGATGCTTATTCTTAGAAATCTTTCAATTTTGGGCATTTGTTTAGGCCCCATTGTTTAACCTATATAATCTTTAAAGTTAACTCTTGTCATCTTAATATCAAAATAGTTACTAAATTTTCTTTATTAAGGATCAAGGATATATTTATTGCAACACTGTAGACTAATGTTTTAGTGCTTCTCAACAAAAAAGTGCTTAGCATATAAGGATTAATAGGCATTAAAACCATATAGCAACTTTAGTTATTACAAAATGTATCAAAAATAAAATCCTTACAACCCATTTTAAAAGTTTATACATACAATTGGGAGTGGATTTACAAAAATAATTTCTTGATCAAAACTTTCAAAAAGGGTAAATGCAAGTACAAATAATTAACAACATTATTGCTCAAATTTATGCTGAAGTGTGTGTAGTGTGTACAACATCTTAGAATAATATTTTTGAAACTCAAATATAAAAGTTGATGAAAAACCTAGGTCAAAGTAAATTGTTAAATCATCTTGGAACTTGTTAAAATGTAGAGCAACAAGTTTGATTGAATGATGAGATAGCTAGAAATTTCTCAATGCCATGTAGTTGTAGCTTAACAACCAAAACCACAAAAAAATATTGAAAATTCTTTAAAAAAATCATCAATACCATTGTTTACAATTTCAGAGGTAGTTTTAAAGCTATTTTTCCTATCAACTAGATGTCTAGAATAAAAAAAAGCAAGAGATACATTTTATGGATTTGTTGAATACAAGAAAATAAGAAATTTAATTTTTAGATGTAGCTTACATCTTTGGCAAAATAAAGTCAATGTCCCACATAAAATTATCATAAAATTATCAGAAGATGTAAAATAGAGGAATTGAAAATGCTTTACCATGATTTACAATTCTTCTTTCTTTTGAATTGAAAATGATCTATAATGATTTACAATTTTTCTTTCCTTTTCCCACTTACTTTACATAAAATATTTTTTCCTTGTAGAAATAAACATAATTTGGTTGCTAGTGGAAAATAATATATGAATTTCATTTAAAAAATCAAATGCTATGCCAATATGTCAAAGAGGCGATGAGAATATTAAGGCTGATCATGGATAAGTTTCTCTTGAAGAAGAAAATGAACATGAAGCTCTTATTCATACCTTCTAGCATAAATGGATATTCAAAGTGTTAAAGTTTAGCCCAGGAAAGGGATAAACAACAATTAAAGTAATAGATACAAAAGACACAAGAACTTACCCTGAGAAAAACCTTCCACTTGAAGGGAAACACCCAACCACACCGTAAAAAATCTTTTTTTTTTATTGATAGTAAAATGTTTGAGTACAATGGTTCACTTGATACAATTGAATACAAGGTAATCACCCATGTATTAAGACTTCAAAGACTCTTCACATCATTATCGAAGAATTTTCAAATTTGCAAATTACAAGATTTTGCATATTTCAAAACACATGACTCTTTGCATGGCACATCTCTTCATATAATATTATCTCAAATATATTCTCCAATTGGTGATATAATATAGAGGTATTTTCTTAATAGCAAAATTAGAGATAGAGATCTCTATTACAACTATAATCTTCAACACATCCTCTTAGCAAGAGAGAGATCTTTAATATAATAGACACACATTGATGCAACCAAGGATGTTAATGATAAACTCTTTTTATATAGATTATCATGAAAACATGTTATCTTAACATAACATACTTAACCATAGTTTCTTCATAAGCACATACAGTTAAAGTCATGGAGTCACACATGATTTTCACCATGCTTACTTGCAGAGGGCGGTCCATCAATACTTACTTGGTTCACCACACCTACTTGCAAAGAGTGGAATGAGGTACTTCAATTCAAACTTCTCCCAAAGAAGAATGCATTTCCACCATGCCTACTTGCAAAGGGTGATCTACCATACTTATTTGTAGAGAGTGGAAGAGGGACTTTCACCTCAAATTTCTTCCATATAAGAACACATTTCTACCATGACCACTCATGGAGAGTGGTCCACCATGCCTACTCACATATGGTAGAACAAGGGTTTTTACCTTAAAATTATCTCTCAAAGAACTCATTATGGTATCCCTCTCAAAGAACTCATTATGGTAATATGTATAAGAATGACTACCTCTTAGTAGGGACAAATTTGATCATCAAAATAAGATAGTTGATTCCAATTTGACCAAATAAGCATGCAAATAATTTAGACATCTCCCTTTGTCACATAACCTCCCTCTGAAGTTAAATAAACTCACTCTAAATATAATTCAGTCTTGTGACTATAAATAATTGTTCCCATTTCAATAAAGAGAATCAATGTTGAAAACATAGACTATTCCCAAATATTCAAGAGTACTTATCTCTTTGAAGTGTAATGTAGCACACACAAATGATTGATATCAATATTGAATAGTAAGTGCATACTTGAAAATTCATATGGACGTAGGAAATAAAGGGAACAATTTCTTTCAATTTGAATTTCTATCTTTTCTATCACTCTGGTTTAAGATGCACATATACCCTTGAACCAAAAAAAAGGAGAAAAACAAAAATTATAAAACAATAAAAAAAATACCAGAGAATATTATGGGAAAAACTCTTCTCATAGAGGGAAATGATCTAGTCCACTAAACTACATTTTTTTATTCAATCTTTAAAATGTCAAATGCAACAACTTGCTCACTTTAAAGTCTTCAACACATGTTGATCACACAATGACTAGAAATAAAGTCCTTGATATATGCTGATCATACAATGATATGGAAAAGTACTAAGTGAATGATAGAAGCCTTAGAGAAATAAGACTTACAATGATTATTTGAATATGTATTTTAACTTATTCATATGCATAAGTATAAATTCCTCTTACGAGAGAAATTATTTATCACATTATTTATTCATGTTTTTGTTAGTTTACCTATCGAAAAAATTGTTGTTTAGATTTATGTTAACTCACATGTTAATTTATAAATATCTATGTTTATTCTAATTCCAAACATTACATATTTATGGAAAAAATATATCATATTCATATTGTGAACTTAATATTGAGAAGGTATTGAGTTCGAAATTGTATCTAGTTGATAAACTCACCTTGGGTGGTTCTTGATTTGATGCGTTCACCTTGTCTTGTTTAATTATCTTCTTCTTACCATACTAAAGACTCTACCTTTAGTGATCTTCCATTATAACCACTAAAAATGCTCTGACTACTAATTAATACTCCTCATCAATGGTTCATATATGTATAGATGGATGGATGGATGGATAGATAGATGGATTGATGTCTATATGTATGTATGGATGGATGGATAGAGAGAGAGAGCATCCTTCACCCCTAGGAAACCCTATAATTGTATGGGGCTAGCTTCTCAACTATTTTGAAATAACAAGGAGGGAGCACCATTTTCTAGAGCATGTTATGTATATAGTCAACACTAGATTCTATACATAACATGGGTGGGAGTTTACTAGTTCACTTTCTACCTCTACATGAATGCACTAGCCTTACTATTGTAATGGGCTCATTATTGATAGCTGAACCTACCTCCCAACAACTATAGGTAGGAGGGCCCTACAATTCTATGGCTCCCTGTTAGTTGAGCTAGAGTAGCAAAATGTCACCTATAGTTCATGCTCCAATAACAATATAGGTACAATGATGCTCTGGCATTGGATAGATAGAGTGATGCTCTTGTAGATAACTCAAACTACCATTATTGATGCTCTTTCTACAAACAACTTTATGTAGGTCTTCTCTAGGCCATCCTTAACCCCCTCCTCAAGTTTTTTCTAAGGCAAGAATCCTGCACACACACACAACTGTTGTTAATGCACTTGAAGGGGGTGCATGTATGAATAACAATGTGGGTTGGCCTTGAGAGTTAGGTAACTTTCGAACATATATAATAGGGGTCCCCATTCCTATAGACTAATTAGATTGTTACTTTGCACACACCCTAACAACACTAACTGAGCAAGATGATCTTGAACACAATGGAGGATGATAATTTCATGTCATAAATAATAGTTAGTTGATGGTATGTAACAACATTCCCCTAAGGCTAAACCCCTTACTACAATAAAATAGTCAGGGGCATGACCCTTGAGATGCAAACAATGTTAGCCCAATCCAAGTAGTTCTGACGGGGACTCAACCCACACAGAATGGACACAACAGAAAGGGGGGAATTATATTAACTGAGAAAATAAGCTAGTACAAACAGTACAGAGAAAATAAACTTCAAAACATGCCCTAAGGGCTTACAATAGCATAAATCTGGAGATAATTTCTCCTGTCAGTACCTCCTCTCAAACTCCACTTTGAACTACCTTTTACAATGCCAAAAATCTCCTTAAATAGACCTCAGAGGGTTAAGGACTAGGAGTACATTCTAGAAAGTGCTAGTAGGCATCCACCGACCAAATAGAAGGATCTAGAAGCTACACTAGAAGTTAGTGCAAATCTAGAAGAATCTAGAAACGGTAACCGAACTTCTGGGAGGCATAACTTTTGAACCGTAGCTCCAATTGACAAATTGTTTACATTTTCAAAAAGCTCTCGAAGCGCTCTATAGCCCTATGGACCAGATTCACTCATCCCCCATTTTTTGGCCCTTTTTGAGGTCATTTAATGCCCCTAACCTAACTTTGAAGCATTCTTAGGAGGTCTCCAAAACTTAAAAAACTGCAATAACTTTCAAACTGTGGGGCCTTTTGACTTGATTCTTTTTCTGGAATGCTCTAAATCACAATTACATTCATCTGGCCAATTGACACCTCCTAGTTCACTAAAATGATGGCCCAATTACATACTCATATTTTTTTAGGATTTACACGAACGTTGATAGTGGAACTGTCAGAGTTGGAACCTTTATTTGACCCAAATGGGTATCCAAAAATGAAAACACATGAAACAGAAACTAAGTCTAAGTATATTTTTTTTGGATGACACAGGATTGCCCTTATACCTCTGGATGCTCCTGCATCAGACACCCAGGGTAGATTGAAAAGTGACCCTGTCACTTTATGAATGGTAGAGGAAATCCCAAATGAGAAACCTCAGCTGCTGAAATCCAAGTTGAGTCCTCGATCGGTCATCCTTTCCATTTGACCAAATACTCTTCATACTGCCTGTTTCTAGTACTCCTACCCACACGATGATCAAGAATGTCTTCTATCTCCTCCTTCTTAGAAGCAGGAATTGGACATGGCTCTAACACCAGCTCCTCATCTGCACCATCATCATGATACTCTGTTAAATCTGCAATGTTGAAAATGGGAGAAATGTGAATACCATCTGGTAGCTCCACTTCATATGCATTTCCTGAGTCATGTTTCTTCAGAATTTTGCAGGGGCCAATTTTTTTCATTTTCAGCTTGTTGTAAGTACCGGCTGGAAATCTTTCTTTTCGTAAGTGCACCATGACTAGATCCCCTACTTGGAATTCCTTATGTCTTCTCCTTTGATCAGCCCTAGCTTTATACTCTTGATTCATCTTGGTAATGTGTGCTTGAACCTCCTCATGTAGACGCTTGATATGTTAAGCAAATGCCTCAGCTTCAACACTTGTCCTCTCCCCTTGTTCTATCTTCCTCATCTCTGGTGCAGTCCTTGGGCTACTCCCATATACAATTTGGAATGGTGATTTTCTAGTACTCCTATTTACAGAGTTATTATAAGCAAAATCTGCCTGTGGTAGAATCAAATCCCATCCCTTGGGCTTATCCCCAACTAAACATCTTAGCAAATTGCCTAGACTTCTGTTTGGCCATTAGTCTACGGGTGATGCATGGAACTGAATTTTAGGTCTATTCTCAACTTCTTTCACAATGTCCTCTAGAAATACCCCACAAATTTAGTATCTCTGTCAGAAACTATACTCCTTGGAAGACCATTTAGTCTTACCACCTCTTTGAAAAACAAGTTTGCAATATGGACAACATCATGAGTTTTGTGGCATGGAATGAAATGTGCCATTTTGGAGAACCTATCAACCACCATGAATATTGAGTCATTACCCCTTTGTGTTCTTGGAAATCCAAGAACAAAATCCATACTTGTACATTCTTGAGTTCATCAAACCCAACTACTTCAACCTGCATTACTGTAAGCAACAACTGTCTCCTACTTAGTGCATCTGCAACCCTGTTAGATTTTCCACTTCTATGCTTCAACACAAATGTATAACTCTGCAAGAACTCTACCCACTTCATATGCCTCTGATTCAATTTACCTTGTCTATTTAGGTATTGTAATGCCTGATGATCAGTATACAAAACAAATTCCTTTGGCAATAAATAATGGCTCCATTTCTTTAAGGCCTGAACTATTGCATAGAACTCTTGATCATAAACAGAATACTTCTTCTTTGCATCATTCAATTTTTCACTAAAATATGCAATAGGCTTACCTTCTTGGCTTAATACAGCCCCAATAGCACTACCACTGGCATCACAATCCACCTAGAAAACCTTTCTAAAATCTGGAAGTGCCAACACAGGTTGTTCTGTTACCTTCTTCTTCAGCAATTCAAAACTTCTCGTAGTTGTTGCAGTCCATTTGAACTCTTTTCTATTCCCTCTTACTGTATCAGTTAGGGGTGCACATATGCCACTAAAATTCTTAATAAACTTCCTGTAAAAACTAACCAGACTATGAAATGATCTTACCTTAGTAGTAGACCTTGGAGTAGGCCATTCCAAGATGGCTTTTACCTTCTTTGGATCCATTTTGAGACCTTCAGGTGATATAACAAACCCCAAATAGACTAACTCACGTTTTGCAAAGATACACTTCTTTAGATTAATTAACAGTTTCTCTTCCCTTAGCCTTTCAAGGACACTACGAATATGCAATAAATGTTCTTCCAAAGTCTTGCTGAAAATTAAAATATCATCCAAATAAACAATAACAAATTTTCCCAAGAACTTCTTAAGTACCTCATTCATGAGCCACATGAAGGTGCTTGGGGCGTTCGTCAATCCAAAGGGCATGACTAACCACTCATAAATACCCTCCTTGGTCTTGAAGGCTATTTTCCACTCATCTCCTTCTTGAATCCATATATGATGATAGCCACTCTTCAGATCTATCTTTGTGAAGTACTGAGCTCCACTCAAGAAGTCCATAAGATCATCCATCCTTGGCAAAGGAAACCGGTACTTGATGGTTATCCTATTTATAGCTCAAGAATCTGTACACATCCTCCACTCTCCATCCTTCTTTGGTGCGAGTACTACAGGTACTGCACATGGACTCAGGCTCTCTTGAATCAAGCCCTTCCTCAATAGCTCCTGAACCTATCTATTTAGCTCCTCTATTTCAGTAGGAGTCATCCTGTGAGCAGCCTTGTTAGGTAAACTAGCTCCTGGAATCAGATCTATCTGATGACTAATTTGCCTTACTGGTGGCAATCCATCTAGAACATTATCAGAGATAATATCTCCAAACTCCCTTAGTAAATCTGAAACTTCAAGTGGTATTTCACTACTACCTTCTTTATCTTTCCTAGGAATCAAAGCATAGCACATTTGTTGATGTTTCATGCCATCTAAAAACATCCTTCTATCAACAAGACAAATCCTAGCACTGCTACATACCTTTTCACCTTCCTTTTTCATGGGCTTCAATTTGTGGCGAACTCCATCCTTTGTCAGAGAGTATGTGTTTGTATGCCCATCATGTACTACATGTCTATCAAACTGCCATGGTCTACCCAACAATAGATGGAAAACATCCATTGAAATAACATCACATAGAACTTCATCATGGTAACTCCCAATTTTGAATTTCACTAAACATTTTTCACTTACCAGGACCTTATGATAATCTTTTACCCAAGCAATCCGATAGGGCTGGGGATGTTTCTCCCTCTTGAGCTTCAACTTAGAGACCATCTCTTCTGATGCCAAGTTATTAGTGCTACCACCATCAATGATCATGTCACAACATTTATCCTCACACTTGTATCTGGTACGAAACAAACTCCTCCGTTGTCTTGATTCAATCTCACCACTTAGTAGGACTCTTTCATTTACCAAGGTCTCTCCTCTTTCTGCATCCTCTGAATGTGATGATTGTGCATCCTCATCCACATGAGCAACCCTAGCTTGGCCCTTAGCTCTCCTAATTGTCCTTCCTTGTTGTTGAGGGCATTCAAAGGCATGATGACCTTCTTCATTGCAATGGAAATAGGTACCACGGAAGCCTCCTCTTCCTTGTCCATGTCCTCTACCTCTTCCTCTCTGATTTCCAAAGTCTTGGTCACGGGAGCTGGTTGAAACCCTCATTCCTCTGGTTCTTGCTAGTACCCTCATCTTCATTTTTCTTTTGGGTTTCATTGCGTCCTCCAGATGACCTACTACTTTCCCTTCCTCCTTGACCACACCCTCTTTGTCTTCCTTCAAACCTTTTATACAACTTCTCTTCAACTCGTAGGGCAAACTGGTATGCCTCTTCAACGCTGGTCATTCTTACCAGATTTAATTCCTCCTAGATGCTAGGTCGCAACCCACTGATATAACGAACAACCTTCTCCTTATTTGCTTCTACATGCCCTACTCTAATTAAGAGTCAGTAAAACTCCTCTGTATATTCTTGGACTAATCTTCCTGCTTGCTTTAACCCATGCATCTTCTTAAACAAATCAAGCTCATAGTCCATAGGAATGAACTGCTTCTTCAATTTGTCCACCATGCGATCCCACCTTGTGATCTTCTCCTTTCGTCTTCTATTTCTTTCTAATTGGACCTCTTGCCACCAGATTTTGGCATGGCCTTTCAGTTTGGCCTTTGCAAACTTAGCCCTATCTGGGTCCCTGATATCCTCATACTCAAAGTATTCTTCCAGTTCATTGATCCAATCGATCAACTCATCTGGTTTCAAATTTCTTGAAAATACACCCACTTCAATTGTGGGTCTTTTCCCAAACTTAGCAATGGCCCTAAAAAGCCTTTCCTCTGCATGATTTAGAACTTCCCCATCAAATTCCCCTTCTGGTCCAGTTTCTTCTTCTTCATTGTCATCCTCACTTTCATCACTTACGGCCACAGTTGCTCCTCTATGGAGCTCCTCCTGCAATGCTTGCACCTGCCTTTGGAGGGCTCTAACCTCCTCAAGATTAATAGCTCTGGCCCTTGCACCATGCTCTCTTCGTGGAGGCATCTTCTTAACTCAAACCCACAACCACACAGTCCTGGTGCAAACTGCCTCATAGTCGGCGCTCTGTCTACACACTCAGGAAAATCGGCTCTGATACCACTTGATGGGGACTCAACCCACACAGAATGGACACAACAGAAAAGGGGAAATTATATTAACTGAGAAAATAAGCTAGTACAAAAAGTACAAAAAAAATAAACTTCAAAACATGCCCTAAGGGCTTACAATAGCATAAATCTGGAGATAATTTCTCCTGTCAGTACCTCCTCTCAAACTCCACTCCGAACTGCCTTTTGCAATGCCAAAAATCTCCTTAAATAGACCCCGGAGGGTTAAGGACTAGGAGTACATTCTAGAAAGTGCTAGTAGGCATCCACCGACCAAATAGAAGGTTCCAGAAGCTGCGTTAGAAGTCGGTGCAAATCTAGAAGAATCCAAAAACCGCAACCAAACTTTCGGGAGGCATAACTTTTGAACCGTAGCTCTGATTGACGAATCATTTACATTTGTAGAAAGCTCTCGAAGCGCTCTATAGCCCTATGGAAAAGCTTTTCTTGTCCCCCATTTTTTGGCCCTTTTCAAGGTCATTTAATACCCCTAACCTAACTTTGAAGCATTCTTAGGAGTTCTCCAAAATCCAAAAAACTGCAATAACTTTCAAACTATGGCCCCTTTTGACCTGATTCTTTTTCTAGAATGCTCTAAATCACAATTACATTCATCTGGCCAATTCACACCTCCTAGTTCACCAAAATGATGGCCCAATTACATACTCCTATTTTTTTTGGGATTTACACGAACGCTGATAGTGGAACTATGAGAGTTGGAACCTTTATTTGACCCAAATGGGTATCCAAAAATGAAAACACATGAAACAGAAACTAAGTCTAAGTACATTTTTTTTTGGATGACACAGGATTGCCCTTATACCTCTGGATGCTCCTGCATCAAGTTCTGACAACAATATCTAGCTATTATTTATCATAGTCTACTATCGTATTTGTCTTATAATTTTGTGTCTCGCGTTGATGATTTGGGTATTAATTATAATTTGAGTATTGGATAGAATGTTGTTTTGCTTGTGTATTCTCTTATCCTAGATTGTCATTATCATGTTTTGACTATGGTAACTATTATTCCCATTTGATTCCTATATTCTCCATTCTCAATCTTTCTCCATAATCGATGTTGATCTTGTCTTGATTCAAGTGATATTTATAAGCTTTCACTAAGTTTTCTATAGTTGCTCTCTCAATGGTCTCACTCTATTATGCTTGTGAAAGGATTAATTACTTACCTTTTTTTGGTCCTCTTCCCCTCTTAAGAATACATGCCAACCCATTATTATAGTACATTCTATTTGAATGGAATGAATTGTGACCCTTGCATACAACCATTGGTCGCTTAATTATAGATAGTGATGTTTTATTAGTATTTGTTTGTTATTCAACTCTGTCTTCATTGCATCCATTATAATAATTCATATCTAGATAAGGATATCTATTTGATTATTAACATTGTTAGTAATAACATTGTTCTTAATGTAGATTAATATTATTAAATATTAATCAATGTATTAATATTGATCGATACTCCAATACTATTGTTATTTAATATTATATTTATTTATAGTTTTGAGACGATAATAAATGTGTAATATGACAATGATGGCTCATAATATTTTAATTTCATGTCATAATATTATAGATTGTCTTAATGATATTATAGATTGTCTTAATGATATTATAGATTGTTAATCGACTCTGTCTTCATTGCATCCATTATAATAATTCATATCTAGATAAGGATATATATTTGATTATTAACATTGTTAGTAATAACATTGTTCTTAATGTAGATTAATATTATTAAATATTAATCAATTTATTAATATTGATCGATACTCCAATACTATTGTTATATAATATTATATTTATTTATAGTTTTGAGACGATAATAAATGTGTAATATGACAATGATGGCTCATAATATTTTAATTTCATGTCATAATATTATAGATTGTCTTAATGATATTATAGATTGTTAATCGACTCTATCTTCATTGCATCCATTATAATAATTCATATCTAGATAAGGATATATATTTGATTATTAACATTGTTAGTAATAACATTGTTCTTAATGTAGATTAATATTATTAAATATTAATCAATGTATTAATATTGATCGATACTCCAATACTATTGTTATTTAATATTATATTTATTTATAGTTTTGAGACGATAATAAATGTGTAATATGACAATGATGGCTCATAAAATTTTAATTTCATGTCATAATATTATAGATTGTCTTAATGATATATCATATTTTATCTTAATGATAATAATGTTTTCTTAGAATAGATTTATTATACATATATGTTGGGGTAGCATTGTAGTCTTGATATATTATTCTTATTTATTAAATATTTTAATATTTTAATTTCATAATCATTATCTAAGGGTCATGACAAATGCAATATCACAAAGCAACCTCTCTCTCACACACACTTGCATCCACACGCACACACACATTATATGTATAGAAATGAAAGACTCTTCATACCACAACTGAATGTCTCTTCACATTTTAAATACAAGCCTCTTCATGTTTCCAAACACATGATTCTTTATAAGGACTCTAGGGGGGTTACTGTGCTCTTTACTAGGAACGAGTGTTAACTACGTAGAAAGCATGTTAGGCAAATCATAATCCATATAAATATTTTCACTAACATGTGCATTAGAATGATCATGTAATGCCTACCCCTAGTTCGCATTTTGTTATCGTTGCTGAACCCTTTTGGAGCTAGTTTTATGTTGATGGTTAGCAGTATTGTTATGAGATTAACAGATATTGTGCTATGGATTCATTTTATTATGTGATGAGATTACTTAGATTTTGCATTTCATGTATGTATGATGGTTATTTTTAGTGTTCGCAATTATTGATGGTGATTATTACATTGCTTTCAGTTGTTAATGATGATTAGTAAGATGATTTATTATCATATGTGTTTTATTATGGATACTTACCCCATACTTGCATGTGTATGGTGTGCATGTTTTCTTTGCATGTTTACTTTTGTATGGCGTGTCTGATGTGGTTAAGGAAGGGAGTCGTAGTCACCTGCTAGTCATGATCTACACGATGCACCACTTCCTGCCATTGCCTGTTTAGTTTAGTATATATTGTGCTTGTACATGTGTGATTTTTATGCAGGTTGCAGGTACCGGGTATTGACTTCCCTGAATTGCCAGGATGAGCGTACCCTATCACACTATCTCAATGATAAGAGAGGGGAGATAAATTCTCAAGTCCAAATCCCAACCCTTTTAAGCCATTTGTTCTAATTGGAAAATTAGGACAAGTATCCGAGTTGAGTACCCTCCGAATATGTTGGATGACATAATTCGTGATATAAACCCTTGGCTTGATTTTATATGTATTTTGGCTATGATGTGTTTTCATATTTTTACCTTGAGAGTCTTTGATGTATTTTCTATTAATTAAGCCTAATTAAAAGATTTAATTAATGGTTTAATTTAATGGAAAATTAATATGATATTTTAATATTTATTTAATTTAATTAATTGGGAAATTAATTAAATAAAATAATTAAATGTGAAATAAAAGTTATAATATTAAATTTGGAATGTGACAATATTTATTTTAATAATAATATATTTGGAGTTCATTTTTAAATAAATGACTAAATAATATTATTATTAAAGATAATAAATATTATAGCAATTAAGTTTTGGAAAATAAAATTTAAAAGTGGAAAATATATTTAAAATTATTAAAAGATTCTAGATTTCATGTGCTTAAAATATAAATATATTAAGATTGAAAAGTGAAGTTATTAAAGTTAGTGCATGAGATTTAATAAATTAATTAATTAAATTGGAAAGAGTAAAAGTAAATATTAAATTAATTATCGTGCACTATTTTAATATTTTCTCACATAGGAGTTGGCAAATTCTCGAGAGTTGTCATGTAGACAACATAGAAGTTTGCACTCTAAGAATGCACAAGCTGCCTACACTTAAGAGTTAGTATTTTTATTTGAGCACATGGTGTCTAAAACCTTAAGACTTATCTAGAAGGTTGGAGAAGACCCATGCTTGGTTGTCATGCTTATCTTCTAGTTGTTTCTAGAGACACTCTAGATGCATCTTAGAGGCCTTTAAATAGAGGCTCTCCTAGTGTGTTTGTACAAGCGGAATGGAAGCTACGAGCTACAAGCTTAAATGGAAGCTACAAGCCACAAGCTAAAATGGAAGCTTAAAGCTTACATGCTTTGGAGAAGCTCATATGCTCATATGTTCCTACATGCTGCTATGTTTCTATAAGCACCTCTAGTCACTCGGAGGATTCGATTGGCTGGATCTTGGAGGCATTGCAAATGATAGAGAAGGAAGGGATTTTCTATGGACTTCTGAGGCATGGTGGATTAGCATCAGTGTCCAGGTGCACTCGTGATAATCTCATACTCTATTTGCACTATTCCTCTTCCTGTCTTTATCATGTCTATGTGTCTGAATACTCTTGTGATTGAATCTATAATTGAAAATTGGCATCTAGATATTCTATTTGGTTGGAAAGGAAACAATAGAAAACCCTAGTTTCAATATAGGAAGAGAACTAGATCTAAATCAGGTTTGGGTTCGAATTAGAATTAAATTGAGAAAGATGAGTTCAAATATATAGTTAAACCTATTGGATGGATTAATGGATACGTTTTGAAAAAAATTATTTAAAAAGGAAAAATTCTTTCCTAGAAAAGCCCTTTTCGTTTTAATCTAAGTAAATGTTCTCTTTTGTATAATCTACATATATATATATATATATATGTATATGTATATGTATATATATATATATGTATATGTATATGTATATATATATATATATATGTATATGTATATGTATATGTATATATATATATATATATATATATATATATATGTATATGTATATGTATATATATATATATATATATGTATATATATATATATGTATATATATATATACATATATACATACATATACATATATACATACATATATATATATATATACATATATACATATATGTATATATTTGCGTAGATTAAAGTACGAAATTTTATTTACAAATCCGAATTTGCATATGGTAAAACGTTTAATGAAAACATTGATTAAATCCGTTTACAAAAGAATTTATATATATTGGGGAGGGCGGACTACCCCCACCTGTACCCCATACTGGTTGCAGTCCTGCCGCAGTACCGTACTTGCAGTCGCAGGTACTACGACAACCGTCGCAGATAGGCGCACGACCTCCACCATAAAGGCGACAACCTATTAAACAATCACTTTATAATGTGTTTTCAATTTTTATTATTATGTATCAATTTTAAATGAATTTTGATTAATGATTATTATGAATATTGTTAAGTATTAATTATTATATAATATCAAATGTTATATAATACTAATTAACATATATTCATAAATAAAATTTGTTTGATGGAACATTTCTTTAACTAATTAATTATTTTAATAATATAAATCGCATTTGGTTTTGGAGTTGACGTTATTAAAGTATTAATAATAGGTTGTAAATTCATTAACATTAATATATGTAGATATTTAATATCTATATTAATACTATTATTGTATTATAAATCGATTCTCTTGATGTTCATGAACATTGTTACTCAACATTAATAGTATTAAGTATCAATTAATGTAAATTTTATTGAATATATTTAATAATATATATATCTATCAATGGCAATATATGTTATTACGTAATAGGTATATAAAGTTATGACTTAACAAAAATATTTGTAAAGTTAAAAATATTAAATGTTATGCTCAAAATGATACATTGATTATTATTATCAGAATGGTGCTAAATATGGATTATTGATAATAATCCGTCAATTAAATTAGAATAAAGACATTAGTATTCGTAGTAATGAATTTAGTATAATAGAATTTTCATTAAGAAGACTAATGCAAATTGTTATTGCACTATCAGTATGAGTAATAGCGAGTTGGAGTCTAATGGTTGACTTTTAATATTGATTTTATTTAATGTATATTAAATAATATTTAATATATATTAAATAATTATGAGATGATAGTTTATATTATGTTGATTTAAAATGTTATTGGATTAAGATTGAAGTATTATTAGTTAATACGTTTGAATTATTAAATAGTCTATTGATAAATCTTAATGGTGTTAAGGGTTAGTCAAATATTAACTAAAGAAGTCATGTAAAGATTCTCTAATAATAATAGTTTTGATGAGTTTATTATTTATTAATGTTTGTTGGGTCTAACAAACTATTAATAAATAATGGTTTTCAGTAAATTCAGTTAGATTTAATCTAGTGTAGATTATTTATTGATTAAAGTTTTGTAAGGATATTAGTTTTCGGATTTGAAGTATAATTGATTTTTAATCAATTGATATACATTAAGTTGATATTATAACTATGATATTAACAATTAAAATTGTGCAATAGAGTTTTATTTGAAATGATTAATGATAATATGATTTTGTTAAGGGAAGGTTGGTATTCTTTGAAAGAGAATTGAATGTGGTCATTATTAGTATTATTATCAAAATATTGATATTAGAATGACCTTTTTGTACAAACTATTGTTAGTCAATTAATATTCATTAGGTTGATGGAATGGCTGTGCAATTATTAATTAAATCAATTAATGAGAGTTAATTTGATTTAATTAATAATTAAGTTATGTAGTAGAGATTTAATTGATATAATTCTTTTAATGAGATTGTAGAAATATTGATATGAAAATTGATAAGTTTTATGACTTGAATTATTACTTTAGATATTATATGGTTGTCAACGATGATAACGATTAAATTAAAAGACTCAAACTTTAGTAATACTTAATTAAGTTTCTAATTGAGAACTATTAGAATTTTAAAAGGTCATCGATTGTGCACTTATGAGAATTGACTAATTTAATTGATCATTTTAATAAAGTTATAATCTTCTTATTCGAAGACTAGTAATTGACTTTCTTACATTTTGACGAATAATGATCCTTGATTTATTTTGGAAGTTGAAGTAACCTTAAAAGAAGAGTTAATCAATTAGAATATGGATCATGGTTAAAATAGAGAACAATTTAATTAAGGTCAATGATGATCAGTTTAGTGAATATTTATCCTTAAGTTATTCTTAGAATGTAATTCTTAATAATGGAAGGATAATGCTATCCGGGGAACAAATGGGTTGACTTGTAGGTCAAATGATGAAACTTAGACACTTGAAGTATACTTGAAATGAAAACCAAAGCTCTACACTTAATTCAACTATGAGATAATAGAAAAACCAAAACATGTGTCTTCATCGTGTATTCTATATGCTTCTTGTTTTGAGTTTTTGGGTTGATTAGTGTTGACCAGTCCTAGGTTGTTACCAGAGGCTTGGGGGTTATGAGATGTGATGGCATGATTGATTTTATTTGGTCTCGATCTTTATAAGCCCAACCATGATTATGTGGTGGAATGCTCTATGTATTGGTTGTGATTACTGATTGTTAAAGTTGAGATTCTTATGTTTGAGACCCTTGACTTAACCATTATTTTTGAGTCATCGATCAGTTATCCTTGGATTACTTTCTAGTTGCCATGATGGGACTAAAATGTGGATTTATTTCCTGATGATGTCATGTTGTGACAAGTTTTGACTCAACCATTTTGGAGTCTTCGATCAGTATGATTGAGACATTTTTTTGTTATTGAGAACCACTGGATACTTTGATTATCAGTGATACTTTAGTTGCCAATAGAGAACTGTTGTGGTCATGATTTTCTATGGATGTTTTTCAGATGCTCATGGAGATTTGATGATTCTTATCTTGGTGATTTGATGATTCTTATTATGGATATTTGATGCTTTTATCATGGATATTTGATGATTCTTTTTATTGATTATATTTTGGATTTTCTTTACAGTCGCTTGTACAGGACTGTGGTGATTTTATGATTCCATGAGCATTAGGGTAGATAATCTACTTGTAGTGTCGGGAAGTGGCTTGCAATGGGGGTCGGGGCCCTAAGTGGCTGCCAGGGTAACTCATTGTAAGTTTGGTTAATAAGTGATAACATTCACACTTAATACTAACTGAATGAACCTAAAAAGATAAGAATTTTGGTTCTCGCCCATGCCTTGAGTGCTTGTACAGGCTAGGATGGGAGTAGTGAGAATGCATGGTTGCGACCTTGCATTCCATAGTATGCCTTGTCAGTATAAGAGGATACTAGTGGCCGCATGAGATCAGTATGGACCCGTGGAGTTTAGCTAACTGGTAAGGTAACTTGTACGTGATAAATGCGATGACACTTTCCCGCTTGCAGAATAGGTTTCCTACATGTCATTGTGTGCCTCTGGGAAGTAGATGTCTGTTTTGTAATTGAAACCTTGAATTAGTATACTTTTAGGATTCCTGGACTCATAGAGATTTATGTTTGTGATTTGGATAGCCTATTTGGGACTTGAGATTATCTCCTCAGCATGGTGGGAGTGGACCATTTAGGTTCCACATGGTCGGGTGGTAGTGTATTTTCCACTCTTATCATTTGAGATCCATCGGAGACACCGTGGCTGGAGCATTCTTGGTTGGTATTTATCTTCATTTTGTTCTTGGAGCATTATGATAGATGATATACCTTATGATGGATGTATTTATTGGTATGTTTCTTATATTGATGATTTGCATATGTTAGATGATGCTTTACTTTGCATGTTAGTAGGATATTTTAGGAGTGACATTCCTACTATGTTAATAGCCGACAATCTCTTCGGTGCTTTGGAATGTTACGCACGGAGGGATGGCTAGGATCCACGATGGTTTAATGATGCTATTTATGGTTGGGAGGAACCATGCACTTAGTTATTTATGTTTATGATATATGGTTATCTTTTATGATGGATGTTTATATCTTTTGTGACGATGTATGATATGCAGTTTCATTTTAATTTCCTCATGGATTAATATTAGATGATGATGTACTTCATTTACATGGATGTTTATTCTTTTAAGCTTTTCATACCTTGTAACATGTATAGTGGATGATTTAGCAATCTAAAAGGTACACTTGTATATGGTTTAAGAACATTGGATGTATCCTTGTTATTTCATTGTTAAGGATGTAATGTTAGATGAATAAGTTATGATTAGAAGTAATTCAACGTTAAGGGATCTTTAAAGAGTGTAATCTGTTATGTTATGTTATTTTTAGTTGGATGTTACTATTGCTTCCGCAAGTGTTGTATATGGTGTTACTTTCATGTTTAAAAAAAAAATTGTTTGGTATACTTAGTGAAATTATTTGGATCCCTTGGTGGGGCATTACATTTGGTATCAGAGCCTGAGTTTCAACATTGGGAGCTATGGGTATATTTGAATACCACTAGTTGTCAGCTAGATGAACAAAATGAAAAAAAAAAAATTTGAACTATCATGTGTATCTTTTTCAAACTGAAAACTTGAAAACTAGGTGAACTGAAAACAAAGCCTAAACTGTTACTTGCATATTTTTCATACTTCAACACTTAGCTTTCAAAATTGAAAACTCTACTTAAACCTAAACATGGGCAAAACTAGAAAATTGAAACTTATTCTAGTTGTAAAACATGTATCATTCTATCTATGTTTTAAGGTAGTATACTTTTGTTTATCTTTGCAAGCAATAAGTTGCTCTTGTTTAGAATGTATTAGGGGATATATTTCAATAGTTGTTAAATGAATGATGTTGGATCGATATGGTTTTCAGTTTACCATTAAACCAGAATCATATTGCTCTAAGGGTGTTTTAATATCCTCAGTGGAATCATGTTTTCCTACATAGGGAAAAAGGGTTCAATGGGACCCACATAGTGAGTATCTTAGTTTTTCATTCTTGTAGGCTTCCAGGAGTAAGCCTAATCCCAGGGGGGGTGGATGTAGTACCTGCCCCTAGTTCGCATTTTGTTATCGTTGCTGAACCCTTTTTGGAGCTAGTTTTATGTTGATGGTTAGCAGCATTGTTATGAGATTAATAGATATTGTGCTATGGATTCAGTTTATTATGTGATGAGATTACTTAGATTTTGCATTTCATGTATGTATGATGGTTATTTTTAGTGTTCACAATTATTGATGGTGATTATTACATTGCTTTCAGTTATTAATGATGATTAGTAAGATGATTTATTATCATATGTGTTTTATTATGGATACTTACTCCATACTTGCAAGTGTATGGTGTGCGTGTTTTCTTTGCGTGTTTACTTTTGTATGGCGTGTCTGATGTGGTTAAGGAAGGGAGTCGTGGTCACCTGCTAGTCGAGATCTACATGATGCACCACTTCTTGCCATTTCCTGTTTAGTTTAGTATATGTTGTGCTTGTACATGTGTGATTTTTATGCAGGTTGCAGGTACCGGGTATTGACTTCCCTGAATTGCCAGGATGAGCGTACCCTATCACACTATCTCAATGATAAGAGAGGGGAGATAAATTCTCAAGTCCAAATCCCAACCCTTTTAAGCCATTTGTTCTAATTGGAAAATTAGGACAAGTATCTGAGTTGAGTACCCTCCGAATATGTTGGATGACATAATTCATGATATAAACCCTTGGTTTGATTTTATATGTATTTTGGCTATGATGGGTTTTCATATTTTTACCTTGAGAGTCTTTAATGTATTTTCTATTAATTAAGCCTAATTAAAAGATTTAATTAATGGTTTAATTTAATGGAAAATTAATATGATATTTTAATATTAATTTAATTTAATTAATTGGGAAATTAATTAAATAAAATAATTAAATGTGAAATAAAAGTTATAATATTAAATTTGGAATGTGACAATATTTATTTTAATAATAATATATTTGGAGTTCATTTTTAAATAAATGACTAAATAATATTATTATTAAAGCTAATAAATATTTTAGCAATTAAGTTTTGAAAAATGAAATTTAAAAGTGGAAAATATATTTAAAATTATTAAAAGATTCTAGATTTCATGTGCTTAAAATATAAATATATTAAGATTGAAAAGTGAAGTTATTAAAGTTAGTGCATGAGATTTAATAAATAAATTAATTAAATTGGAAAGAGTAAAAGTAAATATTAAATTAATTATTGTGCACTATTTTAATATTTTCTCACATAGGAGTTGGTAAATTCTCGAGAGTTGTCATGTAGACAACACGGAAGTTTGCACTCTAAGAATGCACAAGTTGTCTACACTTAAGAGTTAGCATTTTTATTTGAGCACATGGTGTCTACAACCTTAAGACTTATCTAGAAGGTTGGAGAAGACCCATGCTTGGTTGTCATGCTTATCTTCTAGTTGTTTCTAGAGACACTCTAGATGCATCTTAGAGGCCTTTAAATAGAGGCTCTCCTAGTGTGTTTGTACAAGCGGAATGGAAGCTACGAGCTACAAGCTTAAATGGAAGCTACAAGCCGCAAGCTAAAATGGAAGCTTCAAGCTTACATGCATTGGAGAAGCTCATATGCTCATATGTTCCTACATACTTCTATGTTTCTATAAGCACCTCTAGTCACTCGGAGGATTCGATTGGTTGGATCTTGGAGGCATTGCGAATGATAGAGAAGGAAGGGATTTTCTATGGACTTCTGAGGCATGGTGGATTAGCATCCGTGTCCAGGTGCACTCGTGATAATCTCATACTCTATTTGCACTATTCCTCTTCCTGTCTTTATCATGTCTATGTGTCTTAATACTCTTGTGATTGAATCTATAATTGAAAATTGGCATCTAGATATTCTATTTGATTGGAAAGGAAACAATAGAAAACCCTAGTTTCAATACAGGAAGAAAACTAGATCTAAATCGGGTTTGGGTTCGAATTAGAATCAAATTGAGAAAGATGATTTCAAATCTATAGTTAAACCTATTGGATGGATTAATGGATACGTTTTGAAAACAATTATTTAAAAAGGGAAAATTCTTGTCTAGAAAAGCCCTTTTCGTTTTAATCTAATTAAATGTTCTCTTTTGTATAATCTGCATATATATATGCAGGGATAATTGATAATAAATTTTGTATGTATATATATATATATATATATATATATATATATATATATATATATATATATATATATATATATATATATATATATATATATATATTTAAATGCAGGGATAATTGATAATAAATTTTGTATATATATATATATACAAAATTTATTATCAATTATCCCTGCATTTAAAATATATATATATATATATATACTGCGACAACCATCGCAGGCCCTGCATTGGCAGGTAGGCGCACGACCTACACCATAAAGGCGGCGGCCTATTAAACAAACGCTTTATAATGTGTTTTCAATTTTTATTATTATGTATCGATTTTAAATGTATTTCGATTAATGATTATTATGAATATTGTTAATTATTAATTATTATATAATATCAAATGTTATATAATACTAATTAACATATATTCATAAATAAAATTTGTTTGATGGAACATTTCTTTAATTAATTAATTATTTTAATAATATAAATCGCATTTGATTTTGGAGTTGATGTTATTAAAGTATTAATAATAGGTTGTAAATTCATTAACATTAATATATGTTGATATTTAATATCTATATTAATACTATTATTGTATTATAAATCGATTCTATCAATGTTCATGAATATTGTTACTCAACATTAATAGTATTAAGTATCAATTAATGGGAATTTTATTGAATATATTTAATAATATATATAGCTATCAATGGCAATATATGTTATTATGTAATAGGTATATAAAGTTATGACTTAACAAAAATATTTGTAAAGTTACAAATATTAAATGTTATGCTCAAAATGATACATTGATTATTATTATCACAATGGTGCTAAATATGGATTATTGATAATAATCCATCAATTAAATTAGAATAAAGACATTAGTATTCGTAGTAATGAATTTAGTATAATAGAATTTTCATTAAGAAGACTAATGCAAATTGTTATTGCACTATCAGTATGAGTAATAGTGAGTTGGAGTCTAATGGTTGACTTTTAATATTGATTTTATTTAATGTATATTAAATACTATTTAATATATATTAAATAATTGTCAGATGATAATTTATATTATGTTGATTTAAAATGTTATTGGATTAAGATTGAAGTATTATTAGTTAATACGTTTGAATTATTAAATAGTCTATTGATAAATCTTAATGGTGTTAAGGGTTAGTCAAATATTAACTAATGAAGTCATGTAAAGATTATCTAATAATAATAGTTTTGATGAGTTGATTATTTATTAATGTTTGTTGGGTCTAACAAACTATTAACAAATAATGGTTTTCAATAAGTTCGGTTAGATTTAATCTAGTGTAGATTATTTATTGATTAAATTTTTGTAAGGATATTAGTTTTTGGATTTGAAGTATTATTGATTTTTAATCAATTGATATTCATTGAGTTGATATTATAACTATGATATTAACTATTAAAATTGTGCAATAGAGTTTTATTTGAAATGATTAATGATAATATGATTTTGTTAAGGGAAGGTTGGTATTCTTTGAAAGAGAATCGAATGTGGTCATTATTAGTATTATTATCAAAATATTAATATTAGAATGACCTTTTTGTACAAACTATTGTTAGTCAACTAATATTCATTAGGTTGATGGAATGGCTGTGCAATTATTAATTAAATCAATTAATGAGAGTTAATTTGATTTAATTAATAATTAAGTTATGTAGTAGAGATTTAATTGATATAATTCTTTTAATGAGATTGTAGAAATATTGATATCAAAATTGATAAGTTTTATGACTTGAATTATGACCTTAGATATTATATGGTTGTCAACGATGATAACGATTAAATTAAAAGACTCAAACTTTAGTAATACTTAATTAAGTTTCTAATTGAGAACTATTAGAATTTTGAAAGGTCATGGATTGTGCACTTATGAGAATTGATTGATTTAATTGATCATTTTAATAAAGTTATAATCTTCTTATTCGAAGACTAGTAATTGACTTTCTTACATTTTGACGAATAATGATCCTTGATTTATTTTGGAAGTTGAAGTAACCTTAAAAGAAGAGTTAATCAATTAGAATATGGATCATGGTTAAAATAGAGAAAAATTTAATTAAGGTCAATGATGATCGGTTTAGTGAATATTTATCCTTAAGTTATTCTTAGAATGTAATTATTAATAATGGAAGGATAATGCTATCGGGGGAACAAATGGGTTGACTTGTAGGTCAAATGATGAAACTTAGACACTTGAAGTATACTTGAAATGAAAACTGAAGCTCTACACTAAATTCAACTATGAGATAATAGCAAAACCAAAACATGTGTCTGCATCATGTATTCTATATGCTTCTTGTTTTGAGTTTTTGGGTTGACTAGTGTTGACCAATCCTAGGTTGTTACCAGAGGCTCAGGGGCTATGAGATGTGATGGCATGATTAATTTTATTTGGTCTCGATCTTTATAAGCCCAACCATGATTATGTGATGGAATGCTCTATGTATTGGTTGTGATTACTGATTGTTAAAGTTGAGATTCTTATGTTTGAGACCCTTGACTTAACCATTATTTTTGAGTCATCGATCAGTTATCCTTGGATTACTTTCTAGTCGCGATGATGGGACTGAAATGTGGATTTATTTCCTGATGATGTCATGTTGTGACATGTTTTGACTCAACCATTTTGGAGTCTTAGATCAGTATGATTGAGACATATTTTGGTTATTGAGAACTAATGGATTCTTTGATTATCAGTGATACTTCAGTTGCCAATAGAGAACTATTGTGGTCATGATTTTCTATAGATATTTTTCAGATGCTCATGGAGATTTGATGATTCTTATTATGGATATTTGATGCTTTTATCATGGATATTTGATGATTCTTTTTATTGATTATATTTTCAATTTTCTTTACAGTCGCTTGTACAGGACTGTGGTGATTTTATGATTCCATGAGCATTAGGGTAGGTAATCTACTTGTAGTGTGAGGAAGTGGCTTGCAATGGGGGCCAGGGCCCTAAGTGGCTGCTAGGGTAACTCATTGTAAGTTTGGTTAATAAGTGATAACATTCACACTTAATACTAACTGAATGAACCTAAAAAGATAAGAGTTTTGGTTCTCGCCCATGCCTTGAGTGCTTGTACAGGCTAGGATGAGAGTAGTGAGAACGCATGGTTGCAACCTTGCATTCCATAGTATGCCTTGTCTGTATAAGATGATACTAGTGGCCGCATGAGATCAGTATGGACCCGTGGAGTTTAGCTAACTGCTAGGGTAACTTGTATGTGATAAATGCGATGAGACTTTCCCACTGGCAGAGTAGGTTTCCTACATGTGATTGTGTGCCTCTGGGAAGTAGATGTCTTTTTTTTGATTGGAACCTTGAGTTAGTATACTTTTAGGTTTCTTGGACTTATAGAGATTTATGCTTGTGATTTGGATAGCCTATTTGGGACTTGAGATTATCTCCTCAGCATGGTGGGAGTGGACCATTTAGGTTCCACGCGGTCGAGTGGTAGTGTATTTTCCACTCTTATCATTTGAGATCCGTCGGAGACACCGTGGCTGGAGCATTCTTGGTTGGTATTTATCTTCATTTTATTCTTGGAGCATTATGATAGATGATATACCTTATGATGGATGTATTTATTGGTATGTTTCTTATATTGATGATTTGCATATGTTAGATGATGCTTTACTTTGCATGTTAGTAGGATGTTTTAGGAGTGACATTCCTACTATGTTAATAGCCGACGATCTCTTCGGTGCTTTGGAATGTTACGCACGGAGGGATGGCTAGGATCCATGATGGTTTAATGATGCTATTTATGGTTGGGAGGAACCATGCACTTAGTTATTTATGTTTGTGATATATGGTTATCTTTTATGATGGATGTTTATATCTTTTATGATGATGTATGATATGCAGTTTCATTTTAATTGCCTTATGGATTAATATTGGATGATGATGTACTTTATTTACATAGATGTTTATTCTTTTAAGCTTCATACCTTGTAACATGTATAGTGGATGATTGAGCAATCTAAAATGTACACTTGTATATGGTTTAAGAACATTGGATGTATCCTTGCTATTTCATTGTTAAGGATGTAATGTTAGATGAATAAGTTATGATTAGAAGTAATTCAACGTTAAGGGATCTTTAAAGAATGTAATCTGTTATGTTATGTTATTTTTAGTTGGATGTTACTATTGCTTTCGCAAGTGTTGTATATAGTGTTACTTTCATGTTTTAAAAAAAATTTGTTTGGTAAACTTAGTGAAATTCTTTGGATCCCTTGGCGGGGCATTACACATCATCAAGAGTATCTTCCATATTGAGCTTAATAGAATATAAAATTTGAACATAGTCATGTTTATCCATTTGTATATTATTACTATAATCAACTTCATCCAAAGGTTCAAGCATGGATTGATCAATGGAAGGTAAATTTTTGAGATGAAGTGGTTTGAGAAGTAAGAGTGTGGTCTTTGGCATTAGGTTGATGGCTCTTGTGATGTTGATGAGCATATTAGTTGTGAATGGTTTTACTAGATAAATTTGAATGATTAGGATCAATGGTCATAGGTTCAAAGGAGGGAATAGCTCCACATTGAGGAATTATATACATAGGACTAAGTGGAGTAGGCGAGACAACTACATGAGAATCAATTATACAACTAATATCACAATTATCGACCTTAATACAACTTAAACATATGAGCAATATAATCATAAACCACAAAAAGATACTAATGCACAATAACACCAGATATGTTAATTAGGAAACCCTTGATCAGAGAGAAAACCCCAGTGGGGATGATACCCACAAGATGATGTACTAATATAAATATTCTTTGTTAGAGGATAGACCCTATTAGGAGTCTATGAAAACATTCAGTACATATCAGTCATTGTTAGGAGACTTTGAATCCTTATTAGGAGATGCACCAATCTAGTTAGGAGTTGGGGAAGGTAGATGGACCCACTATCCAAACAACTTCAGGGGCTAGACCAATGAACACATTTTCTAAGTGATCTTTGTATTATTCCTTGTAAAATAATATAATTGTGTTGCAATGCTCCTTCCTCTTTCTCTATCCTGTTGCTCTGACTTTTGCTCCTTTTGATCTTGTTACCAAATCACAAAATTTGCACCCAATAATCCCTTGGATCATTTACTCACATTTACCAAATAATCTACTCTTATTTCACTCTTCACACTTGATACTAAACACAGACTCTACAATCAAGGAAAACATCTTTCCTTTGTACCATATCTTCAAAATAATTTCTTGAGCCAACCTTGAGGCTTTCCCAATTAATTATAATAAGATAATTAATTATTTCATAATAACAATAGCACTATCGGCTCATAGTATCTACAACTTCTCACATGTGTGACACTGGGGCTTGCACACTTGCTGACATCACCATCAGATTTTCTACTGTCACTATTTAACTATGCATCTCCAGATTATATCTCTATTAGAAGATATAATGCAATCATCAAAAATTACTTAACAATTACTCTCTCCTTGTACTATTCTCTGTAAATCAGTTACAAATTTTGCATGACTTGGGCTCATGTTATGTACATTTAACCTTGTCATCAAGATACAATGTGGAACATGTCCTTACCTATACATCAACAGAACATTAAACCTCTTTCTGTACAACCTTGATCTCTATCTTCTACTCTGCTAGTCTTCATAAACTTACTGCTATGTTGACATCAATAACAAACATAATCATGAATACAACATGTCAATACTGCCACATGTTCACCAATGCTTAGGATACTCCCCTAAAGGAATAGCATCAACAATCATGTGAACAATCTCCCCCTTTGGCATTGATGGAAACAAAGATGAAAAATACCTAGGTTCCAAGAATACCAAACAATACTTTGTTGCTACTGCTACTGCTATTCTCATCTTTTCAAATCCTCTTCATCAATCAAATATAAAATCCTTTGGAACACTACTCTGTTTTGCATCTTCTAGATTGACATCATGAGTTGTTCACTAAGAAACTTCTTAGCTTCTCCCTCATTCAATGGTACTCTTATCTTCCCCTTTGTCTTTAATAACTCTTCATGCTACATATCTCCCCCATAGAGACATTCCTTCTCTTTTACATGAATCCTTTTATATCTCCCTAATAACTATCTTTCCCCCATACATATTGTATAGTGAAAAATATGGATGAATAGGGTTTACAATAATGAACATGAAAGAGACCCTAAACCCATATTTTACATATACATATAGTTTCTTATTATATGAGATGTAAATTTGGAGATGCTAGTATTGAAATGAAGATACTTACCTCTAGAAAGGAATAAGCTAAAATCCCTATTAGATAGTTTCATAAACTATTGATTTTCACAGTTTTGGACTAAAACTATGAGATCTACAAAACCTAGAAATGATTTTCTTTTTTGAGGTGAAGTTGACCTTGACCTAGGTAGACAAAGTTGACCTTGAACCAAAAAGTCAACCTTGGCCCCAAAATTTTGATCTTGGCCCTAAAAAGTCAACCTTAACTCCAAAGAGTTGATCTTGGCCCCATAAAGTTGACCTTGATCCCAGAAAGTTGACCTTGACCCAAAAAGTTGACCTTGGCCTACATTTTTCTCATGAAAATTTTGTTCATGGATTCTAAAAGTTCATCGAAAAGGGTACTCAAATATGCACTTGTATTTGCTATTCCACACCTATACTTACAAGAAAAAAATGGTTTTGTTTGTTGGATGGGGAGTTTGCCTTGGTCAAACCCCAATTTGCAATCAGCCTTGAAATGTAATTGAAATTGCAATATGTATAAACAAAGAAAATGGAACCATTCACCTTGCTTATGTTGAAATCCTTGAATCCACAAGTATGGATGCTCCAAATGAATGTAGGATAGGATAGAGGATGTCTCAAATCAATTTTCTTAGATCTTCAACACCAATCTTGAATGGATCTTTGATTAGGAAGATGCTTGAATGGAAATGGATGAATCTTCAACAAGAGGGCTCCATAGAGCTTGAATCCTTCAATGTCTACTAATAGATCTCCTTGATGAATTGAATTATTGAAGATGGATGCTTGAATGATTACTTCAAATTGAGAGTGGATTCTTGATAATCAATTCATCTGAATGGAATATCAAGATAATGGATGGATAAAATGAGAGGAGGAGGCTTTCTTATATATTGATCTAGGGCACAAACTTCTAAAGAGATTGACATTGGAGATTTAAACCTCAATTAATTTTAACCCCTAGAAATAGACATAGATTAAATGCATTTTAAGAGTTTACCATTTTGAAGACCAAAACAGCTGACCCAAAAATGGGAAAATAGTTCTTTCCAAAAACTGACATCCGAAAATCATGGAACCTTGAATTTTGAACCTGGGGTCAAGGATGAGGTTGACCTTGCCCTAGGTTAGGGTCAAGGTCATCCATGACCTAGGTTAGGGTCGAGGTTGACCTTGACCTAAGAGATCATCCTTAACCCTGAGGTCATCCTTGACTCAAAAGTCAAGAATCTCAAGATTTTAGTCCAAAATGCCAGAAAAGTGTAGAAAGAAAGTGGAAAAGGAGAAAAAATTAGATCCAAGTCAAAGACCCATTTAAGGCACTTGACATGACCCAAAATCACCTACTCGAAGGGCTAAACACTCTTAACATGGAACTGCTTCTATTTTAAGATGATACACATACTTAGGATCAAAGGCAAGTGATTTTAGAAAGGATAGTCCTAAGTTTGATGGAGTTAACTATGACATATAGAAAGAGAATATGAAGAATCATCTTCTATGTATGAGTCCAAGATAGTGGATTTTGACAAAAGATGGAAACAAAATGTGGAAGAATAAAATCTTGAACAATGCAATGAAGCATAGAGAGATCTATTCATGTGCAATATGAGAGCTAGAGAAGCTTTATTGATAGCTCTTCCTGAGAATGAATACATTCAGGTAAAATATTTTTAAACATCCCATCTAATTTGGAAAGCATTAGAATCTACTTTTGAAGGAGATAAACATACAAAAAGGATAAGATTGCCAAATTGGATATGTTTGTTTCAAGATGCTAAAATGACGGAGGATGAATTTGTAAGAAGCTTTTTTGGTAGGATATCTAAGATTTTTGTAGGAATCAAGTCATATGGTAGAACCAAGGAAGAAGATGAGGTTGTATGGAAGATGTTGAAAACTTTGACACCACCATTCAAGCAAGTAGCACAGATGATTGAACTATTGATACCTTGTACTGAGAAGTTTTCTAGGGAAACTTTGCTTGGAAGATTGGAAGTAGCAGAAGTAGGTCTAAGATAGTTTGGAGAATTGACAAGAGTTGAAATAACTTTCAATGCCTGAAGTGTTTGGCCAAGTTTTATTAGAAGTGCAAGCAAACATGGATATTTTGTTAGCAATAGTAGAACATTTTTTTATGAGGATAGGAAGATTGAAGAAGATAGATGGTAAGAACATATTTAAATGTTGGACTTGTAATGAATTTGGCCATTATGCATCTAAATTTCCTAGAAGAGAGAAAAAGTATAAGGGAAAGTTTAATCCTAGAAGATCTAGAATTTTTTTGTATTTTAATGAAGATGAGGAATCTGATGAAAAAGTTTAGTGTGAAAGTGATGATGAGATATGATTTGTAGCTATTAAAGAAGATGATCTTGACAAAGAAATTAGAGAAGAAAAAGTTCTAGTTTCCCAAGTTGAAAAGAAATTTGATTAGATAATAGATAGTGAATGTTAACATCACATGACTAGTGATATGAATTTTTTTTTTAAATTTAGGAATCATGATGAAGGTATTGTTAATAATTTAGCCTATCACATTACATGGATAAGATCTATTACTCTTGATGGAAAGATTAACACTAATAGTGTTTACTTTTTTGATGGATTTAATCATAACTTGTTGAGTGTTGGACAATTGGTAGATAAAACTTATCACCTATAATTCATAGAAAGGACATACATTATTGAAGATAAAGATGGTAAATTGATTGGAATAGGGACAAGGTCTAGAGGTAATGTATTTAAGTTTAATCCCATTGAGATGACATATTTGGTTGTAAAAGTGGATAACAATTGGTTATGGCATAGGATGTTTGTCATATAAATTTTGACAACATTGTGAAGGTTAGTAGCACATTTATAGTTAGAGATCTGCCTAAGATAATAAAGCCTACTAATATTGTTTACAAATAATGTAATTTGGCTAAATAGAAGATGTAGTGCCTCTCCCATTTGAGTTTTGTAAGTCATCTTGATCGGTGTAACCTTGTTGATCTTTCCTTGTGAAGTGACTGTGACAACATTGTGAAGGTTAGTAGCACATTTGTAGTTAGAGATCTGCCTAAGATAATAAAGCCTACTAATATTGTTTGCAAATAATGTACTTTGGCTAAACAGAAGATGTAGTGCCTCTCCCATTTGATTTTTGTAAGTCATCCTAATGGGGTTGACCTTGTTGATCTTTCCTTGTGAAGTGGCTATTATTGGGACCATGAGTGGTCTACACCCTTGAGGTGATTGGATTTATGTTATTGTATCAGTTGCTTTGATTATGCTTATGACTAATTTATAAGATTATGATGTGTTCATTGGTTTCACTAAGGTTTGTTCTAGTGGTTACTAGGATTGCTATGGTATCATGAGGTTGTTCCATGACCACCCTAAGATGTGTGCAGAGATTGTGTTGTATATTAGTATCTTGCTACACTAGATTGGGTTCCTGTAGCAATGGTTAGTCATGTGTTTGATCATGTTCACTTGTGTATTTTAAGTGTCTTTTTAATTTTGTTAATAACCATTATTAAATGCTTAAATAATTAGAAATGAATTGTCCATGTTGGATTCATTGGTTACATGCTACAAATATTTACCTTGTTCATTTTGGTAATTTAAGCTAAATGGGTTGTTTAAATAGATGATTTTAATGTGATTGAATAAATAGTTAAACTAGAGGAATTAATGCATTTATCACTTCAATTATATTATTATATGTAATTGCACTTGATCATGTTGTTTAGTGTGCAAGATTTATGTCCTAGTAGTGGCACATGGAGTTAGTGATTCAATTGTTCATATTTAGCCAATGTCATCCCTATATGGTCGATGAATCCTATTTAATTATTTAAGTTAAACCTTTTGATGATTTAATAAATCTGGACTCATTTGCATTATGTTCTTAGACCCATAAGTGTGTTTGTACATTTAGAGGTTCACAATTGTCATGAAAGTTATTAAGGAAATTCTATGAATTTGGTTTAAGGGAATTGTGGGCTTTATCTTATTTAATTTAATTTTTAACAACTTTTTTGTAGATGAATTTCAATTTCTTGGAATAGCCTATTTTCATTTGGGTTGATTTAGGGTTTAACTAGATGAGCTGGTTAATTACCCTAATCCTTTATTCACTCAAAAAGTGAATAAGTATCTAAAGAAGAATTTTATTCCTCACTTCTCACTTTGGAATTAGAAAGTTTGAGAGTAAAACCCAAAATCCTCTTCAAGAGGAATTATTGATATGTTTGTTGTGCGAGCTACAAGTGTGAGATCATTGTGAGGATGATCTCATTGGATCCAGCTTGGGGAGACCTTTGATTGCTATAACTTTCAACAATTTTCGCAGGGTTTTTATTTTATTGCTCTTGTTTCCATATTTGCCCTTTTGGTTGCAAGGTAGGGCTCTGCCATTTAATTGTTGTAGCTTTGTTTCTACTTTTGTTTTTAATAGTCATTTGGTAGGAGGTTGAGAACTAGTGTTCCCCTTCATTTCTATATGCTAGCTTTACTTAGTTGTGTGGGTATGAGCATTTCCTTTTTTCCTAGGATGGGGGTTTGAGGTTTGGTACCATTATGTTGGCCATTTTTTCATATAGATTCCAAACCCAAATTTATTTGATATTTTTTGCTTTTGTGCCCTAAGACCAAATGAGTTTTATTTTCAAAATTTTCAATTTTTGAGGTTTTTACCTCAATTTGTGTGCCACCTAGTTTTTTTGGGTTTTCTTGGCATGATGTTGGTTGCCGAGTTGGATTATCTGTAGGATATCAGTTAAAACATTCTTGCACTTTTATGTTTGTATTGGGATGCATGCCACATACATACTCCTGATCTTGTGTTTGATTGAGTGATTTTATACTAAGTATTATTGTTCTTGATTGAACCCTTGTTGTTATTTCATGGATGCTAGGATTTGAGTAGAATCCATACTCCTGAATTTAGGTTGGCTATGTGAGTTCGTGATGTGTGGTTTGGTTGCATCATTGGGATTCATGTAGATTCTATACTCCTAGATTTAGGTCGATGGAGTGAGTCATGATGTTAAGTTTATTATTCATTGGGATTTGCGTAGAATCTGTACTCCCAAATATAGGTTGATTCAGTGATTTGTTTTGCTTGTGTTGACATCCAACCCTTGTCTTATGATCTTTGTGATGTTGGTGTGCCACACATGAGCACGTATGCATACATTTTTGAGTGACTTGTGAGGCCTAAGTTCCAGTTGTATTCAATGAGTATGTTCATTAGGGTTGGTTTGGGAATATGCATGCCTTTGGGAACTCATTGTTGGATGAGTATGGGTAGAGTAGGGTAGCACCATGGAGGGGGCTTCACTATCGTAGCTTGGTGATTATTGTGCCCAAAGGGTTGGCATGAAGAAGTTTTAAACAAGTGATAACTAAATAAATTATTGGGTAATAAAATTAAGATAATAAAAGGACACAATGTAAGAGCCCTCAATTGGAAAGTTAAACCACATGATATTTAGCTTCAGCTACCCAATGCCAAGTGACTCTCCATATTGTGAGCCCCTACATAGTTATCCATTGAGTGTTTGACTAGGACCTATTGTACTTGGATTTTCTCATGATTTTGGATTCAGTCATGTTTACCATCTGGTTTGAGTGTTAGTCATGGATGTTTGCTTTATGTGTGTTTGTGGTTGGATCATTATCTCCATTAACATAGTGGGAGTGGACCTATGGGTTTAAGGTGGTTGGGAGGCATAGCTACCTATACCACTATTAGGGATTAGTGTATAGAGATAGTCTAGTTTTCTAGTGCAACCATTGCTTGTTTTCACTTGGTATATTCAGGTATCCAAATTATGTTTCCTTATGATTTATGATTTAATTGAAATGGTTGGATATCATTGTTTAAATGATGTTAGTTTATTTGACATATACCTTTATTATGGTGTTAGCATATGGTTAGATGATGTGATTTACCTTTACTGGGAATATCTATTGCTTTACTATATTAGCATGTTAGATTTCCTTGTTCTTATGATGTTATTATGTTTTAGTAGTGACACCCTCATAAGAGAACTCCAATTATCTAGTTGGTAGTTTGGGATGTTACACATAGGGGATGGCTAGGGCCTTCGAGGTCTCATAATGCTATTACAGTTGGGAGGAATTGCACACAAGTTTCTATTGTGTTAGTGCTTTGAGGCTTATATTTTCATTCATATGATGTTTGGTTTTGAACCATGTATGTACATTGCGATGTTTCTTTTTGCATGTTCTTCATATGTTATTATGGATTAGATGGATAGATGTTCCTTGTTCTTCTTGTATTGAGTGTTCATTCCTTGATTTATGTGGATCTGGTATTCCCTAGTGTGGAGGTTTCTAGTTTCTATGCTTCACCTTTACTTTTTTTGTTGTGTTGTTAGCTATTTTCTCACCTAGGAAGGATAGTTCCTTGTGTGAACATGTACTATCTCATGCAAAGAAAAAATCTTCACATCAAGATGCAAATCCTTGTGTGAGCTAGACGAATCCTTGTGTGGCATGCAGAGATTCCTCGCAGAGTGTTATGCACTTTCTGACCCATAGAAATGTACTTTCTTGAGCAAGAAATTGAGGGCATGTACAATTGGCCGAGGAAAGTTTGAAAGTTTTTTTGGATACCTTATTTGGTTTCACACCTTTTTAGTTCAAAATAGTCTTTCTATGGGGTTTAAAATATGTTGTTTAAGTACAGTTGTACTTAAGATATATTTCAATATATGTGACGATTCATTTGAGATAGGTTTTAGACCTCTCCGAGTTAAGATAAAGATTCTAAGAAATTTTAGGGCTTCAAGATTTCATACTCAGCCAAATTTGAGGAGTCAACATTTATCTTTCAGCATGGTGTTTAGTAGACAAGTGGTTGTAACTTTGAGCCTCATGTTCTACATATCTGTCGTTGGTCTCTATTAGTGTTTCATGATTATGATATGTTTAGTGGATATGGACTTGTATTCCTTACCATTGTAGGTGCTTCTACTTTGGAATTGAAAGAGAACATCACCTTGTTATATTCTCATGATTCATGTGGTCTTGGTTTGTGAGTTGTAGTTTAGAGCTTGGAGATCTTTGGAAGTATTTGTAAGACTTTCACTAGTGTAGATGAACATGTGAGCTTAGCTATGTTCCCTATTCTCATCACCTTGTGTTGATGCTTCACTCTTGCACTTAGTTACTTTATGCTGTTGTTAAGTAACTTATCATAATAAAAAAATTATTTAGTGCATGTTTTATCCTTGTGTTCAAAGGATATCTAGGTAGGGCATTACAGAAGAAGGTATCATTTCCCAACAAAAAGTTTACTACTATAGAGAAGTTGGAGATCATTCACACAGATTTAAGCAACCCTACCAGGACAAGAAGATTCTATGGAGAAAGGTATTTTATGATTTTTGTTGATGATTTCACTAGAATGATGTTGTTAGCATTTTTGAAAGAGAAATCTGAAGCATTTGATAAGTTTAAGATATTTAAGAATAGAGTTGAGTATGAATCTATTTGAGATTAGATAGAGGAGGAGAGTTTACCTCTAGAAAGTTTAACATGTTTTGTGAAGAGAATGGAATCAAGAGACAATTATCTTCACCCAAGGCCCCTGAGCATAATGAGATTGTATAAAGAAGAAATAGATTAATATCGAAGGCAACAAGAGCAATGCTATTTGAGAGTGATGAATCCAAGGAATTTTGGAGAGAAGCAATCAATACAACAATATACAATATGAATAGAGTACAGATCAAAAAATGTATGGATAAGACCCCTAATGAATTATGGTTTGGTCATTCACCCTCAGTAAAGTTTTTCAAAATCTTTGGAAGAAAATGTTGTATAAAGAGAGATGATGATGTTGGTAAGTTTGATCCAATAAGTGATGAAGGTATATTTCTTGGTTATTCATTGAAAAGTAAAGCTGACAGATGTTTTAATCATATAACCAATAAAATAGTTGAATGTGCAAATGTAAAAGTTGATGAAAATTTTGGAATTAAGGAAAAGATGATGGGTTACAATTCTAATGAAGAAGAAGATAATACTGGAATTGTTAGACAAAATGTACAAGTTTTCCCTGAGACTAAAAATGATTTTCATAATGATGTGCAAATTATTGAGCAAGGAGGAGAAATATATGAACCAAGAGAAGATGTAAGATTTTATTTAGCAAATCCTACCTCTAATAGGAATCTAACAAAAAATCACCCTCTAGAGTAGATAATTGGAAGTAAACACAATGAGTGATGACAAGGAACAAAGTTAATGAAGAGACATGTTTGATTTCTCAAGTTGAACCTAGGAGTATAAATGAAGCATGTAAAGATGACCATTGGATTCATACAATGAAGGAAGAATTAGATCATATTGTAAATAATGAAACATGGGAGTTAGTTCTATGACCTAAAGACAAGAATGTTATTGGAACCAAATGGGTATTCAAAAACAAGATGAATGAAAAAGGTGAAATCATAAGAAATAAGGCTAGACTTGTGTGCAAAGGATATTCACAACAAGAAGGCATAGATTATGAGGAAACAAATGCCCCTATAGCCAGAATGAAAGTAGTAAGAATGTTCTTGGCTTATGCAACAAATAAGAAATTCAGAGTGTATTGTATGGATGTCAAATCAACCTTCCTGAATGGAGAACTTGAAGAAGAGGTATACATTGAGCAGCCTAAATGTTTCCCTTTGACAGAAGAAAAAGATATGGTATGCAAATTGAAGAAAGCTCTATATGGTTTGAAGTAAACACCTAGAACCTGGTATGCAAAGTTGGGCAAATATTTGGCAAAATATGGATTTGCTAAAGGTATGATAGATAGTAACTTGTATTTGAGAGAAATTGAGAATGATTTGTTGATAATAGTAATATTTGTTGATGACATAATATTAGGACACAATGATAAATCAAGTGATAAGTTTATTGAAGAAATGAAGAATGAGTTTGAAATGAGTATGATAGAAGAAATGAAGTTTTTCCTAGGTTTGTAGATTGTACAGAACATAGATGACATTTTTATTTCACAAATGAAGTATTTGAAGGACCTGTAAAAAATATTTGGCTTGGAAAGTTGTAAGCCTATTGGTACATCAATGATAACTAGTCACAAGTTATCTAGCAAAGATGAGACAACTAATTTGAGTAGAAGAAGTATAGATCCATGGTTGAAGGTTTACAATATCTGTCTTACACCAGACTAGATATAGTAAATGTAGTTGGGATTGTAGCTAGATTTAAAGCTAATCCTAAAAAGTATCATTATGCAATAGTAAAGAGGATATTTAGATATTTGAAGGGAACATCTAATTATAGAATATGGTATGATAGATTAAGTGATTTCACTCTATGTGCTTATATTGATATGGATTGGGCAAACGATATGGATGACAGAAAAAACACCAATGGCAGACCATTATTTCTTGTAGGAAGATTGGTTTCTTGGCTAAACAAGAAACAAGATTGTATTTCATAGAGTACAACTAAGGCATAGTATATAGCAACAACAAATAACTATGATCAAGTTATGTAGATGAAGCAGATACTAAAGGATATTGGGATAAAATTCTTAGAACTTGTTATTATGTACTATGATAACATAAGTACAATAAGTATTTCTAAGAATCTTGTATTTCATTTTAAGACTAAGCACATATCTATTAAGTATCATGTTTTGAGAGAAAAGGCAATAGAAAAGGAGATTAGATTGGAATATGTGAGTACTAAAGGTCAGATTGTAGATATGTTTACAAAGCCTTTACCCAAAGATACATTTGAGTATTTGAAAGGTATGCTTGGGCTTATGCCCTTGCCTACTTTAGAGTACATGATGCAAAGATTGCATTATTCTAGTGGTACATAGCACTATTGTTTGACTGGACCGAAGGCTGATGCTTCCTATACGGGGGAGTATACATGATGAACAGATTCATTAAGGACTCTTGGTATTTGGCACTGAACAATGTCTTTGAGTACTTGAGCTAGTTGAAGACTTGAAGTAGTAAATTGAAATTAATAAAGTATTTGTCATTGATGTTAATGAGGGAGAAGAGTTCATGACAAAAATTTTCTAAGTATATATGGGGGAGAGATAATTATTAGGGATATTTAGAAAGATTCATGTAAAAGATAAGGGATATCTCTATAGGGGAGATATGCAACATGAAGAGCTATTAATGCCAAAGGGGAAGATAAGAGTACCATTGAATGAGTGAGAAGCTAAGAAGTTGGTTAGTGAACAACTCATGATGTCGATCTAGAAGATGCAGAATAGAGTAGTGTTCTAGAGGATTTTAGATTTGATTGATGAAGAAGATTTGAAAAGATGAGAACAACAAAAGCAACAATGAAGTATTGTTTGGTATTCTTGGAACTTAGATGTTTTTCATCTATGTTTCCATCAATACTAAAGGGGAAGATTGTTAGCATGAATGCTGATGGTATTCCTTTGGAGGAGTATCTTAAGCATTGGTGAGCATCTGACAATATTGAAATGTTGCATTAATGACTATATTTGTCATTGATGTCAACATAGCAATAAGTCTATAAAGATTGGTAGAGTAGCAAAAATATATCAAGGTTTTATGGAAAGAGGTTTAATGTTCTAGTGATGCGTGGGTAAGGACATATTGCACACTATGTCCTAATGATGAGGTTAACTCTAAATAACATGAGTCAAAGTCATGTGGAAGTTATAAGTTATTCACATAGAGTAGTATAGAAACAAAGTAACCATTAAGAAGTTCCTAATGATTGCATTATATCTTCTAAAAGAGATATAATCTATAGATGCATAGTTTGACATTGATAGTAGACACTCTAATGGTAATGTCAGTGATTTTTCAAACCCTAGTGTCACACATGTGAGAAGTTGTATAGACTATAAGCCGATAGTGCTATTGTTATTAATAAATAATTAATTATCTTATTATAATGAATTGGAAAAGCTTCAAGGCCAACTAAAGGAATTTGATGAAGGATGCTCCCCTTAATACCATAAACTCATAATATGAACAAAAAAACAACAACAAATGTGAGAACAAAATATGGACTTCTTATTATCACCACAAATGTGGAATTGAAAAATTCATAATTACAATATGCTAATCCAAATGGGCACCTTGATTACATTAATCTGCAAGACAAAGCTATGAACTACTACCCAGAGCTGTTCTAGAAAATGTTCGAGCCTTTCTTAAATAGGAAATTTTATGCTACCTAGGAAGGTTCTAAATGCTCAAACTTAATACCTAGGATTGACAGACACTAACAATACATATAGAGTTAGCCAAATACTTTTTTTACAATTAATTCTAGAAATTTTGGGTAGCCCAACCTTGAAAGGCCATAACTCTCAAATCGTTGCTTTGATTGGCTATTATAATCACTTTTTAGAAATGATAGCTCTTGATCTACAAGCACAGAATGGTGTTACTGCCCTTTTGTTGAGTTCTCAGACTTCATCCAGGCACTCTAAGGCCTCCAACAATGAGCCTAAAGATTCTTTTGCAAATATTTTTGCTAAAAATCCATGATAACTTTTCTGGTGCTTAAGTTGGAGCAATGAGAGTTTTATGGTTGGCTTATAACTCTAAAATGAACCTTCATGTAGAAAATAAGAACATTTCAAGCTTGCATGACAAATTTACTAAAAATAACAAGCTCTCATAAATAGTAACCACCCTCTCTAGTAGTCCTTATTAAAATAGAAAAGACTAAAAACAAAATATTTTTTGGGTGATGCAAGATTGCTCTTACACCCAGGATGCTCTTGCATCAGACACCTAGGGTAATTTGAGAAGTGACCTTGTCACATCTTAGGTGTTTAGAGGAAAACCAAGACTGTTAAGCTCCTCCCTTGCTAGCCATTATGAATCCTCTATTAGCCTCTCTTTTCATTTGACTAGGTATTTCTCATAAGTTCTGTTCCTTGTATTATTACAAATACGACTGTCCAATATCTCCTCAATTTTCTTTGTAGCCAAACTAGTTGCTGGAATACTCCACTACACTTTTGCAATTTCATCTCCATCACCTCCTTCATAATACTCAGTCAAATCTAAACTATTAAATATTGGTGACATATTCAATTCAACAAGCAACTCTACTTCATAAGCATTTCCAAAATCATGCCTTTTCACAATCTTGCATGGTTCAAACTTCTTCATCTTTAGCTTATTATATGTACCCATTAGAAAATGCTCCTTTCTTGAATGAAGCATGACTTCATCTCTAATATGCAATTCCTTATACCTCCTTTTCACATTTGCCTTAACCTTATACTATTTATTCATCTTTATGATGTGCTTCCTCACCTCCTCATGAATGTTTTTCAAGTGTTCAAAAAATTCTTCTGCTTTAGCACTACTTATCTCTCCTTTATCCAATTGCCTCAATTTAGAAGCATTTTTGGGACTACTCCCATATATAATCTGAAATGGTGATTTACCAGTACTCCTATTGACAAAATTATTATATGCAAATTATACCTATGGTAAAATCATATCCCATCCTTTTGGCTTGTCTCTAACCAAACATCTCAACAAATTTACCAAATTATGATTCACAAGTTTTGTCTTTCCATTAGTCTGTGGATGATGTGATGAACTAAACTTTAACTTTTTTTTCAATTTCTTCCATAATGTATGCCATAAATACCCAAAAAATTTGGTATCACAATCTGAAACTATACTCTTCAATAGACCATGTAGTCTCACCACTTCTCTGAAAAATAATTCTGCCATATGAACATCATTAGTAGTCTTCTTGCAAGGAATAAAATGTGTCATCTTTGAAAACTTGTCAACCACCACAAAAATATAATCATGTCCCTGATATGTCCTCAATAATCCAAGAACAAAATCCATCCTAACATCCTCCCATGGTTTCTTTGTTATAGGTAATGGCTAATCCAACCCTGTATTCTACTTCACTCCTTTCACCATTTGACATACTCTGCAACTTTTTTCAAACTTCTTCATATCTTGCTGCAACTATGGCTAGTAATAATTCTTAACAACCAAAGTGATGATTTTATCTCTTCCAAAATGTCTAGCCAATCCTCCACTATGCTTCTCCTTGATGATATTCTCTATTATTGAACTTCTAGGAATGCACAACTGGCTTCCTTTGAACAACATACTATTCTGAATCATGAAATCCAACCACTTTGTCTTGTCAAGCGTAACAAGTTCTATACAAGCCTTTAATGCTTCAACAAAATTAGGATCATCTGCATACAAAGTACCGAGTTCCTTAAACCCAACCACCTCTATCTACATTTCTATTAGTAAAAGTTGTCTTCTACTAAGAGCATCTGCAGCTCTATTAGACTTCCCACTCCTATGTTTCAAAAAAAATGTATAACTCTACAAAAACTCAACCCACTTCAAATGTCTTTGGTTCAATTTTTCTTGACTATTTAAATATTGTAAAGCTTGATGATCAGTAAACAAAACAAACTCCTTAGGAAGAAGATAGTGTTTCCACTTAATCAATGCTTGAACTATAGCATAAAATTCTTGATCATAAACAATTTTTTTTTTTTTTTGCATCACTCAACTTTTCACTAAAATAAGCAATAGGTCTACCTTCTTGGCTCATAACAACCCTTACTTTAGTACCACTACCATCACAATCTACTTGAAACACCTTGTTAAAATCTACAAGTTCTAAAACAGGCTACTCATTAACCTTCTATTTCAACAGATTAAAACTCTTATATGCTCCTATAGTCCACTTAAATTATTTCCTATTCCCTCTCATTGTTTTAGTCAAGGGTCCACAAATACTACTAAAACCTCTTATGAACTTTCTGTAAAAATTAACTAGTCCATGAAAAGATCTTACCTCTATCGCACTCCTTGGAGTAGGCCATTCAAAGATAGCCTTCACTTTCTCTGAGTCCATTTTTAGACCTTCTACTAAGAGTACAAACCCCAAGGACACCAACTCCTTTAAAAAATTGCACTTCTTCAGGTTTATCAACAACTTTTCTTACCTTAGTTTATCAAACAACTTACAAATATGGATCAAATGCTCCTCTAATGTCTTGGTAAAGATTAAAATATCATCTAGGTGAACAATGGAAAACTTACCTAGAAACTCCTTTAGAACCTCATTCATGAGCCTTATGAAAGTGCTCTGTGCATTAGTTAGCCCATAAGACATGACTAACCACTCATACATGTGAGGCCTTTCTCTGACCCATCATAGCATAGTTGATACATTATTATTTTGATACTCATGACTCGATATGTCAAGACATTTTCGGATACACTAGACATTATTATGTTATTTTATGTCATGTGATGTTTTAATTTTAGATGTTTAATTATGTTATTTAATATTTTATGAACATGTATACTGATGATGTAGTACAGTAAGTGAATGCAAAATTAAGACTATGATTAACACTTTGATTATAAAACTTTTAATGGTTAAGTATATGAGTAGAAACGAGATAAACAATTATTTATATGAAAGATTGGTGTTTTAATTTATGTGATTATCTTGATATATATATATATATATATTTGCATATGATTTTCTTGAGCTATGATGTGTGAAACGAATGTACAAGATTTATTAGCTGTGAAATCTAATGCAAAATAAAAAATGGACCCTATGTATAGTTTGTGGAAACTAGGGTTGAATCTAATGAAAGATGCAGACCCTATTGTTTCATATTTCTTTTGTATTGTAAATTGAATGTGTGTATCATTCTGTAATATTTAAGTGTTAATATTTTGTAACACTGATTTTACAGTGTCACTTGACACTCGTGATTCATATATGCATTTCAACATGATAGTTAGGGTTAACCAAGTAACCTAAAGATCTAAGTTGGACTAGGTTAGTGACTTATTACTAATTTGTTAGTAATCAAGATTCATTTCTCTAATTAGGATTACTGATAAATTTACATTTTGAGGGTTGTTAGAATGTCCAAATATTTCAAGCAATTTAATAGGTTCCTAAATAGTCATAGAGGCCAAAAATTATGAAAACTAAGTACCTAAGGGTTATATGTATGGGTTGAGGGCATTTTCCACCCCTCTAGGCCCTTTTGTTAACTTTTGTGATCACCTAAATATCTCATTTTTGCTTTATTGCGAAAATTAAAGTTTCACCATGAGTTGGATAAGTTAAACTCCACCTTGAGGTTAGCCTTAATGATAGGATTGAGTTAGATGACTCTAGAAGCCTTTAGGAAAGTGGGGGAGTTATTGCATTTTGTAGGTGGTTGAGTTGGATCTTATTTAGTGGTAGATTTGAGAGTGGAAGAGTGTTCACCCAACCTCTAGTTTTAGAGAGCAAGTGAGGATTGAAGAAGAAGTAAGGATAACTCTTCTCAAATTTTAATTGCCATAACCTTATTGTGAAGGTAGGAATTCTTCAAGCTCATTTTGTTTATGCTATGTTTCATTTCTTAGGTAGCTTTTTGCATATGTGTGTTTGATGAACATGTTTTAAATTATGGTAAAAGTAGGTTTTGTAGGGATCCCAAACCCTTTAACAAAAAAAACTAAAATAGACATTTAAGAACATCCAAGTTTTACAAGGACTTGAAACTTGTAGAAAAGTAGCATCCAAGTTTTATAGAGACCTGAAACCATAAAATAGGACCAGGAAAAAAAACCAAGTTTTATAAGGACCTAGAACCTTGTTCAACAAACAATTTTTAAAATAACCAACAAGAAAACCAAAAAGAAAAACCAAAAACTAGAAAAAACACAAGCAACTATTGCAGTTCCTTGATCATTTTCACCACCTCCTTGCTAGCCTTTGTTGTATTCTAGACCATGTAAGCACCAGAGATCTTGGTACCCACAGTAGCCTTAGTCACTTTCTTCCTTGAGCTCAGTCTAGTTCTTTTACTTGGCCCACTGAGAGATAAGATTTCATCATTTTTTTCTTTCCTATGCTGATAGATGTTGCCCAAGGGCTTGAGGTTACCTATTCCATCTTATTGCCACTCTCTTTGATTAAGATATAGAGATTATGTTCATATTCTTTTAGCCTTTTTAGGATATTGCCAACCTAAACTTCCATCTAGAGGATCTTGGCCCTATTAGTTTCCTGGTCCTTTTGTATCTTTCCAATTCTTTTCTTCAGTTTCATTAACTCATTATACATCCAAGAGTCACCTTAGAGAGATGAATCAACCTTGAGTTTAGCAGTATGGAGGAAAGAAAGCATGAAACCCTTGTTAGTAGGGTCATCCTTCTCTTTTTCCATATCAACCTCCATATTGTCCTTCTCCTTTCCTGTGTCTTTCTCCATCTTTCCCATATCTTCCTCCATCTTTTCCTCTCTTACATCCTGGGGTTTTTTAGTCAGGATATTTTCCTCTTCTCCAACATTTTTTGACTAAATTTTTTTTCATGACTTTCCTCTGCCTTGGCCATTCTAGATTTAGCTTTGCTTTCAAAATAAGCATTCAGATTAGAACTAAAGTCCCCCACATTAGTATTCTCCTATTCTCACAATTCATTTCCTCATTTTTCTCTAAGTTTTCAAACTCTGTGATTTTCTCAGCATATTTTTGAGGAGTGTCCTTTTTTTTACCCTTATTTTTCACACTAAACCCCTCCTCACCCTTTCTCTTCCTTGAAAATGTCTCACTGATAGACCCTTTCTTTTTCTTAGAGGTGAGGGAGGAAATGATAGCCTTACTTTTACAATAATTTTCAATTAAAAGTATTAACCCTTCATGTAAAACTAGGTTGGAATCCTTTTTCCTATGGGCTTGAAGGATTTGGAGTAAAGAAAATCTTAGATAAAATGGGAATGATATCTTATCCTTATACCAAAAATGATTTAGAAAGACAAAATGAAATTTATGAAATCTTTTTGCCCTAATGTCAAGGATAAAGTACTCATGGATGCATGAGAGAACATCTCCCCATATGACTTTAATCTAATTTAGCTCATAGAAATCACCATTTTTCTCCAATTTCTTCTCCTCCTCTTTAGTCTTTGGAAACTTCTTGATAGCCGTATTTGAAATAATAGTCTCTTTGCTGAACTTAATGCCATCTTTAGGAAGCCCCATGAATTCAATGATGAAGTCTTCAGTAAGATGCACCGTAATACCATGCAAAGTCACCCTTTCATCAATCCATTTTTTGACAAAAGCCTCCATAATATGAGGTTTAAAACCATGAAGGTGCTCCAGGTAAGGAGTGACATTGCCCTTCTCTAGAATCTACCAAACATTGGCTTTAGCCTTCCATGCTTTGATTCTTAGGTTCCTATTTCCTTAGTTCCCCACCCATATCAACAAATTGTTTGTCACTACAAAAAGCCAAAGTTTTGTAGACAAGGATAAATGAAGAAATGAGAAAAATTGAGACTGTTATAAAATCAACAAAAGTTCTCATTAAATCACTTACATGCCAAACATAGGTGTTACTCATTTTTTAGTACTTCCTTGGGAATATAACACTGTCCTTCGTACTCCCACTTTCATTTATCATTGAATTTCCAATATTAAACATTCTTTACTTCCTTCACATGAGTTCTATCATAATTAATAAGAGATTTTAAATCCACACTCTCGCTGAGGTCATCATGCCACCTTAGCTTTCTTTCTCGTAGGACAGCTTGGTTAGCGATCTAGTTAGCCACAACATTTCCTTCATGGTAGATGTGAGAAAAAATAACTTTTTCAAATTTACCCATTAGGGTCTTAATTTCCATTAAACTAGCTTCAATAAACCACATAATTGGGGTTTTAGCATTAAGCATGTTTATGATATTCAATGAGTCTCCTTCCAACCAAAGGTACTGATAACTAGTTTCCACTACCATCATCATTGTGTAAAGAGATGTAGTAGCCTCAACTTTATGACTAGTTGAAACCCCAATATGAATAGCAATAGCATCTATTATATTAGAAGAATGACTCCTCAAAACCCCTCCACAACCTGCTTTGCCAAGATTTCCTTTGGTAGTGCCATCAAAATTCCCTTTGATCAATCCAATAGGAGGAGCCTTCCATCTAATATTCAATCTAAGATTTTCTTTATTAGTTTTAGAAATAGTGGAATGCATTGGATGGTTAATTTGGAAATCTTCATTGCACTTTCTTTGAGCCTTGAAATTTTCCTTTATTGCTCTAACAATGTTTTCACCAAGCACTCACTCAGGCATTTCTTTGTTTCTAAAAATTTTATTGTTTCTTTCTTTCCAAATTCTCCACCACAAATGGGGTAGAGTTATCTTCCATATGAAATCAACATTTATATCCTGAGAAGGGCATGTATAGCTTTGAAAACACAAATCAATATTGTTATGATGGACCCAATCAGTATTCCAGAAAAATGTTTGGGATGGGATTGTAATGGGTTTTCTTTAAATGTTTTCCTTCACTTTTCACATTTGATTTTTGAGGGGATTGTAAGGGTTATATTGACTTTACTCACCCTTAGATAGGGTAGAAGTGGCCATGTACAAGAGGAGGGCTTTAGTTGGACTCTAATAGTGCAAAGTCTCTCTCATGATGAGGAGAGGGAGAAAGTAGGGTGCTATGGGCCCCTACTCGACAGTACAAACCATGTTTTGTGTTTTGGAAATTAAGAAATAGAAGAATAGAAGTTTTTGTGATTATAACCCCAAAAGGGCACCTGCTATGGTGTTGTGAATGATGTCTCCTATCTAGAAAAATCTACCTTCTCCCTAGTCTAGTTTGATAATGAACCTATCGTGCAAACCTAAATGGGAGTAAATGATTGATTTTTGTCTTCATGTTAAATTGATTGTCTCCCAGTGAGATTCATTCTCTCCATGGTTACTTTTATGTGTTGCAGATTTTTGTAATGGCTACCTTGTTGTGGAGCCAAGCATGAAATTAAGAGTTGTTTAAATTCAAATGTGATGAGAGATTTCTCATCGAGATTAAGATGTCGTTCTAAAATTTTTATTGTTAAACTTATCTTTAAAACAATTATGATCTCAGGTTTTCTTCCTTGGTTCTTTCCTAAGGGATTCCTTGACTCAAATGAATAAATAAAAATGGAGTACTTTCCATTCATATTATATTCTATGTGATTAAATTTAAATACATATGTTAATTGGAAAATAGATGCAATGATGTCTTACCTTTACTGTGGTATTTTTATACTTTGAATTTGTATTCATTTGATTAATGATAATTGGATGAAATGATGATATATATTAAGTTATGCAATTTGAGTTCAAAATATGTTAAAAAAATTTGATGTTATGATTGGTACTTCAGTTGTATTCTCGTGTTTATTAGGAAGTAAAATACTCCTACATCATTTTATCAACATAAACATTTAACTCTATGTTATAATCAACTTAGAAAAGAAAAATGTCCCCTTTGGCTAACTAAATAGATTTAATAATTCATTACTTAGAAAAATAAGAGACTTAAAGGAAAAAAAAAAAAAAATTTCCTTTTCATAAAAATGTAACTTGCATTCAAAATTCAACACTTAGACAAATAAATGAGACTTGGGAAAAAAATTACCTCCTTAGATCAAAAAAGTTCTCTAGAATTTGTATGAAGAGAAACATTAAATCACTTTGTGATAATAGTGAATATTCCCTTTAGATCTTCTTTTAAAATCCTTATATATATATAAAATTATTCAACTCTTATCCTATGTAACCTAAGACTCACCCAATTAAATTAAAATCATAACTCCCTATTCCCAAGAGGGTGCAGACATGTGACCAATGGCACATTAAATGAACTAACTCAACCCCAATGTACTCCCATGAAGAGTGGATGCTCTATGATTTGAGTGGAGGAGACGTGTTATGTTGAATAAGGTGGGGGCGATAGTATTAGTAATTAAGTGCATTAAAGTGCTAAGGTCATAGAAGGGTATGGTGTTTCTCACTCACGTGGCTCCCTAGGTAAGTGTGGGCTGAGTGAGAGAGTGTGACCATAGGTGGATGGGGGGAGGGGGGGGGAGGGTGGTAATGTAGGTTAGGATAGGAGGGTGGGGGAAGAAGTTAGGTGGGGTAGAAGGGTTAGAGAGTTAGAAGGGTTTAGTTAGTGTTAGTTTAGTAAGCAATGTTAGATGTTAGGAAATTAGTTAGTTTTATTTTTATTTTAATATTTTAATTAAGTTTATTTCGGTGTAATATTATTATAGTTTAGTAATTTTTTTCTTTTATGTTAAAATTGGGATTTGAGTGTTATTAAGGTTAGTATATGATTTTAAGTTTTAATGTTAAATTTTAGTGCTAAAATATTTTAGTGTTAGGTAATGTTAGTATCATTTAATGTTAGATTATAATTGGATAAGGTTAGTTGTTAAATTTTGATGTTATAATTAGATTGTTAGTTAATTTGTTAAGGTTAAAGATCAGATTAAATATTAGAGTTAGTAAGTTATTTTATTTAATGTTAATATCATATTAGTTAAGCATCTTAATATTTTTAATTAGTTAGTAATCTTTTGAATTAGGATTTTAATGGTTAGTAGATTGTTGATTTTCATATGGATAATTTGAAAAGTAAATAAAAATAATATAATTTTTTAAATTAAATTAAATTGAATTAAAATGTATATTATTTATCTTGTGATATTAATTAGTATCGGTAATGCTTGAGTTAAGATTGAAGACATTAATCTTATTAATACTAATATTGTGGAATTAAGATTGACCTTAAAAGCATGAGTTAGTTACTAAAGATGGTTAGTGAGAGTGTTATATTAGGGTCTAATATATATTCAATAAATGTTGAAATCAATTAACTAATGCATGTTCAAATATAACGATCTATTCCTACACATTGGTTATAAATTGAAATAAAATGTCAAGGTATGGTTAGAGGAACATGTTCCTTTCTTTTAGCGTACCTATACTTTAACTTGTGAAACAAACATATCAAATTATAACAAAACCCTATGTGTCACATAAGTCATAGACAATCATATATCAAACTTAGTAGATTAATTAACTTTAAAAAAATTGTGTTTTTGCCCCGTATTTTGGGCATGACATTTTGGTATCAGAGCCTATGTTTTGACACTAGGAACCTAAAATAATTATGATTCAACTTAATCTGAGCTTGAAATTTTGTAGGATACCTCCCATCACACAAAGAAACTGATAAGGTAGAGGTCACAGGGTGAGAGGTGGTCAAGAAAAATAGGAGGATGGACCACCACCACCACCTCCACCATCATCACCACCACCAAACTTGAATCAAGATATTTTGGATGCCCTCTAGACACTAATTAGAGTAGTCCAACAGAGACTACCACCCATAGATTAGCCAGAGCAGCAAATTCCCAAAGAGGAAGCACACAGACTTGGAGGAGGCAAGGCAGGTGGTAGAGAGAGTAGTAGAGTCCCCCACCAAGGCAAGTTGAGGGACATGATGATCATGAGGGGGAGTCAATACATCAAATAGGACCACCACTTGATAGACCTCCTAGATATGTAGGAGATGGGATTAGGGAGTTGATATGACTCCAACCATCATTGTTTCTCAATTCCACTAATGGAGTAGTAGAAGAGGCCTAGTTACAGAGTCTATAGTGGTGTTTTGGATTACATCCTTATGGGAGTAATCTGAAGGCACAACTAATAGTCCATTAGCCAAGGGAAAATACCTCCAACTGGTGGCAATAGGAGGAAACTATAAAAGTGATGATGGATACCCTCGCATGGGAGACATTCTTGGTTAAATTCTGAGAGAGGTACCTGTCTGAGCACTTCAAACAAAAGAAGATAGAGGAATTTCATTGCCTACATCAGAGGGGCCTCATAGTATCTCAGTATGATAGTAGGTTTCTTGAGCTCCTTCCATATGTTGAATACATGAAGGATGAGAAACTATGAGTACATTGCTTCATCATGGGCCTAAATTTCCTACTCTAGGGTGTAGTCCATTTAGCCTTCCCTACCACCTTTAGATAGGTAGTTGAGATAGCATTATTTTCTATGGATACTCAGGGTAGACAAGAGTCATGGGATTAGTCTCAAAACTAAAACTCTACCCAGCAGAAACCCCCTTGGAAAGGGAATTAGAACTATGTAGAAGGGTCCTCTAAGGGTCAACAGTCTCAATAGTAGAAACCATAACAAAATTAACAAAAAATCTCATAGGGTTATCAGGGCTCCAACCCTAATTATTGGCAGTCACAAGGTCCTAAATAGGATCAAAAGTTGCAAGCCCCATAGTCATAATCAATAAAAACTCAATAGTCTTCCAAGGGTGGATACAATGGATCTAGTAGGGTAGGAGGCCCATAATAGTCCAAATTACTGGGTGTACAGTCTTATACCTAAGGACCATGCTACACTTGTGGTGGCATGGTTCATATAGCTAGAGAGTGTCTACATGGACAATCATCCAATGGTTAAAGAGGGGCTATTTCAGAACCAACAGTTGGTGACATGGGTAGATCCCACAGAGTTTTTGCAGTGGTTGACAACCACCAAGCTGAGCATTAGGCCATAGTTATGAAGGCCATAGGTATAATATAGGTTAGTATGGTTGTTTTTTTATTTTATTTTGGAGCTACTAACTCTTTTATATCTCCATATGTAGTGGAGCATTGCAGGCTAGTGGTAGTTAGAGAAGATGTTAGTTGGGAAGTAGAGTTAGCCTTAGGAGCTAGAGTGTTAGTTAGTTCCATAGTTCATAGTTTCTAGATTCAAATCAAAGACATGACCATAATGTCTGATCTATGCATTACCCCTCTAGGTTCTTATGATGTTGTCCTTGGCATGGATTGGCTTTATGCCCACAATGTCAAGATGGATTGTCAACAAAAGAGGGTAGAATGTGTGGATGAATATGGGATCTCTAGAGTGATCTTTAGAGTAAAGAGACGAGTATCCCTTTGTATGATTTATGCTATGTATCTTAGCTGGTGTATGCCAAAGGGATGTTAGTTGTTCACTATCACCATTAGTAATAGAGAGGAATATTTAGAGGGAAAGCTAACCCTCAATTATTTCCCAATCCTACAAGAGTTTGTAGATGTTTTTCCTTCAAAGTTCCCTAGTACGCCTCCACCTAGAGTAGTGGACTTTCATATAGATCTTGTGCTAGGAGGCAAGCTAGTATCGAGAGCACCTTATAAGATTACTACTAGTGAGCTTGGTGAGCTAAAGACTCAGTTGGAGGAACTCTTGGAGAAAGGCCTTATTTGACCTAGTGTGTCACCTTAGGGTGCATTAGTGATCTTCATAAAGAAGAAGGATAGATCACTTAGGTTGTGTATTGATTATTGATAATTGAACAAAGAAACCATCAAGAACTAATACCCACTTCTTAGGAATGATGATCTCTTCAATCAATTATAGGGTGCCCAAATGTTTTCAAAGATTGATCTAAAGTCAGTTATCATCATTTGAGGATTGTGGATAGTGATATCCCCAAGACTACATTTCGTACGAGGTATGGTCACTATGAGTTCACCATGGTACCATTTGGCCTCACAAATTCTCTAGCAGTATTCATGAGCCTTGTGAATGGAGTATTCCATACCTTTTTGGATAAGTTTGTGGGTGTATTCCTTGATGAAATTCTAATATATTCTTGCAATGAGGAGATTGGAGAACACCCAAGACAAGTGTTGTAGAAGTTGAGAGAGAACCAGCTGTATGGAAGCTTGTCAAAGTGTGCATTCTATATACCTAAGATACATTAGTTAGGTCATGTTATATCATGCAATGGAGTCTCAGTAGATTCATTAAAGATTAGGGCCATCATGGATTGGCCAACACCCACCAATGTCAATGAAGTGAGGAGCTTTACGAGATTAGTAGGATATTACCAATGTTTTATTGTGAGATTCCCTATATTGACACACCCAATCACATTTGTTTAGAAAAGGGGAAGAAGTATGAGTGGACAGAGAAGTATGATAGAACTTTTCAAGATCTCAAGAGAGCCCTCATGAGTGCACCAATTCTTGTAGTGCCAATCCTTCTACATATTTTATGGTGTGTACAAATGCATCTTTAGATGGTATAGGGGCAATTCTTATGTAGGATGGATGACCTATTTTCTTTGAGTCTAAAAAATTGAAGACTCATGAGCTTAATTACCTTACTCGTTACTTAGAGTTGGTAGTAGTGGTTCATGCTTTAGTGAGGTGTTGACACTTCCTTATAGGTCATAGATTTGAACTTCATTCTAACTAAAAGAGCTTGTAGTAGATATTTACTCAATGAAACCTTAATGTTAGGCAAAGAAGGTGGATGGAGTTCCTTTATGAGTATGATTTTGATGTTCATTACATCAAGGGAAAGTAGAATGTGGTTGTAGATGCCTTAAGTATAAGGTGCCATGAGCTTTCATCTATGATTGCTTGCACCAATTTGATAATGCGGATCCTACATCATTTTATAGTAGATGAGCTTTATGCAAAAGTTAGTCAATTGGTGGATTCTTAGAGACCCTTAGAAGGGAAGTATTCAAAGTACTCTTTGGAGTCTGATGAACTTTTGTGTCATAGAGGACATATGTAAGTACCTTCCATTGGGAGTTTATACGAGCTCATTGTACTTGAGGCTTAAAAAGCACCTTATGTAGCACACCATAATGTTAAGAAGTTACATGTAGATCTAAGGAAACTATATCATTGGCTAGGTATGAGAGTGCAGATTACTAGCATTGTTGTAGGATGCCTCGAGTGTTAGAGGGTGAAGGCAGAACACCATCATACTAGGAGGCTTCTTCAGCCTCATGATATTGCAAAGTGGAAGTGGGATGCTATATCTATGGATTTTATCATTGTTCTTTCCATGTCTTCTTGCTGCCATGATGCCATTTTGGTGATGGTTGACATATTGACCAAGGTTTCCCACTTCTCACTCATGCGTACTACTTACACAACACGAGACATAGCTCAGGTGTTTTTGTGGCACATTGTCAGACTTCATGGCATTCCCTATAAGATCATCTCAAATAGAGACTCATTGTTCACTTCATCCTTTTGGAGAGAGTTGTAGATAGCTTTGGGCACTAGTCTCAATTTTAGCACAACGTACCATCCTCAGACTGACGGCTAGACTGAGTGAGTGAATTAGGTATTCAAGGACATATTGCATATGTATGTAATGGACCATTAGGTCAAACGAGAGGAATACTTGCATCTTGTCAATTTTTCCTATAACAATAGGCACCATTCCTTCATAGGTATGCCACCTTATGAGGCCTTGTATGCAAGACCTTATAGAATGCCCTTAAGTTGGGATAGGATCAACGATTGAGTATCTATTGTCCCATATGTAGTTAGAGAGATGAAACAATAGGTGACCCTAATTAGATAGTGCCTTAGAGAGGCACATGATACAAAAAAGAAGTATGTTGATGTAAAGAGGATAGATCGAGAGTATCAGGTTGGAGATTGAGTCTTCTTGAGGGTATGACTGCACAAAAGTTCGATTCAATTTAGAAAGGGCTCTAAGTTAGCACCTAAGTTCATTGGACCATTCAAGATCCTAGAGAGGATAAGACCAATTGCATATGGTCTAGCTTTGCCACCTAGCCTATCATGTATCTATGATGTGTTTCATATTTATGTACTTAGAGGATAAATTTATGATGAGTCTCACATTATAGACTAGAATGCCTTACAGGTGGACTCAGACAGATAGTTAGCACTAGAACCTATCTATATTATTGCCCGACAAACCCTAGCTCTTCAAGATCGACAACTAAGCCATGTTAGGGTCTAGTGGGATTGTTATGATGAGGTCATCACTTCATGAGAGGATGCAACACAAATGCAATCTCAATACCCATATCTTTTTGATGAACTCCAAGAGGAAGTTCATGCCTAGTGGGGGAGGACATGAGGCCTCACCCCAATCCATCATAACATAATTAATACATTATTATTTTGATACTCACGACTCGATACGTCAAGACATTATCAAATACACTAGACATTATTATGTTGTGTGATGTTTTACTTTGAGATGTTTAATTATGTTATTTAATATTTTATGAACATGTATATTGATGATATAGTACAGTAAGTGAATGCAAAATTAGGACTATAATTAGCACTTTTATTATGCAATTTTTAATGGTTAAGTATATGAGCAGAAATGAGATAAACAATTATCTATATGAAAGATTGGTGTTTTAATTTATGTAATTATCTTGATGAGTTTATGTGTGTGTGTGTGTGATTTTCTTGAACTATTGATGTGTGAAATGAGTGTACAAGATTTATTATCTAGAAATATAATGGAGAATTGAAATTGGACCTTATGTATAGTTTTTAGAAACCAAGGTTGGATCTAATGAAAGATGTAGACCCTGTTGTTTTGTATTTTAAATTGAATGCGTGTATCATTCTATAATCTTTAAGTGTTAATATTTTGTAACAGTGATTTTATAGTGTTGCTTGACACTTGTGATTTGTATATGCATTTCAGCATGATAGTTAGGGTTAACCAAGTAACATAAATATCTAAGTTGGACTAGGTTAGTGACCTATTACTAATCAGTTAGTAATCAAGATTAATTGCCCTGATTAGGATTAATGATAAATTTGCATTTTGAGGGTTGTTTGAATGTCCAAATATTTTAAGCATTTTAATAGGCCGCTAAATAGTCATAGAGGCCAAAAATTATAAAAACTAAGTACCTAGGGGGTATATGTATGGGATGGGGGCATTCTCCACCCCTCTGGCCCCTTTTGTTGACTTTTGTGATCACCTAAATATCCCATTTTTGTTTTATTGCAAAAATTGAAGTTTCACCATGATTTGGATAAGTTAAACTACACCTTGAGGCTAGCCTTAATGACAATATTGAGTTAGAAGACTCCAGAAGCCTTTAGGCAAGTGTGGGAGTTGTTGCATTTTGTAGGTGATTCAGTTAGGATCCTATTTAGTGATAGGTTTGAGAGTGGAAGAGTGTTCACCCAACTTCTAGTTTTAGAAAGAAAGTCAAGATTGAAGGAGAAGGAAGGATAGCTCTTCTCAAATTTCAATTTCCATAACCTTATTTTGAAAGCAGGAATCCTTCAAGTTTGTTTTGTTCATGCCGCATTTCATTTCTTAAGTAGATTTTTGCATATGTATATTTGTGTGTTTGATGAACATGTTTGTGATGAGATTGTAATGAGTTTTCTTTAAATTTTTTCCTTCGCTATTCACATTTGATTTTTGAGGGGATTGTAAGGGTTTTATTGGCATTACTCACCCTCAAATAGGGGAGAAGTGGCCATGTATAGAAGGAGGGCTTTAGTTGGACTCCGAAAGTGTAGAGTCTCTCCTCATGATGAGGAGAGGGAGAGAGTAGGGTGTTATGGGCCCCTACTCATCATTACAAACAATATTTTGTGTTTTCAAAATTGAGAAATGGAAGAATGAAAGTTCTTGTGATTATAACCTTGAAAGGGCACCTATTATGGTGTTGTGACTAATGTCTCCTATTTAGAAAAATCCACCTTCTCCCTAGTATGGTTTAATAAAAAACCTATTGTGTGAACCTAAATGGGAGTAAATGATTGATTTGTGTAATCATGTTAAATTTATTGTCTCCCAATTAGTTTCATTTCTCCATGGTTACTTTGATGTGTTGCATATTTCCATAATGGCTACTCTGTTGTGGAGCCAAGCAAGAATTTCAGAGTTGTTATTTAAATTCAAATGTGTTGGGAGATTTCTTCTTGAGATTAAGATCCTATTGTAAAAGCATTATTGTTAAACTTATATTTGAAACGATTATGATCTCGTGTTTTGTTCCTTGGTTCTTTCCCGAGGGAGTCCTTGCATTAGATGAATGAATAAAATTGGAGTACCTTTCATTCATATGATATTCTATGTGATTAAATTTAAATGCATATGTTATTTGGAAAATAGATGCAATGATATTTTACCTTTATTGTGGCATTTTTATAATTTAAATTTGCATTCATTTGATTAATGATAATTGGACAAAATGATGATATATATTAAGTTATTTAATTTGAGTTCAAAATATGTTAAGAAAATTTGATGTTATGATTGGTACTTTAGTTGTATTCTCATGTGTATTAGGAAGTAAAATACTCCTATGTCATTGAATATTTAATAATTTAACTCTATGTTATAATCAAATTAGAAAAGAAAAATGTCCCCTTTGGTTAACTAAGTAGATTTAATAATTAATTACTTAGAAAAATAAGGGATTTAAAAAAAAAAAACATATATTTTTCCTTGCCATAAAAATGTAACTTGCATTCAAAACTCAACACTTGGAAAAATAAATGAGACTTGGGAAAAAAATACCTCTTAGAGAAAATCTGGAATTGTATGAAGAATAAAATTAAATACGTTTGTAATAACATGGAATATTCCCTTTAGATCTTCTTTTAAAATCCTTTCCATATATATATATATATATATATATATATATATATATATATATATATATATATATATATATATATATATATATATAATACTTAACTATTCAACCCTTGTCCTATGTAACCTAAGATGCAACCAACTAACTTTAAATCATAACTCCCTATTCCCAAGTGGGCATAGACATGTGACCAATGACACATTAAATAAATAGACTCAACCCCAATGTACTCCCATGCATAATTAAAGTGTTAAGGTTATAAAAGGGGGAGGACGGGGGGTGGGGTGGGGATGGACTATGGCACTGCCCACTCACCTACCTCCCTATGTCAACGTGGGCTGAGTGGGATAGTGTGCTCATGGGTGGGTTTGGGGGTAATGTAGGTTAGGATAGGAGGGTGGGGAAAGGAGTAAGGTGGGGTAGAAGGGTTAGAGAGTTAGAAGGGTTTAGTTAGTGTTAGTTTAGTAAGCAATGTTAGATGTTAGTAAATCAGTTTTATTTTTATTTTAATACTTTAGTTAAGTTTAGTTAGGTGTAATATTATTAATGTTGATAGGCATTCTACAATGGCAGAATGGGTGGAGTGGGATGGTGTGAGTGTGTTAATGTTAACTTTTATTCTTCTAGGTTAAATTTGACAACAATCTACATGTCAAAAGTTTAAATCTTATTATAAAGATAATACACTTATAAAAATAAATTAATAAATACCCCATAAATTAATAAATTATAATATTTGAAGATATCCATTTTTTCAGAAATTAAAATAAAAAGCTTAAGTTAGTAAAAAAATAAATAAATGGAGATAAAGGAAATATTAATAATTTTAGATGTAGTAAATTAAATTATAATTATTTTGTAGTGTATCTCTATCGACATTACATTAGATAGATAAATTTAAGATATCTATACTAGTTATAGTTTAGTTGTTTTGTTTTTTCTTTTATGTTAAAAATAGGATTTGAGTGTTAGTGAGGTTAGTATATGATTTTGAGTTTTAATATTAAATTTGAGTGTTAAAATATTTTAGTGTTAGGTAACGTTAGTATGATTTAATGTTAGATTATAATTGGATAAGGTTAGTTGTTGAATTTTGATGTTAGAATCAGATTGTTAGTTAATTTGTTAAGGTTAAAGATCAAATTAAATATTAGAGTTAGTAAGTTTTTTTTTTAATGTCAATATCATATTAGTTAAGGGTGATAGTATTTTTAATTAGTCAGTAATATTTTGAATTAGGATTTTAATGGTTAGTAGGTTGTTGATTTTCATATGGGTTATTTGAAAAGTAAATAAAAATAATATAATGTTTTAAATTAAATTCAATTTAATTAAAATGTATATTATTTATCTTGTGATATTAATTAGTACTAGTAATGCTTGAGTTAAAATTGATGACATTAATCTTATTAATATTAATATTGTGGAATTAAGATTGACCTTAAAAGGATGAGTTAGTTGCTAAAGATGGTTAGTGAGAGTGTTATATTGGGATTTAATATAAATTCAATAAATGTTGAAATCAATTAACTAACACTTGCTCAAATATAATGATCTATTCCTACACGCTGGTTATAAACTAAAATGAAATGTCAAGGTATGGTTAGAGGAACCTATTTCTTTCTTTTAGCGTACCTGTACTTTAACTTGTGAAACAAATATATCAAATTATAAAAAAACCCTGTGTGTCACATAAGTTGTAGACAACCATATATCAAGCTTAGTAGATTAATTAACTTTAAAAAAAAATTGTATGTGTGTTTGCCTCGTATTTTGGGCATGACAGTACAATCCTTCTTTTATCTTGAAAGAAGTCTTCCACTCATCCCCTTCTCTGATATGAATCCAATGGTACCCACTCTTCAGATCTATCTTTCTGAAATACTTAGTTCCACTCAAACAATCCATAATATCATCCATCCTTGGCAATGGAAATTTGTACTTGATTGTAATCTTATTAATAGCCTGAGAATCTGTACGCATCCTCCATCCTCCATTCTACTTTGGTGCTAATATGACTGATACAATAGATGGACTCAAACTCTCTTGAATCAACACCTTCTATAATAACTCATGAACTTGTGTGTTCAACTCTCCACTTTCTACTAGTGTCATTTTGTGCACTGCCTTGTTTGGAAAACTAGCTTTGGGAACCAAATCCATCTAGTGGGTGATCTTCCTCACTAGGGGAAATCCATAAGGTACATTATCTAATACAATATCAAAAAACTGTCTCAACATATCTGCAACTTTTGCAAGTACCTCATCTACTTGTTCTTTGCTATCTTTCGGGATTATATCAAAACACATATGATCACGCTTCATACCTTTGAGAAAATATTTCCCATCAAGAAAGTATATTCTAGCAACACTACATACCTTTTCTTCTTTATCCTTCAATGGCTTCAATGTATTCTTCACTCCATCCTTGGTTAGAGTGTAGGTATTTGCTCGCCCATCATGTGCATCATCCCTATCAAACTACCACAACCTACCCAACAACATATGACATATGTCCATAGGTATGATATCACATAGTACCTCATCCTGGTAGCTTTCACTCTTGAACTTTACTAAGCACTATTCATTGACCATGACCTTGTGGTCATGTTGCACCCAAGTGATACAGTATGGATATGGGTGTTTCTATCTCTTCAACTTCAACTTCATGATCTCTTCAAATTCAAATTTTTGACCATCATTTCTAAGACCAGATTATTAGTACTTCCACCATAAATTATCACATCACAACACTTATCTTCACATTTGCAACTTGTGCAAAACAAGCTCCTTCTTTGATCATGTTCATTCTCACCTCTTAGCAAGAATCTTCTATTAACTAGGACCTCTCTTCTTTCAACATCTTCAAAATGTGATGATCTAGCATCTTCATCAACATGTGCAACTCTAGCCTAGTCTTCTTTTCTTTGATCCATCCTTTCTTTGATCCATCCTTGATGTTGGGTACATTCAAATGCTCTATGCCCTTCTTCTCCATACTAAAAATATTTTGAATAGAAGCCTCCTCTTCTAGATCCCTATCTTATGCCTCTTTCTTTCTAATCTCTATTGTTTGATCATGGAAATGGTTGTAATTGTTTCCCCTTTGGTTCTAATTGCTACTTCTAGTCGCATCCTTGTTCTTCTGATCATCATTATGAGCCCCATAAGATCATCCACTATTCTTGTTATCAATCTTTTTTCTTAGTTTCTCCTTAACCCTTAGGGAAAACTATTATGCCTCCTCAATACTAGTCATTCAAAAAAGACTCATCTCATCCTAAATGCTTGGCCACAAACCATTAAGATAATGAGCGACTTTCTCCTTATCAGATGTTGGATGGTCAGTTCTAATGAGAACTCAATAGGACTCTTCAATATACTCTTGAACAGATTTTCCTGCTTGCTCTAACCCTTGCATTTTCTTTAATAGATCAATCTCATAATCTATAGGAATAAACCGTCACTTCATTTTAGCTACCATTTGATTAAATCTGGTGATTTTGTCCTTTCCTCTCTTATTTCTATCCAATAGGATCTCTTGCCACCATATCTTTGCATGACCCTTTAGTTTGGCCTTCAAAAACATGACCCTATCTGGATCTTCAATATCTTCATATTTAAAGTACTCTTCCAATTCATTGATCCAATCGATCAATTCCTCTAGGTTGGGATTTCCCAAAAATGTATGAACCTCAAAATTAGATCTTTTTCCAATACTAAAAATTGCCCAAAAAAGCTTTGCCTCCTCTAGGTTAAGAACTTCCTCTACTATGGGTCTAGATTTCCTTCTTCTCTTTCATCATCACTTTCATCATCTCCTAAGGCAAGATTCATTCCTCTATGAATTTATTCATACATCACTTTCATTTGCCTCTAGAGGGTTCTAAAATTCTTAGGTGTAACACCTTTGACTCTTCCACCACGCTCTCTTCATGGAGGCATTTTTGTACTTTCACTGAAACCCTAGTGCAAACTACCTCACAATTGGTGATTTTTCTATACACTTAGCCCAAACCATGGTCTTGGTGTTAATTACTTCACAATTGGTGATCTATCGACACACTCAAGAGCTCTAGGTATGATACCACTTGATGAAAGGTTCTCCCCTTAATACCATAAACTCATAACAACAACAAAAAACCATAACAAATGTGAGAAAAAAATATGGACTTCTTATTATCACCACAAATGCAAAATTACAAAATTCATAATTAAAATATGCTATCCCAAATGGGCACCTTCATTACAATAATCTACAAGACAAAGATGTAAACTACTACCAAGATTTGTTCTAGACAATGTTCGAGCCTTTCTTAAATAGGAAATTTTATGCCTCCTAGGAAGCTTCTAGATGCTCAATCTTAATACCTAGGGTTGAGAAACCTACATTTTTTATATTTATTCTAGGAATTTCAAGTAGCCAAACTTTGAAAGGCCATAACTCTCAAACCATTGCTCTGATTGGCTATTATAACCACTTTTTCATCCAGGCACTCTAAGGCCTCCAACAATGAGTCTAAAGATTTTTCTACAAATCTTTCCACCAAAATCTGCAATAACTTCTCTGATACTTAAGCTGAAGTATTGAAATTTTTATGGTAGTCTTATAACTCTAAAATGAGCCTTCATGTAGAAAATGAGAACATTCCAATCTTGTATGAAAAAGTTACTAAAAATAGAAAGTTCTCATAAATAGTAACCACCCTATTTACTAGTCCTTAATAAAAGATAAAAGACTAAAAATCAAATATTTTTTGGGTGATGCAAGATTTCTCTTACACCAAGGATGCTCCTGCATCAAAATTATTTTGAAGATAGGATATAAAGGACATATATTTTCCTTGCCTATAATTGAGTGTGATTCTTGTGTAATGAGAAATAATGAAGGAAGTGCGAAAATGAGTAGAGTGTTTGTTGAATGCGAGTAAATGATCCAAGAGATTATTGGATGCAAGGTTTGTGATTCTCATAACAAGATAAGGAGCATGAGTTTGGTTGATAGAATAGAGGAAGAGGAAGGCACAATATAGTTCAATTCTATTATTCTGCAAGGAATAATACAAAGATCATTTGGATAGTGGGTTCATTGATTTTGCCCCTAAAGCTATTTGGATAGTGGGTCCATTTGCCTCCCACAACTCTTAAAATGGCTGACACAACTCCTAATAGGGATTTAAAGTCTCCTAACAAGGACTAATATGTACTAAATGGTTTTATAGACTCCTAAAAAGGTCCATCCTCTAACAACAAATATTTATATTAGTACATCATCTTGTGGGTATCATCTCCATTAGGTTTTCCCTCTCATCAAGGGTTTCCCTAGTTAACATACTGAATGTTATTGTGCATGAGTATCTTGTTGTGCTTTTTGATTATATTTCTCATATGGTTAAGATTAAATGAGGTTTATAATTTTGATAATAGTTGGATAACCGATTCACCTCCCCCCCTCCCTCTTAGTTATATTGGTGGACTATATATTCTAATAATTGGTATTAGAGCACTATTGTTTGACTAAATTGAATGTTAATGCTTCGTGTATAAGGGAGTATTTTTGATGAGAAGAGTCATTAAGGACTCTTGGTATTTTTTATTAAATAATGTCTTTGCAAACTTTAGTTGGTTGAAGACTTGAAGCAATAAATTGACATAATGAAGTCTTTTCATTAATGTCAATGGGGGAGAAGAGTACATGAAAAACATCTCCTAAGTATGTATGAGGGAGAGATAGTTATTAGGGACATTTAGAAATATTCAAGTAAAAGAGAAGGACTATCTCTATGGGGGAGATATGTAGCATGAAGAGTTATTAATGCCAAAGGGGAAGATAAGAGTGCCATTGAATGGGGGAGAAGCTAAGGCATTTCTTAGTGAACAACTCATGATGTTGATCTAGAAGATACAAAAATGAGCAATGTTCTTGATGATTTTAGATTTGATTGGTGAAGAAGATTTCAAAAGATAAGAACAATAGTAGTAGTAATAGAGTATTGTTTGGTATTCTTGGAACTTAAATGTTTTTCATCTATGTTGCCATCAATTCCAAAGGGAAAGATTGTTAGCATGAATTCTAATGGTATTCCTTTGGGGGAGTATCCTAAGAATTGGTGAGAATGTGGTAGTATTGACATTTTGTATTCATGACTATGTTTCTCATTGATTTCAACATAATAGTAAGTCTATGAAGACTAGTAGAGTAGTAGACAGAGATCAAGGTTGTACAAAAAGAGGTTTAATGCTTTGATGATGCATGGGTAAGGACATGTTCCACACTATGTCCTAATGATGAGTTTACATGCATATAACATGAGTTGAAGTCATGTGGAAGTTACAAGAGATTCATTGAGAGTAGTAAACAAATAGAATAACTAGTGAGCAATTTCTAATGATAGATAAAGTGATTTCACTCTATGTGCTTATAATGATGCAGACTGGGCAAACAGTATGGATGATAGAAAGAGTGCCAATGGTGGAGCATTCTTTCTTGGAGGAAGATTGATTTCTTGGCTGAGCAAGAAGCAAGATTTTATTTCAAAAAGAATAGATGAGGCAGAGTATTTAGCAACAACAAATAATAGTAATCAAGTGATGTTCATGAAGCATATGCTCAAGGATATTGTGATTGAAATTTTAGAGCCTATTATTATATATTTTGATAACACAAGTATAGTATGTTTAAGAATCTTGCATTGTATTCTAAGATTAAGTATATATATATTAAGTACCATGTCTTGAGAGAGAAGGCAATAGAAAAGGAGATCATATTAGAGTATGTGAGTACTAAAGATCAGATTGTAGATATCTTTAAGAAGTCCTCACCTAAAGATAGATTTGATTATTTGAGAGGTATTCTTGGGGTTATTCCCCTACCTACTTTAGAGTAGATGATGTAGAGATTGCACCAGTCTTGTGGTACTGAGCACTATTGTTTGACTAGATTGAATGCTAATGCTTCCTGTATGGGGGAGTATCTATGATGGGCAGAGTCATTAAGGACTCTTGGTATTTGGTATTGAAAAATGTCTTTGGAAGCCATGAAGTAGTAAACTAACATAATGAATTCTTTCTCATTAATTTCAATGTGGGAGAATAGTGCATGAAAAATATCTCCTAAGTATGTATAGGGGAGAGATAGTTATTAGGGAGATTTAGAAAAATTCATGTAAAAGAGAAGGAATATATATATGGGGGAGATATGAAACATGAAGAGTTATTAATACAAAAGGGTAAGATAAGAGTACAATTGAATGGGGAGAAGCTAAGAAGTTTCTTAGTGAACAACTAATGATGCCAATCTAGAAGATGCAGAGCAAAGCAATGTTCTAGGAAAGAGGAGGAAAACACTGTAGATCAATGAATCTAATGAGTCTAAGGAAAAGACTAAGGAAAAGGCTATGGGAAAAGTAGTTGGTGAAGGGAGAACATTAACTAGTAAGAAAGCATGAAAACCTAAGGTTGAAAATCTAAATATGCAGATCGTCAAGAATGACAGTTTTGTCCAATTAAATTAATATTATATTTTGCACATTAACATGAATAGAAGATAGTTAGAGAATGCTATAGTAAGGAATATGATACTAAGAAATAAAATATTTGATAGTATTTAGAATAAGATCCCAAAATAATTTTATAATAGGCTAGTTAACATAAAGAGAAGAGTTGTAGAGGAGGATATGAAATTGAGAACAAATATAATTAAGAAATTATGTGAAGTAAGAACTAATGGTGATGTAAAAAGTATTTTGAAAGGTATTGAGCCTTTGTTGAGAAATAAGAGAAAATAAATTCTTCTTATGGGAGGGAGTTATGAAGAGGTAAGTAAGGAGACTAAAGAAGCCATAGTTAGCTAGATGACTTCTATGCCAAAACCCACTAAGGAAAGTGCATAGCCAGAAAGAGAAAGCCATGTGTATTTTGAGGCTATTACACCTACTGATGCTGAAGAAGAGGTTGAGGAAACTTAGCAAATTAACTCACCTCCACATATAGTTATTAGGACTAAATCCATACAAGTGGATAGTACTCATATTTAATTGTAGATGATAAAGAAAATCTTTTTTTAGAGTATGGAAGCAACATTGTTGGTAATATTACTTCCTACTCTAGCTTGAGTGAAGTAAATGTCAAGGAAGAGGAGAAGAGAAATGTTGAAAAGAAGAAGATTGAAGAAGAGGAAAAGAAAATGAAAGAACAACTAAAGAGGATTGAAGATGAGAAGATAAAAGAAAAATAAGAAAGAAAATAAGAGGAAGCAAGAATAAAAGAAGAAAAGAAGGAGAAAGAGAGGAAAGAAGAAGAGAAGAGAATTATTGAACTACAAGTAGCTACACCTATTGTAGTAGCTACCCCAACAACAATTTTTAATACATTGCTAACAATATTTGATGAGGATGATGATCAAAAGGGTCTGATGACTTCTTTGAGAAAGTTATCGAACAAGTTTGTTAAAACTTTAAAGAGAACTTTGATAGAAGTTTTGGAAAGAATGCAAATGATAGTGCATACCACTATTATAGAGCCTAAGACTTAGAAGAAGGCCAAGGAAACGATAAGATCATTTGGTGAAAAGTTCACCACTTTGTCTAACATTTACTTAGTGCAACCTCAGACTAAGCATGATACATCATTGTTTGACATAGTATGTAAAAATGTCAAAAATGACTTGCAAACTCTGAATGTCTATATAAAGGAGTTGAGTAAGAGCATAGATGAAGGAAATAAATTGTATCAACAATCAAAAATGTCATACAATTTCTTATCAAATTTTGATAACTTGATCAAATGTAGAATGAGTGAGATTCAAACACTCACTATTAGATGACAACAACCAAATGTGACCATTGAGGACATTGAAGTAGAAATGGAATTAGTTCACAATGCTATCGAAGGTATTGAATTTGAAAAGGAGAAGATAATCAAGAGATTCTCTATCCTTAGAGAATATGTATCCCCTAAAGTTAACATTTTGTAGAGGCAATTGGAGGAGTGTCTTGCAACAAAGGCATCCTATGACAAATTTGCCTACACAAATTTCAGCATAGTAGAAGTTGCATCATATACATTGTGCACACTTATCAATATATCTGATATAGTAAAATATAATTGGAAGAAGGAGTTTGAAAAGATAAGACTTGGTTTTGTAGATTGTATATCAAGAATTTTAACTTGAATAGAGAAAGGTAACCCAACTTTGTTTTTACTATATAATTTTGGACACCTTTGTCATTGATGTCAAAGGGGAAGAAGAATGTAAAGGAAAATTATATAAGAATATACATATATACATATACATACATATATATATATATATATATATATATATATATATATACATATACATATACATATATATATATATATATATATATACATATACATATACATATATATATATATATACACATATACATATACATATATATATATACATATACATATACATATATATACATATATATATATATGTATATGTATATATAAATATGTATATGTAAATATATATATGTATATGTATATATACATATATATATATGTATATGTAGATACACACACACACATATATATATGTGTGTGTGTGTGTGTGTGTGTGTGTGTGTATATAAGCCTCCCCTCACACACACACACACACACACGTATATATATATATATATATATATATATATATATATACGTGTGTGTGTGTGTGTGTGTGTGTGTGTGAGGGGAGGCTTAACTATGTATATAGGAAATTACAATAAGAAGAGAGACAAGGAATGTAATGATCCATCAAGACATGAATACAATTTTTAAGTTTTGAAGGCCAACTTTTGAATAATATCTTTTTGTATTTATTGTTATTTTATATGACATCATTTTGGGACTTAGCAAATTTTCTCAAATGTTTCCATCAATGTGAAAGAGGGAGATTATTGGCAATATGGTTAGGTAGGTAAGTGAGTGTTGGCATTTATGATAACATATATATTTTGGTATTTCATTGTGAAATCAGATATAAAATCATCTATGTATTGGATAGTTTCTTGCAACACAAAGATAGATTCTGTGAGTATGGATGAAAAAGTCTAAGTTAGTATATGTGTAGTTGAGAATTGATAGTTGATAGTGTCATGATAACGTATGTCAATGTGCTAATTTGTATGGATAATATGACAAGGATTACAGAGGAATTACTAGTGCAGGTAATTAACAAATTAGAATAGAGTACAATAGTAAAATGAATTATACGGTTTAAGGAATTATTTTGGTAAATATGATGGGCTGATGTCCAAGATGTTAATCCCAAGTTATTTTAATAATTTTCCAAGTGTGTGGAATCTTTAAGGCTGATTCATCAAGAGTTTTGATAATTTTCAAGGTATAAGTAAATATCATATCTTGTGTAGCTAATGATGAATTGAATATGTGATGCAAACTATTGTGAAGGAAGTATATGTGATATGCAATATTTGTGTGATGTGAAATCTAATGAATGATTAGAGAAAGTGTGAAGTACAATAGTGAGACAATATTATTTGTATATATGTACTTGTGAAGAAATTTATTTGTATATTGTATGTTAGGGTAGTGGGCTCTTCTTGCATACATTATAACTAATCTACCAACTCCTAATAGGGTTGAGGCTTCTAATAGGGCTTAATCCTCTAACAAGGACACAAGACACTATATCTCTAAATCTTATGTGGTCATGCTTGGCCTACAAATTGCTTGATCATTCTATTAGGAAATACCTTTGATGATACACAGTCTTTAATCATTAATCTTGTTCAGATCAACAGGTTTCACATTCCCACAATTTTGAGATGCAAGGTTTTCAAATAATGTCGGCATGTAACTTGGTGACATATAGCCCTTACCTTTCTTAAGTTTCAATGAACTGTAAAGTTTGTGGGGAGTCATAATTTTTCAAAAACTTTTGCAGGTTTGTCAGTACTTTTCGTGCATGTTCTAGATTTCCTATGATGTCATTGGTTGAGTTACTAATAGAGATATGCCTTTATCACCAAGAAGCGTCAATCATTGATTTCATTTAAATCAAGGGCTAGCGCTTTCTTGGAAGAAGGAGATGCTTGTGAATTAAATAATATGGGGAAGCATCAATGGGACAAGTGGCATAGTCTGACAACATGGGTCTGTTGTTCCCAAGGGTGATGTGGAGATGTCTTCCATGGCAAGTGTTAGATGAGTTGGAATGGATGGAAATATTTTCTTCGTCACTTCAGCCAATGTGGTATTTAAGATGCCTGATTCTATAACTGTTGATCTATGAAAGATCAAAAGCTAGTGCATGCTAGCATTTTGAAGCTGCATGAGAGATAAATAATGTGGGCAAGTGGTTTTTTGACATATGGCAAGGTGGGGTCAAGAATCTCTAACTATTTGTTGCAGTATGCCACATTGTAAAATGATCGCTGATATGTACTACCAAATGTGCCACTGAAGAAGTTTGTCTGCCAAATGGAAGTGAAGCCTTATTAGCCATGGATCTTTCAAAGATCGAGGGTTAGTGCAATCCTACATTATGAAGTTGCTACTCAAATAAAGAATGTGCGTATGCACCTTTGCAATGCATGTCGCAGTGGGGCCAAATTATGGAAGTATGTTGAGTCATGCCATGTGGTCTGCCACTTGTTCTTAGCTAGAAGTACTTATGCTATGGCCATGAAAACCTCAAAAATTAATGCAGTAGTCAAGTGGGTTAGAACATGAGGGTTGAGAAGAGTCATTTCATTGGTCCAAGTGGATGATGTGATCATAAAGTGCAAAATTTTTCACACTGTTAAACGAGTCTTGATAAAAAAAGGGCACTTTCTCGCATAAAGAACTTGAGTGAAGTTTAAACAAAGTGGGTATACACCATGTAGACACATGTCCATAGTAATGTCACTTTTCCCATCTTATAAGCTTTATAGAATTCTAGCATTGCCATCGTTGATCTTTCGAAGATCAATGATTGGCACAAGCACACAATTTGAAGATGCTTGTCAAATAAGGAAAGTAGGAATGCACCAACTTAACACATGGAAAGAATAACGTGAAGCATTTGCTTGCTCATGGGACATACTGGTGTGGAAGTTTTCAGGAGGTGCAAACTCATATAAAGGCTTCCTATTAGTTAGTATAGCTGAATGGACTTTGTTTAAACAATAAAATGATCTAATCATTGATCTCGTCTTAATCAATGAGTGGTGCTTCCTTGCAAGTCTAAGGTGCAAGAAATTTAAGAAATGTGGGTAAGCAGTATTGCAACATGTAGCCTTGTTTTTAAAGCCATAAAACTTGATGCCTTTTAAATCAAAGCGGTCTGAACTGGTGAAAATCTATGAATAGGATTCAAATTTGGTTGCAATTTGGAGGCAAAAGTTACTGAGAGTAAATATGGTTTAGATTTCATTCATGAAATTTCAATGCATGTAAAGAAATCATGATCTCATCATTAATGAATCACCAAAGTGCAAAAATAACATCAGCGCATATAAAATTTTCAGAGCCAGGGCAGGGACGTTTTACCTAGTGATCTAATAAAATTGTAGAAGAAATCACGTAGTGTAGAAGTGAAAATTCTAGTGGGTCCGTACTCTACGACTCTTTAAAAATTTAAAGTATTTGATGTTCTAAAATTTCTAGGGTTTTATTGAAAATGCCTACTTGAAAAGAGTCAACTGGACAAACAGATTATTTGAAATGTCCTGTGCATGATGATTTTCTAGAACAATTCCCTTTATCGATACATGAAATAACTAAGGGGAGGGAACTCATTCCAAAACACCCTAGAGAAGTTGAGTAGAAAGTTTTCATGACAAAGAAAATTGGGTAAGAGATGCCCAGGTTTCCATGGGAGGTTTGGAGTTGTTTAAGAAATGGTTTTTAGAGTGAAACTAGACACTCGTATGAGCAATGTATGGGAGTTTGACATTGGTAAATTAGCAGTCTCCATAGTTTTATTTGATAGCAATTTGTTGATGGGTTTTCCCAAGAAAGATGACCCAATTACAGGGTGGGTAAAGAACCATGCTGGAGTGAATATTTTTAGGGTTTTCCCTGAATTAATTAGTGAGGTTTTCAACCTCAATCATAACCATGTCGTGCATGAAACTATTGACATGGATGAACTTCAACCAAGGTATGATGCACAAAGGATTTACCTAAGAATAGGGCCACTGCAAGAGCATGCTACTGAAATTGGCACTTTTCCTATGATTACAACCAGTACTCCAGAGGCATTGCTGAGAAGGGATTTCAACCTTAGAGCTCAAGAATTATATTTTTCTCTTTGAATTTTTTTTTGGGATGGATGAAGCTGATCAAATCCTAGGCTCTATTTTCCTTATCATGCTTCAAACTCTTCAATTTGGGATAAGCACTATTCAGGATTTTGCTACTTTCCTTGTGAAAGAAATTGACAATGGTCTAGTGGGAATAGCACAGGGAAAAGTGGACAAACCATTCTCTTGGTATTCATTGCTTATGCATGTATACTCGTACAAGGGATTTACCTTCTTCTCCAAGGGTATGGAGCTGGAAATGACCAAGGATGGAGAAAGGAATCCAGTACAACTGTGGAGTGTAGATATGACTTCAGAAGCTATAGATGCTAGTTATGTGAGGTTTAATAGATACTTTGCATCAAATATTAGATTTCTTTTGAAAGGGGACAGCCCTAGAATTCCAAAAGCATTTTTGGAATTGGTTAGACCCAAGGACCATGCACAAGGACTAATGGTTAGTCATAATTGGGGGGATATAATCCTTTATAATGTTTCAACTGTAATAAGAGTATATGGTTTTTTGGGAAAGTTACATGTGTTACCTTTTCATGTGCCCTTGAAGACAGGAATAGCTGAGCTCCTATGGAAAATAGGCACTATAGATGAGAGGGAGTTGCCTAAGAAGGGTACCTTTTTTCCAACTGTTACTATGGTACATGATTTTGTCTTTGTGAGGAAAGGATAGAAGCCCCTAAATTTGTTTCTAAATGGATATAACTTGGAAGAGTCTCTTGCCAGATTTATTAATCCTGAAGGATTCTATGACCTCTTAAGAGAGAGGGTGAAAGCTTCTTGCATGGTACAACAAGTTTATTATCTAGAGGATATAATCAAAAAATATTTTCACTTTGCAAGAACAAGAACTGAGAATAGAAAAATGGATAATATTCACCAAGACCCTAGAATTTATTAATGCTTTTTACCCCCAGTATGACCCATTGAAAGATAACAAATATTGGGGAGCCAAAATGCAAGCATTAATGAATAATTGTTATATGATCATCCAAACTATGAATGAAAAGAAAGCCACATATGTTGAGACATATCTAGAAAAGGCTACAGAAGTGCAAAGGAAGATAAGTAGCAAAAATATAGTGACTCCTAGCCAGTACACCTTGCAGAGAAGGGCAGGTTATTTGATGGTTCAAAGTGTGCAATAGGCACCCCTTCATTAGAGGCCAAGACCAAAAAGTCCATCTATAGCCAGTGCTCCAAAAAGGAAAAAATTAGAGTAGGCATCTTCTTCTTCTCAATTAGAACAATACTCCCCAAGCTAGTCCCCAATCCAAATAGATGATGAAGAATCTTTAAGGGAGCAGCTTAGACACATTGGTGGAGAAGGGGATGTAATTGTTACCTCCATAGATTTGGAGGTTGGAGAACCACAAGAACCTCTTATACCCTCCTTGGATTTAACTGTTGTTGATTACCAAGGTAAGGAAATTGATCTAAAAGTTGCCCAAGCCTCTGAAAGGTTTATTAGTGATGAGGATTTTGTAAAATCTAGGGCTTTTGCTCAATTTTTGTGGAGATTAAACATGGGAAATTTCAAGAAAACTTGTGAGAAGATAAAGGTAGAACAACCAAACAAACCTGATTCAGATATTAAGGAAAAGGTGAAGTCTAAATTTTTGAAAGACTTTGCTCAATTTACTCCTAAAGCTAGGAGGTAGATAGTTAAATAGTTAGGAGTTCTCCTTCTGCCAGAATGCCATATAGCAAATGCCATTGTTTTTGATTTAGTAAGGAAATAGAGGGATGTTCAACTAAGGACTGCAAAAAAAATATTACAGGGTCATAGAGGAGTCAAGTTTAGTGATGACCACTAAGCCCTTGTTATATGGTCCATGGAAAAAAGAAACAATACCAGAATGCATGAGATTTCCACTGTAGAGCATTTCGTTGCATGGACAGTGTTTAGGGCTGGTGAGATAGGTAGTACACAAATAATTGGAATGGCATTAGAGATGCCAAAATTTCATAGCATGGTGTCTAGCCAAGAGGAAGATAAATTTGCCCAACTCAATGCTAGGTTTGAAGTTTTGAAAGCATATGAGGAAAGGGGTATACAAATACAATAATTAGAAAATAAAGTAACTAAAATGGAGAATATTCTTGGGAAAAGAAAATTAGTAGAGTCCAGCAAACCTCGGATTGCATAGCCCCCATGGAAACCTATTGGGCCTTTTAAATCAACACCATTTATTGAGATACTTGATAGCTCGAAAAGGCCTCAGTTCTATACCACAGAGGATTTTGAGGAAGAGAAGAATAAATTGTATGCACTGCATGTAGAACTAAATGATCAATTTAAAGGGAAATTTAGGTAGGGTATAATGTATCTAGTGGATAGGATAGAATGGCCCACATTTTTTGATCAATTGGCAAAGATTTTAGCTATCGGGGATGAATTGAAACAAAATGAAGCTATATTCAGACACATTATACAGAAATGGATAGAGAGATATGAAGATATCACTACTATGTGTATATCTATTATTTAGCTAACATATCATCAGATAAAACAAATCTTTGATTTATTAAATAAGTTGCAGGGCTTTGATGATAAGAAAGATTCTTTCCAAAAAAGATTAACTTTTTTTTTTTTCCAAGTATTTTGCAAAAAAATTTGATTTATTCCCTTGTGCTTTAAAAACAATTGAAAAAATAAAGGAAAAGGAAGAATGGAAGAAGAAGTTGGATGAAGTCTTTTGTGAAAGAATAAATAAAGTTATAAATGAGACGGGACACTTGTTGTGGGCAGTGACAAATGAGGAGTTGGTGAAAATACAGCTGGTCTATAATACTATTAGGAAAGATTTTGTTGCTTTAGAAGAAATTGCAATTTCTTTGGTAGCTGTACATAGAGAGGTTCTAAATTTTGATTGGCCAGAGGACACTACCTATAATGAGTGGAAGGAAAAGCTTATTTCTATAGAATAGATAGAAGGAGATGATGAGGTGGATGATGATGATGAAGAAGAGGGTACAAAAGTAGTAGCCACCTCTGTTGTTGGTGATAAAGACAAAGAGAATCCTCAGGTAGCAAGAGATAACTCATCACTATCACATTTGATGGCCACCTATCCCGAGGAACCAAAATGCTAAAGGAATCCGATCATTATAGTATTTTTGGCTTTCTAAAGGGAATAACACAAGTAGACCCAGAAAAGGATTTTCAATGTACCCGTCTTTTTGTTATTTGCACTTTTGTCTTATTCTAATAGATGTATGCAAAATTCTTTTGAAGGACACCTATTAATCACATATTCCCTTTCCTTGTTGCAACTCATGCCTATATAAAAGAGCTTTCAAGGCAATGTGATGGTCCAAAAAACTTGTATAATTTTTGTTTTTTCTCAAGCAAAGTACAAATAGTTAGTCCAATACCATGTAGTTGTTTGGTTTTGAGTTTTCTTCCAATTGTACTCATTGAGGATATATCGGAATGACAGAATCAACAAGATGTTTTGGGTTTTTCTTTAATTTCTATTGGTTATTGTAATAGTCAAATTCAAAAGGATAATACAAAGGGTCATTGACAATATATTTGTGTTAGTAATTTCTATCTCCATTTTATGAGCTTGTTTACTTCAAAGTTATTTAAATAAGGTTTAAATTGGTTTAATGCAATTTTTATGGATTGTATGTTGGCTTCATTGTTGCTTTTAATTCAAGGAATTATAGAAATGATTCAGTAAACTAGTGGGGTTTGTGATTCTATAAATGGGATTTTCATAAGAATGGAAATGGGTGATTACAATTGATTAATTCATCTACAAGTTATTTGAATTAGATCTCCCGCCAATAGCCTATTCTCTGCCCAATGGATAAGGTACTAGTCATATAAATCAAAGATGATTGAAAGTAGATTCTACTTCTACATCTAAAAACAATTATAAATTCAGAGTCAATCTTTTTTCTATTTTGTTCAAGGTTGTAATGTTGGTCACCACTTGTTTACATTCAGTTTTCTGGGTCCTAAATAGCCATTGTTTCTAGGAATCCTTATGAGCTCAAGAAGAATTATGACCATATATATATATATATATATATATATATATATATATATATATATATATATATATATATATATATATATATATATATATATATATATATATATATATATATATATATATATATATATATATATATATATATATATATATATATATATATATATATATATATATATATATATATATATATATATATATATATATATATATATATGAGATCTTTAAAGAAAATTGGCAAACTGTGTACGTGCCTGAGGGTAAAAGATGAGAATCAGAATGAAACTAAGATAATTTCATACCATAGTTTGCAAATAGAATCATCCCTAGGTATACCCACCTTGGTTTAGTAGGGCCTAAAGAGTGGGAAACCATCCTTTTTTTTGTTATAGTTGGGTCCAGATGATCTACTTGTGTCATTTATTATAGGAATTGGCTAATTTTTAGAATATGTAAGTATTTTCATCCTGGTATTGAGCATTTTGTTGCTCAGTAGCTTCAATCACCAACAAAATGGTGACTCTACTAGGGAACTAGTATTATCATCACTAAGTGTGTCATTGAGGATCTATGTCTCCCTTGGGAAGAGTCTAAGGCAAGTGTTTCATGTTGAATGTACCTATGGATTTAGAAATTGTGCACATTTTGCTAGAACTCATTAGTTAAGCATTTGTCATTATATCTAGTGATTTCCCCCTTCAAGTAAGAGTGGGTGGCAACTGAAAAGGTTTAACCAGTGTCAATACCTGCAAGTTTGTTCTCTCAACGACAACAAACAATAAGAAAAATACACAAGAAAATATGAAGCAAAATCCTGGAATCAAGTTACAAACTAATCTCCCTCCTAGGAGAAGGTAGATTTGGGCTCTGAAAGGAGATAAGATACAGAAAGGAAGGTATTCTCAAGAGAAAATAATAAGGAAAGACAACCCCTATCATCTTGTTGCTAATAAGGAACATTTCTCAAAAGGTCCTAGATCTCACTCGGGGTTGTCTGATGATGAATTCTATAATACTCCTAAAATGATACATCAAGAAAAGATTGTACAACCCTGTGCACTTGGTTTAGGTGATAGAAATAGTACAAATACATGCCAACATGGTACGAACCCTTTCATGTCATATTATTCACCTGAAAAGGTGAGATCCAAATACTTGGAGCCTGAAACTTTTAATGAAGATAGAATGACTAGTTTTGAATTTACTATTCCTGATCATAATGAGATGCAAATCTTGAGAGAGAGGTGTGCTAAGCAAGAAGCTATTGATATAGGGATTTAGAAGGTAAGGTAAGAAGTGATTACAAAGAACTATGAAGAAAACCAAGAATTACTAAGATGAATTGCTACTTTAAAAAAGAAAAATGAGATAGTGGCTAGTGCTGGGCAACTTGAGATTGTGGGTCAAGTTGAGTGACTTATATTACAAGATTAAATTTTTTTATAGAATCAAGAAATGAACCAAGAGGGTCCTATAATACAACAGATCAAGAGTTATAAGGCTCTAGAAGCTAGGAGAGATATAGGACATGTGGATTTTCAAGATAAAGGAAAATAGAAGGAAGTTGGTATTAGGATCAATGAACTAGTACAAGTTGTCCAAAGTCATGATTCTATGTCAGCTTCAAATATTGAGCTAGAAAAGAAAAGAAAAGAGAGATATGCTTTAGCTAAGAAATTGGAGATTGCACAAAATGAGGTTGCTATAGCTGAGATCAATAATAAGATCAAGTTCCTAGAAATTGCCAAGAAGCAATCTACAGTTATTCCTAGGGGTAATGTAGATGGTGGATATGATAAGGGAGATCAAGATACCACTCAGGTACCTCTTCCTTTTTTAATCTTCTCTTTCACATAAGGTAAACTTGAATAAGCCTCATGGTGATGCTAGCAATAGCAATGCTAATGATGATGTGAAAAGAAATGTTCCCTACCATCCTATGATTGATTTTCAAAGAAGACCTTTCCATTTAGAAGGCTATAGGAAAATATGTTTTGATGGAATTCCTAGTTTCCCTAATCCCATCCCACAAGAGATGAGAAAAAGATTGCCTAAATTTGTTGGAAATAATGCTATCACCTTTGAAGATCACTTAAGAATTTTTCTAGATATGATAAGTAACTATGGGGTTGAAGCAGAAGATGTTATAATGAAGTTGTTTGTTCAGTCACTTACTGAAGATGCTAGGGAATGGTTTAAAAGACTTCTTGAATTTTTTATTATGGATTGGAAGGATATTGAATATTGTTTCAAGGAACAATATGGTGACAAGTTAAATAAGAGTTACATTCTGACTAAATTTAATAACATCAAGAGATTGCCAAACGAATCTATCATTGAGTTCAACAATAGGTTCCAAAAAAGGATGTATAAGCTAATGCAAGCCATGTGAGTTGATGAAAAGGTATGCTTGATCACTTATTTGAATTATTTCGATGGTAAAGTAGCATATCAACTTAGGCACAAGGAGCCTAGAACTTTAAGGGAAGCCTTTAGGGTTGCTGTTAATATTGAAAATAATCTTAGAATTTCAAGTAGACTAGAAAGTAAAAGGGATGACCCTAGATTGTTTGGTAATAAGGGAAATAGGAGAGAGGACCATAAAGTTGTAGGTGGGAAGAAATAGGAGCCTAATGAGACAACTCAAGTTCTCAATGCCATAAAGAGTTTAAGTCTTCCTCAAGTAAAGAATGATAGGAATCCCATTGACAGTAGGATCCCTTATCAATCTAACTTCAATAAATAGAATAGATTGCAGAATTTCTCCTGCAATACTACTTGGAAGGATGGTCAGCCTAGTGTCCCCCCTCCTAAGAACAACATCAATAAAGTGACCCCTGATGAATTTGGTAGATGACCCTGAGTTTATTACTGAGCCTATTTGGTATTTCGCATTTTAGTTACCTCATTCTCCTGAATCCTATGTAGTAGCACTGTCATGTTTAGGGAGTCATAATGTAGTGGAAAATTGTTAGGAACATGAGGAAACTTATGATGATGTCAAATGTAACATGTTTGATTCACATTATTCTAACAATGAAGGGTATGATATAGATGTAAATGATCAGAGATGATTTCAGAGTGTCAATCAATAGAAAGTATTTTCTAATGAAAGTGATATTGAGGACAATGTGTGTAACATGGTAGGTTTAAAGGAAGAAGTGACCCTGAGAAAAGCCTCTAGAGAAGAAATAGACCAAATTACTGCTAATATGGTAGCTCAAGTTTAGATTAGAAGCATGGTTCAAGGAAATAAGGGGAATAAAGTAGCTAGTATTTTCACAAAAGGAACTGACCATAAGAAAGGGGAAATTGTAAGACCTAAAGAGTCCCCTACTGTGAAGGTCAAATTTGCAAATAAAAAATGGGAACCAAAGAAAGGGGGCAACCCTGAGGATATAGAGCTCTCAAATATTGTCTCCAAGAGAAGAAATGGGAAGATATGATAGAATGTCATAGAGCAAGATAAGAGTCATCATAATGCCTTGAACACTTTGGGTAAGCATGATGAGAAAAGGAATGTGAATAATGATAACCTTTCTGATTCTTCTATAGATATGTTTGTTGTTTTTTCTCAGATTAATATAAAGGTTCCTTTGTCTGAGTTATTGAGAATCCCAAAGCACTAAGATAAAGCCATAGCATGGTTGGGAAATACTAATGTAAAGGTAAGTCAAGAATGTAATGAAAATCATGTTCCTAAAGAAGTGAAAAAGGAAAAGGTGACTAAAGTGGTTGTGTCTCAGATTCCTCAGATGTTTTTGGATAACTCTATCTATGAATGCTTGGGAAATGTTGACCCATTTTTTTAAATTATCTTAGGGAATGGCAAGACATTAAAGATTTGTATGATTGATTTTGGTGCTTCTAGTACTGTTATGCCTTTTGAGATAATGAAATAATTAGGTCTTAAGGTTGAGACTACTCAAGGAAGATGTTGTGCTATGGATAAAAGGGAAGTTATAGTCATAAGCACTATTAGTGCCCTACCCTATAGATTGATAGCCTATCCAAATAAAGAACTCACTATGAGTGTATTGGTTGTTGACATACCACCTCAATATGGTATGTTATTATCTAGAAAATGGAGTGCTGCCATGGGAGGAAATTTACAATGTGACCTATCATTTGCTACTTGTAATATTGATGGAAATTTTGTAAAGATCAATAGAGAGCCAAAAAGAATATATATGATAGTAGAAGAAGTTGAGGATGATATAAAAAAATTTCTGGATACAAATGTCAATGCATTCAGAGGTGAGGTGCTAACTCTGAGGAAAAGCAAGCAAAAATCTCAGATAGAAATGGAAGTTGATACAAAGACAGATAAAGGTGACTTATGGGCCATGTTCTTTGATGGTGTTTATTGCAAACATGGAGCAGGTGTAGGTATTTTATTAATTTCTCCTATTGGGGTAACTTACAATTTTTCTTTCACATTGAATTCCCTCTATACTAATAACATAGCAGAATATGAGGCTTTGTTGTTAGGACTTAGACTAGCTCATAAGCATGGGCTAAAATGTATACATGTAATAGGGGATTCTGAGTTAATTGTATTCCAGGTGAGAAATGTTTATGTGTCAAAGAATAAAAGGTTAAAATAGTATAGAAATGTAGTATGGGACATGATTGAGTGTTTTGTGCATTTAGGATAATTTGGAAGGATAAATCTAACAATAAGATGGCGGATTTGTTGGAAAATATAGTAGTAAAACTTGATGATATTAAATTTGTTGGTATATCTGAAATTGAAACTTAGATTAGGCCTTCTATTCTTGACAATGTCAAAATTGGCAAGTATTTGAAGATGACAAGGACATTTTAAGATTTTTGAACTGTGAAAATATGTTGTCAGGACAAGAAATTGATTGTGTAGCTTATGTGGAGAATATAAATGGAAAATACACTATTTTTGGGAAATAAGTTGCGCAATTAAAGACTAATAAGATCCCAAAGGGTTTGGTAGCCTTAGAGACTGTGTTTGACAATCAGGATAGATCAAAAATTGATGTTGGTAAATATGATGCCAAAGATTTAGAGGAAGTGAGTCTAGGAAATAAGGAAACACATAGGAGAGTGTATATTGGTAGAAAATTGTCTCCTAAAATTAGGAAAAATTTGATAGATTTTCTAAAGAAATATAGGCATGTGTTTGCATGGTCATATGATGACCTAAAGGCTTACAAAGAGGATCTATTCCAGCATGAGATTCCTTTAAAGCTAGATGGAAAGCATTTTAGGCAAAAAAAAAGACCAATAAATCCAACCTTGGCCCCTAAGATGCAAGAAGAATTAATCGAATTAAGGGATGCTAGGATTATTAAACCTATTAGACATTCTACTTGGGTGTCCAACTTGGTCCCTGTCAAAAACAAAAATGGAGATATAAGGTTATGTGTTGATTTTAGGAATTTAAATATATCTTCATTAAAAGATAATTATGGTTTGTCAAACATGGAGGCTATGTTGCAAAAGGTTACTGGTTCAAAACTCATGTCTATGATGGATGGATTCTCAGGTTACAATTAGGTGGTTGTCAAAGAATTAGAACAATATAAGACTGCTTTCACTACTCCATGGGGGACTTATGTATATTTTAGGATTCCTTTTTGGCTTACTAATATCGGGGCTACTTTTCAATGTGTAATGGATGTGCCATTTGCTAACATTATTGACAAATTTTTGGCTATGCATCAAGATGATTTAATTGCCTACTTAAAAGATGAGAATGACCATTGCACACATTTTGAAAGGTATTCATTAGGGCTCTCAAATATGGTATTTATTTAAACCCCAGAAAGTGTCATTTTGGTGTAATTGAAGGAAGATTATTGGGACACTTAGTTAGTAAACATGGAGTTAGGATTGACCTTGAAAGGGTAGAAACCATAGATAAGATATAGAAACCCAAGAGTGTTAAAGGTATTCAGTCATTTTTTGGCCAAATAAATTTTCTTAGAAGATTTGTAACTAATTTTGTAGAAGTTAGTAGGCCTATTTCAAGGATTTTGAAGAAAGGGTCTGAGATAAAATGGGATGGTGAGCCTAGTACTGCATTCAATAAAATTAAGAAAGCTATCAAGGATGCTCCTTTTCTTAGAGCACCAGATTATGACAAACCAATGCATATTTTTTCTTTTGCCTCTTTTCACACTATTGTTGCAGTATTGTTACAAAGAAATGGGGAGGGTTATGAACAACTGATTGCATTCTTTAGCAAGTCATTGCAAGTAGTTGAGCTAAAGTATGATATTAATGGAAAATAGGCATATGCATTGGTCAAAGGAGTGAAGGCCTTCAGATGTTATTTAATGGGGGCTATAGTTATTGCTTTTGTCGCTACTGTTGTTGTGAAAGACATTTTCTCACAACAAGAGGTATCTAGCAGGAGGTGTAGGTGGATCAATAGAATACAAGAATTCAATATTGACATCTAGATTACCAAATTGGTCAAAGGTCAAGGTTTGGCCAAGTTGATGACATAAGAAAATCTAGAGGGAAACCAAATTAATCAATTGGATGATAATTGCAGAGAAGACCTCTATGATATGGTCACCTCTAATTGGTACAAGGACATAATCTATTATTTGCAAACTATGAAATCTCCATCAGAGTTAATTGATAATAAAAAGAGATCCCTTAAGTTGCATGCTATAAAATATATTATAGTCCAGCAAAATTTGTGGTGGAGAAGCATGGAAGGAGTCCTCTTAAAATGTGTGGATGAAATTGAGTCTAGAAGAATTTTGAAAGATATGCATGAAGGTGTACATAGTGGTCACTATATGGAAAAAACTAATTCTCATAAGATTATGAGGGCTGGGTTTTGGTGGCCAACACTTTTTAAAGATACTCATAACTTTGTGAAATTATGTGATACTTATCAAAGATTCAATGGGAAGTTAAAGTTTTTTGGAAATCTACCCTTAAGACTTGTTAAGGTTCAAGCACCCTTCCAACAATGGGGGATTCATTTTATAGACAAAATCACAAACAAGTCCAGTGAAGGTCATTCTTGGATCTTGGTGGCTACTAATTATTTCACCAAGTGGGTTGAGGCAATCCCTACTAGGAATGCAACAAGAAAGGTGGTGATTAATTTCATCATAAATAATATTATAATTAGGTTTGGATGTCCTCAAAAGATTGTAACTGATGATGCCATGTGTTTTAGATAAGAGGAATATAAAGATTTTTGTAAAAAGTATAGCATTACAGAATACACATCATCACCCTACCACCCTCAAGGTAATGGTTAGGCTGAATCTAGTAATAAGAGTATATTAAAAATCATCAAGAGGATATTGGGGGAAAACAAGAGGGCCTAGGATTCAAAGTTTCCATTAGCTCTGTGGGCTGATAGGGTTACTGTGAAATAGGCTATTGGATGTGCCCCATTTGTTTTGGTCTATGGTATACATGCTAGACTCCTAAAAAATAACCTAAAGGAGATGTATAAATTTTTTCAACTATATGAGGATGATATCATTGATGAGATGCAACTTAGAATGGATGATATCTTGCAATTAGAAGAAACAAGGAGAAAGTCTTCTATTTAGAATGCTAAATTACAATCACAAATGAAACACTTATATGACAAAAGGGCCACTGAGAGGAAATTTGAAATAGGTGACATGGTATTGATGTGGAATGCTAGAGTGAAAGATAAAGGAAAGCATGGTAAATTTGACCCAATCTAGCTTAGTCCATATAATATTTGTGATACAAATGGAGAAGATTCATATTTTCTAAAGGAATTAACTAGAAATATTGTTGAATTGCCAGTTCATGGAAAATTCTTGAAGAGGTGCTTTTCCTAAAGTATCTATTTTCCATGAGTAGTAGTTTAGGTTCCCTTATGTCCTTGTCCTTTTTGTTTTGTTGTAAATTCTTGTAAATATCCCTATACAATCTAGTTTCTTGTTTCTGTGTGTTTTTTTGTGCTCCCTGAAGAAGTTGTCATTCAAAGGCAGATATGTGGTCTTCTCTCCCAAAGATTCTAAACTCTTGCATAGACTCAAGTAGTTTATCATCCCCAGACAGAGCCATTGTTGGTCTAATTTTTCATAGTACAGAGAAAATTTTGAAAAAATAAGTGGAAATTCATTTGTGGGCTTTATTATACAATTTAGGATTTGCTCGTTGTATTTCTTAAATTTCTTAGATTGCCCTAGTTCATCTCATTATCACTATGTTGTTGAAATTTTATCATTTTCTCAAAGTTGGTCATTAGAGCAATTAGTTGAAAAAACCTAAACGCCTTATTAAGTTTTACCTTAGCCTTGAAAACCCTTGAAAATTTTTGTTTACCCCAAGGAAGGGCTTGCACAAGCATGAATTCATAATAATTTTGTCTAAACCTTACGTGGTCGTGCTTGGCCTACAAATTTCTTGATCATTCTATTAGGAAATACTTGTGATTATACAAAGTCTTTATAATCATTGATCTTGTTCAGATCAACGGGTATCACATTCCCGCAATTTCAAGATGCAAGGTTTTTAAATAATGCAAGCATGGGACTTGGTGACACGTAGCCCTTGCCTTTTTAAAGTTTTAGTGAACTATAAAGTTTGTGAGGAGTCATAAGTTGTTAGAAACTTTTGCAAGTTTCTCAGTACTTTTTGTGCACGTTATGGATTTCTTGCAATGTCTTTGGTTGAGTTACTAACAGAGATATGCCTTTATCACCAAGAAGTGTTAACTATTGATTTCATTTAAATCAAGGGCTAGTGCTTTCTCACAAGAAGGAAATGCTTGTGAATTAAATAATGCAGGGAAGCATCAATGGGACAAGTGGCATAGTGTAACAACATGGGACCACCATTCCCAAGAGTGATGTTGAGATGTCTTCTGTGGCAAGTGTTAGATGAGTTGGAATGGGTGTAAATATTTTCTTCATCACTTCAGCCAACATGGTATTTAAGACACCTAATTCTATAACCATTGATCTGTCAAAGATCAAAGGCCAGCAAATGCTTTCATTTTGAAGCTGCAGGAGAGATAAATGATGTGGGCAAGAAGTTTTTTGACATATGGCAAGGTGGGGTCAAGAATATCTAACTATATGCTACAATGTGCCACATTGTAAAATGATTGCTGATATGTACTGCCAGATGTGCCACTGAAGAATTTTTTCTACCAAATGGAAGTGAAGCCTTATTAGCTATAGATCTTTCAAAGATCGAGGGTTAGTACAATCCTGCATTATGAAGCTACTAGTCAAATAAGGAATGCGGGTATGTGCCTTTGCTACGCATGTCACAGTGGGCCCAAATTATGGAAGAATGCTGAGTCACATCATGTGGTCTGCCACTTGTGTTTAGCTAGAAGTACTTATGCTATGGGCATGAAAACCTTAGAAATTAATGGAGTAGTCAAGTGGGTCAAAGTACGAGGGTTGAGAAGAGTCATTTCATTGGTCCGAGTGGATGATGCAATCATAAAGTGCAAAGTTTTTCACACCATTAATTGAGTCTTGATCAATGAAGGGCACTTTCTTGCATAAAGAACTTGAGTGAAGTTTAAAAAAAGTGGGTATGTGCCATGTAGACATGTGTCCATAGTAATGTCACTTTTCCCATCTCATAAGGTTTATAGAATTCTAGCATTGCCACCGTTGATCTTTCAAAGATTGACCACTAGTGCAAGCCTATAATTTGAGGATGCTCATCAAATAAGGAAAGTAGGAATGCACCAGTTTGACACATGGAAAGAATGACATCAAGCACCTTCTTGCTCAGAAGAAGATATGGGACTTGCTGGTGTGGAAGTTGTCAAGAGATGAAAACTCATATAAAGGCTTCCTATTGGTTAGTATAGCTGACTGGACTTTGTTTAAATAATAAATTGATCTAATCATTGATCTCATCTTGATCAATGAGTGGCACTTCCCCACAATTCTAAGGTTCAAGAAATTTATGAAATGTGAATAAGTAGTATTGTGACACATAGCCTTGTTTTTAAAGCCATAAAGCTTGTTGCCTTTTAAATCAAAGTCATCCGATCTGGTGAAAATCTATGAATATGATTCAAAATTGGTTACAACTTGGAGGAACCAGTTACTGAGAGTAAATATGGTTCAGATTTCATTTGTGCAATTTCAATGCATGAAAATAACTCATGATCTTATCATTAATGAATCACCAAAGCACAAAAAGAACATTAGTACATACCAAATGTTCATAACCAGGGCACAGAAGTTTTACCTAGCAATCTAGTAAAATTGTAGAAGAAATCACATAGTGTAGAAGTGCAAATTCTAGTGAGTAAGTACTCTGTGACTCTTTAAAAATTTCAAGTATCTACTGTTATAAAATTTCTAGGGTTTTATTCAAAATACCTCCCCAAAAAGAGTTCACTAGACAAACAGATTATTTGAAATGTTCTGTGCATAATGATTTTCTAGAACAATTCCCTTTATCGGTACATGAAATAACTAGTGGGAGGGAAATCACTCCAAAACACCCTAGAGTAGTTGTAGTAGAAGGTATTTATGACAAAGAAAATTCGGTAAGAGATGCCTAGGTTTCCATGGGGGGTTTGGAGTTGTCTAAGAAATGGTTTTTAGAGAAAAAATTAGACACTCCTATGAGCAATGTATGGGAGTTTGACATTGGTGAATTAATAGACTCCACAGTTTTCTTTGATAGCGATTTGTTGATGGATTTGCCCAAGATAGATGATCCAATTACAAGGTGGGTAAAGAACCATGCTGGAGTGAATATTTTTAGGCTTTTCCCTGAATTAATTAGTGAGGTTTTCAAACTCAATCCTAACCATGTTGTGCATGAAACTATTGACATGGATGACCTTCAAGCAAGCTATGATGCACAAAGGATTTACCTAAGAACAGGGCCACTACAAGAGCATGCAACTAAAATTGGCACTTTGCCTGTGATTATAGCTAGTACCCCAGAGCCTTTGTTGAGAAGGCATTTCAACCTTAGAGCTCAAGCATTATATTTTTCTCTTTGAATTTTTTTTGGGATGGATGAAGGTAATCAAATCCTAGGCTTTATTGTCCTTGTCATGGCTTAAACTCTTCAATTTGGGATGAGCACTATTCTAGATTTTGCTACTTTCCTTGTGAAATAAATTCACAATGGTCTGGTGGGGATAGCATGGTGAAAAGTGGACAAACCATTCTCTTGGTATTCATTACTTATGCATGTATGCTTGTACAAGGGATTTACCTTCTTCTCCAAGGGTATGGAGTTGGAAATGACCAAGGATGGAGAAAGGAATCTAGTACAACATTGGAGTGTAGATATGACTTCAAAAGCTATAGATGCCAGTTATGTGAGGTTTGATAGATACTTGATGGGAACAAGACCCAACAACCAGAATAGACACAATAGAAAGGGGAAATATATTAACTGAGAAAATAAGCTGGTACAAACAGTGCCGAGAAAATAAACTCAAAACATGCCCTGCGGGCTTACAATAGCATAAATCTGGAGAATATTTCTCCAGATAGCACCTCCTCTCAAGCTCCAATCCGAACTGCCTTTTACAATGCCAGAAATCTCCTTAAATAGACCCCGGAGGGTTAAGGACTAGGAGTACATTCTAGAAAGTGCTAGTAGGCATCCACCGACAAAATAGAAGGTTCCGAAAGCTGCGTTAGAAGTCGGTGCAATTCTAGAAGAATCCAGAAACGGTAGCCGAACTTCCGGGAGGCATAACTTTTGAACCGTAACTCCGATTGACGAACCGTTTACATTTTCGGAAAGCTCTCAAAGCGCTCTATAGCCCTATGGACAAGCTTTGCTCGTCCCCCATTTTTCGACCCTTTTCGAGGTCATTTAATGCCCCAAACCTGACTCTGAAGCATTCTTAGGGGGTCTCCAAAACCCGAAAAACTGCAATAACTTTTAGACCATGGGGCCTTTTGACCTGATTCTTTTTCTGGAATGCTCTAAATCTCGATTACATTCATCTGGCCAAGTCACACCTTCTAGGTCACCAAAATGATGGTCAAATTGCATGCTCCTATTTTTTCGGGATTTTTAAATGCACTGATAGTTGAACTATGAGAGTTGGAACCTTTATTTGAGCCAAATGGGTATCCAAAAATGCAAAGACATAAAATAGAAACTAAGTCTAAGTACATTTTTTTGGGTGACACAGGATTGCCCTTATACCTCTGGATGCTCCTGCATCAGACACCCAGGGTAGATTGAAAAGTGACCCTGTCACTTTATGGATGGTAGAGGAAATCCCAAATGGGAAACCTCAGCTGCTGAAATCCAAGTTGAGTCTTCGATCGGTCGTCCTTTCCATTTGACCAAATACTCTTCATACTGCCTGTTTCTGGTACTCCTACCCACACGATGATCTAGAATGTCTTCTATCTCCTCCTTCTTAGAAGCAAGAATTGGACATGGCTCTAAAACCAGATCCTCATCAGTACCATCATCATGATACTCTGTCAAATCTGCAATGTTGAAAATGGGAGAAATGTGAATACCATCTGGCAGCTCCACCTCATATGCATTTCCTGAGTTATGTTTCTTCAAAATTTTGCAGGGGCCAAATTTCTTCATTTTCAGCTTGTTGTAAGTACCAACTGGAAATCTTTCTTTTCGTAAGTGCACCATGACTAGATCCCCTACTTGGAATTCCTTATGTCTTCTCCTTGCATCAGCCCTAGCTTTATACTCTTGATTCATCTTGATAATGTGTGCTTGAACCTCCTCATGTAGATGCTTGATGTGTTCAGCAAATTCCTCAGCTTCAACACTTGTTCTCTCCCCTTGTTCTATCTTCCTCAATTCTGGTGCAGTCCTTGGGCTATTCCCATATACAATTTGAAATTGTGATTTTCCAGTACTCCTATTTACAGAGTTATTATAAGCAAACTCTGCCTGTGGTAGAATCAAATCCCATCCCTTGGGCTTATCCCCAACTAAACATCTCAACAAATTGCCCAAACTTCTATTTACCACTTCTGTTTGGCCATCAGTCTGTGGGTGATGCGTGGAACTGAATTTCAAGTCTATTCTCAACTTCTTCCACAATGTCCTCCAGAAATACCCCACAAATTTAGTATCTCGGTCAGAAACTATACTTCTTGGAAGACCATGTAGTCTTACCACCTCCTTGAAAAACAAGTCTGCAATATGGACAGCATCATGAGTTTTGTGGCATGGAATGAAATGTGCCATTTTGGAGAACCTATCAACCACCACGAATACTGAGTCATTACCCCTTTGGGTCCTTGGCAATCCAAGAACAAAATCAATACTTATGTCCTCCCATGGCCTTGATGGAACAGGCAATGGCTGATATAGGCCAGTATTTTGACTAAACCCCTTGGCCACTTGACAAACCTGGCAACTCTGTACAAACTTCTTCACATCCTGTGTAATTTGAGGCCAAAAATAATGTTCTCTAAGAATGGCAATGGTCTTATCCCGACCAAAATGTCCTGCCATCCCTCCACTGTGTTTCTCCTTAATCAGATTTTCCCTCATGGAACTCCTTGGAATGCACAATTGACTACCTTTGAACAACATGCCATCCTGAATCAAATAGTCTAACCACTTGGTTCTATCTACAGCAACAGGTTCTTTACAAGCTTTCCATGCTTCAACAAAATCAGGATCCTCAGGGTACAAATTCTTGAGTTCATCAAACCCAACTACTTCAACCTGCATTGTTGTAAGCAACAATTGTCTCCTACTTAATGCATCTGCAACCCTGTTAGATTTTCCACTTCTATGCTTTAACACAAATGTATAACTCTGCAAGAATTCTACCCACTTCATATGCCTCTGATTCAACTTACCTTGGCTATTTAGGTATTGTAGCGCCTGATGATCAGTATACAAAACAAATTCCTTTGGCAATAAATAATGCCTCCATTTCTTTAAGGCTTGAACTATTGCATAGAACTCTTGATCATAAACAGAATACTTCTTCTTTGCATCATTCAATTTTTCACTAAAATATGCAATAGGCTTACTTTCTTGGCTTAATACAGCCCCAATAGCGCTACCACTAGCATCACAATCCACCTGGAATACTTTTCTAAAATATGGAAGTGCCAACACAGGCTGTTCAGTCACCTTCTTCTTCAACAATTCAAAACTTCTCGCAGCTGTTGCAGTCCATTTGAACTCTTTTCTATCCCCTCTTATTGTATCAGTTAGGGTTGCACATATGCCACTGAAATTCTTAATAAACTTCCTATAAAAACTAACCAGACCATGAAATGATCTTACCTCGGTAGCAGACCTTGGAGTAGGCCATTCCAAGATAGCTTTAACCTTCTCTGGATCCATTTTGAGTCCTTCAGGTGATATAACAAATCCCAAATAGACTAACTCCCTTTTTGCAAAGACACACTTCTTTAGATTAATTAACAGTTTCTCTTCCCTCAGCCTTTCAAAGACACTACAAATATGCAGCAAATGTTCTTCCAAAGTCTTGCTGAAAATTAAAATATCATCCAAATAGACAATAACAAATTTTCCCAAGAACTTCTTAAGTACCTCATTCATGAGCCGCATGAAGGTGCTTGGGGCGTTCGTCAATCCAAAGGGCATGACTAACCACTCATAAAGACCCTCCTTGGTCTTGAAGGCTGTTTTCCACTCATCTCCTTCTCGAATCCGTATCTGATGATAGCCACTCTTTAGATCTATCTTTGTGAAGTACTGAGCTCCACTCAAGCAGTCCATAAGATCATCCATCCTTGGTAAAGGAAACCGGTACTTGATGGTTATCCTATTTATAGCTCGAGAATCTGTACACATCCTCCACTCTCCATCCTTCTTTGGTGCAAGTACTGCAGGTACTGCACATGGACTCAGGCTCTCTCGAATCAAGCCCTTCCTCAACAGCTCCTGAACCTGTCTATTTAGCTCCTCTGTTTCAGTAGGAGTCATCCTATGAGCAGCCTTGTTAGGCAAACTAGCTCCTGGAATCAGATCTATCTGATGACTGATTTGCCTTACTGGTGGCAATCCATCTGGAACATTATCAGAGATAATATCTCCAAATTCCCCTAGTAAATCTGAAACTTCCAATGGTATTTCACTACTACCTTCTTTATCTTTCCTAGGAATCAAAGCATAGCACATACGCTGATGTTTCATGCCATCTAAAAACTTCCTTCCATCAACAAGACAAATCCTAGCACTGCTACATACCTTTTCACCTTCCTTTTTCATGGGCTTCAATTTGTGGCGAACTCCATCCTTTGTCAGAGAGTATGTGTTTGCATGTCCATCATGTATTGCATGTCTATCAAACTGCCATGGTCTACCCAACAATAGATGGCAAACATCCATCGAAATAACATCACAGAGGACTTCATCATGGTAACTACCAATTTTGAATTTTACTAAACATTGTTCACTTACCAGGACCTTATGATCATCTTTTACCCAAGAAATCCGATAGGGCTGGGGATGTTTCTCCCTCTTGAGCTTCAGCTTAGAGACCATCTCTTCGGATACCAAGTTATCAGTGCTACCACCATCAATGATCACATCACAACATTTATCCTCACACTTGCATCTGGTACGGAACAAACTCCTTCGTTGTCCTGGTTCATTTTCACCACTTAGTAGGACTCTTTCATTTACCAAGGTCTCTCCTCTTTCTGCATCCTCTGAATGTGATGATTGTGCATCCTCATCCACATGAGCAACCCTAGCTTGGCCCTCAGCTCTCCTATCTGTCCTTCCTTGTCGTTGAGGGCATTCAAAGGCACGATGACCTTCTTCATTACAATGGAAACAGGTACCACGGAAGCCTCCTCTTCCTTGTCCACGTCCTCTACCTCTTCCTCTTTGATTTCCAAAGTCTTGATCACGGGAGCGGTTGAAACCCTCATTCCTCTAGTTCCTGCTAGTACCCTCATCTTCATTTTTCTTTTGAGTTTCATTGCGGCCTCCAGATGATCTACCGCTTCCCCTTCCTCCTTGACCTCGCCCTCTTTGTCTTCCTTCAAACCTTTTACTCAGCTTCTCTTCAACTCATAGGGAAAACTGGTATGCTTCTTCCACGCTGGTCATTCTTACCAGACTTAGTTCTTCCTGGATGCTAGGTCGTAACCCACTGATATAACGAGCAACCTTCTCCTTATTTGCTTCTACATGCCCTGCTCTAATCAGGAGTCTATAAAACTCCTCTGTATATTCTTGGACTGATCTTCCTGCTTGCTTTAATCCATGCATCTTTTTAAACAGATCAAGTTCGTAGTCCACAGGAATGAACTGCTTCTTCAATTTGTCCACCATGCGATCCCATCTTGTGATCTTCTCCTTTCCTCTTCTAAGTCTTTCCAGTTGAACCTCTTGCCACCAGATTTTGGCATGGCCTTTTAGTTTGGCCTTTGCAAACTTAACCCTATCTGGGTCCCTTATATCCTCATACTCAAAGTATTCGTCCAGTTCATTGATCCAATCGATCAACTCATCTGGTTTCAAATTTCCAGAAAATATACCCACTTCAATTGTAGGTCTTTTTCCAAACCTAGAAATGGCCCTAAAAAGCCTTTCCTCTACAGGATTCAGAACTTCCCCGTCAACTTCCATTACTTCCTCTTCATTGTCATCCTCACTATTGTCATCTGCGGCAATATTTGCTCCTCTACGAAGCTCCTCTTGCAATGCTTGTACCTGTCTCTGGAGGGCTCTAACCTCCTCAGGATCAACAGCTCTGGCCCTTCCACCACGCTCTCTTTGTGGAGGCATCTTCTAACTTGAACCCACAACCACACAGTCCTGGTGCAAACTGCCTCACAGTCGGCGCTCTGTCTACACACTCAGGAAAACCCGCTCTGATACCACTTGATGGGAACAAGACCCAACAACCAGAATAGACACAATAGAAAGGGGAAATATATTAACTGAGAAAATAAGCTGGTACAAACAGTGCCGAGAAAATAAACTCAAAACATGCCCTGCGGGCTTACAATAGCATAAATCTGGAGAATATTTCTCCAGATAGCACCTCCTCTCAAGCTCCAATCCGAACTGCCTTTTACAATGCCAGAAATCTCCTTAAATAGACCCCGGAGGGTTAAGGACTAGGAGTACATTCTAGAAAGTGCTAGTAGGCATCCACCGACAAAATAGAAGGTTCCGAAAGCTGCGTTAGAAGTCGGTGCAATTCTAGAAGAATCCAGAAACGGTAGCCGAACTTCCGGGAGGCATAACTTTTGAACCGTAACTCCAATTGACGAACCGTTTACATTTTCGGAAAGCTCTCAAAGCGCTCTATAGCCCTATGGACAAGCTTCACTCGTCCCCCATTTTTCAACCCTTTTCGAGGTCATTTAATGCCCCAAACCTGACTCTGAAGCATTCTTAGGGGGTCTCCAAAACCCGAAAAACTGCAATAACTTTCAGACCGTGGGGCCTTTTGACCTGATTCTTTTTCTGGAATGCTCTAAATCTCGATTACATTCATCTGGCCAAGTCACACCTTCTAGGTCACCAAAATGATGGTCAAATTGCATGCTGCTATTTTTTCAGGATTTTTAAATGCACTGATAGTTGAACTATGAGAGTTGGAACCTTTATTTGAGCCAAATGGGTATCCAAAAATGCAAAGACATAAAATAGAAACTAAGTCTAAGTACATTTTTTTTGGGTGACACAGGATTGCCCTTATACCTCTGGATGCTCCTGCATCAATACTCTGCATCAAAGCTTATATTGCTTTTGAAAGGGGACAACCCTAGAATTCCACAAGCATTTTTGGAATTGGTCAGACCTAAGGACCATGCACAAGGACTATTGGTTAGTCATATTTGGGGGGATATAATCCCTTATAATGTTTCAATTGTAATAAGAGTATATGGGTTTTTAGGGAAGCCACATGTGTTTCCTTTTCATGTTCCCTTAAAGATAGGAATAGCTAAGCTCCTATTGCAAATAGGAACTATAGATGAGAGGGAGTTGCCTAAGAAGGGTACCTTTTTTCCAGTAGTTACTGTGGTACATGATTTTTTCATTGTGAGGAAAGGGTGGAAGCACCTGAATTTGTTTCTAGATAAATATAACATGGCAGAGTCTCATGCTAGATTTATTGATGCTAAAGGATTCTATGAGCTCTTAAGAGAGAGGGTGAAAGCTTCTCGCATGGTAGAAGAAGTTTATTATCTAGAGGATATAATCAAAAATATTTTAACTTTGCAAGAACAAGAATTGAGAACAAAAAAATGGATGGTATTCAGCAAGACCATAGAATTTATTAATTCTTTTGACCCCTAGTATGGCCCATTGAAAGATAAAAAAATATTGGGGAGTTAAAATGCAAGCATTAATGAATAATTTTGTTGTGATCATCCAAACTATGAATGAAAAGAAAGCCACATATGTTGAGATATATCTAAACAAGGTTGCAGAAGTGCAAAGGAAAATAAGCATAAAAAATATAGTGGCTCTTGGCCAGTACACCTTGCAGAGAAGGGTTGGTTAATAATGGTTCAAAGTGTGCAATAGGCATCCCTTCATCATAGGCCAAGACCAGAAAGTCCATTTGTAGCCAGTGCTCCAAAAAGGAAATAATTAGAGCACGGGTCTTCTTCTTCTCAAGTAGAACAATACTCCCCAAGCCAGTCCAAAAGCTGGATAGATGATGAAGCATCTTTGAGGGAGCATCTTAGACACATTGGTGGAGAAGGGGATGAAATTTTTACCTGCACAAATTTGAAGGTTGGAGAACCAAGGGAACCTCATATACCCTCCTTGGATTTAACTATTGCTGATTACCAAGGTAAGGAAATTGATGTGATAGTTTTCCAAGCCTCTGAAAGGTTTATTAATGATGAGAATTTTGTAAAATCTAGGGATTTTATTCAATATTTGTGGAGATTAAACATGGGAAATTTTGAGAAAACTTGTGAGAAGATAAAGGAAGAATAGCCAGACAAACCTGATTCAGATATTAAGGAAGAGGTGAAGTCTAAATTTTTGAAAGACTTTGCTCAATTTACTCGTAGAGCTGGGAGGTAGATAGTTAAACAATTAGGAGTCCTCCTTCTACCAGAATGGGATATAGAAAATGCCATTATTTTTTATTCAGTAAGGAAATAGAAGGTTGTTCAACTAAGGACTATGGAAGAAATATTATAGGCTCATAGAGGAGTCAAGTTTAGTGATGACCACCAAGCCCTTGTTATATGGTCCATGGAAAAAAGGAACAATAGCAGAATGCATGGGATTTCCACTATAGAGCATTCTGGTGTATTGATAGTGTTCAGGGCTAGTGTGATAGGTAGTAAACAAATAATTGGAGTGGCATCAAAGATGCTAAAATTTGGTAGCATGGTGTCTAGCCAAGAGGAAGATAAATTTTCCCAAGTCAATGCTAGGTTTGAAGAAGTTTTGAAAGCATATGAGGAAAGTGGTATGAAAATACAATCATTAGAAAATAAAGTAACTCAAATGGAGAAGATTCTTGGGAAAAGAAAATTAGGAGAGTCTAGTAAACCTAGGATTGCATACTCGCCACAGCCACCTATTGAGCCTTTTAAATCAACAACAATTATTGAGATACCTGATACCCCAGAAAGGCCTCAGTTCTATACCACAGAGGATTTTGAGGAAGAGAAGAATAAATTGTATGCACCACATGTAGAACTAAATAATCAATTTTAAGGGAAATTGAGGTAGGGTATAATGTATCTAGTGGACATGATAGAATGGCCCACATTTTTGATCAATTAGCAAGGATTTCAGCTATTAGGGATGAATTGAAATAAAATGAAACTATATTCCAACCCATTTTATAGAAATGGATAGAGAGAAATGAAGATAGCACTGCTATGTGTATATCTTTTATTCAGCTAACATATCATCAGATAGAAAAATACTTTGATTTATTAAATATGTTGCAGGGCTTTGATGATAAGCAAGATTCTTTCCAAAAAAGATTAACTATTTGTTTTTCCAAGTATTTTCCAAAAAAATTTGATTTATTCCCTTGTGCTTTAAAAACAATTGAAAAAATAAAGGAAAAGGAAGAATGGAAGGAGCTGGATGAAGTCTTTTGTGAAAGAATAAATAAAGTTATAAATGAGATGAGCCACTTGTTGTGAGCAATGAGAAATGTGGAGTTGGTGAAAATACAGTTGTTCTATAATACTGTCAAGAAAGATTTTGTTGCTTTAGAAAAAATTGCAATTTCTTTGGTAGCTATACATAGAGAGGTTTTGAGTTCTGATTGGTCAGAGGACACTACCCACAATGAGTGGAAGGAAAATTTTATGTCTATAGAATAGATAGAAGCAAATGATGAGGTGGAGGATGACGATGAAGAAGAGGGTACAAAAGTAGAAGCCACCTCTATTGTTGATGATAAAGACAGAGAGAATCCTTAGGTAGTAGGAGATGACTCATCACTGTCACATTTGATGGACACCTATCCCAAGGAACCACAATGCTAAAGGAATCTGATCATCGTATTTTTGGCTTTCCAAAGTGAATAATAGAAGCAAACCCATAAAAGGATTTTCAATGTACCAGTCTTTCTGTTATTTGCAGTTTTGTCTTGTTGTGATAGGTGTATGTAAAAATCTTTTGAAGGACACCTATCAATCACATCTGCCCTTTTCTTGTTGCAACTCATGCCTATGTAAATGAGTTTTCAAGGCAATGTGATGGTCCAAAAAACTTGTATAATTTTTGTTTTTTCTCAAGAAAAGTATAGACAGTTGGTCCAATAGCATGTAGTTGTTTGGTTTTCAGTTTCCTTCCAATTGTACTCCCTGATGATATATGGGAATGACAAAATCAGCAAGATGTTCTAGGTTTTTCTTTAAGTTCTATTGGTTATTGTATTAGTCAAATTCAAAAGGATAATACAAAGGGGCATTTACAATATATTTGTGTCACTAATTTCTATCTCCATTTTGTGAGCTTGTTTACTTCAAAGTTACTTAAATAAGATTTAAATTGGCTGAACGCAATCTATATGGATTGTATTCTGGCTTCATTGTTTCTTTTAATTCAAGGAATTATAGAAATGCTTCAGTAAACCAGTGGGGTTTGTGAGTTTATATAAGGGATTTTCATAAGAATGGAAGTGGGTGATTACAATTGATTAATTCATTTACAAGTTATTTGAATTAGATCTCCCACCAATAGCCTATTCTCTGCCCAATGGATAAGGTACTGGTCATATAAATCATAGATGATTGAAAGTAGATTCTGCTTGTACATGTCAAAACAATTATAAATTCAGAGTCGGTCTTTTTTCTATTTTGTTCAAGGTTGTAATGCTGGTCACCACTTGTTTACATTTAGTTTTTTGGGTCCTAAATAGCCATTATTTCCAGGAATGCTTATGAACTCAAGAAGAATTATGACCATATCTACTTATATGAGATGCATATATATTTGAGAGTTTTAAAGAAAATTGGCAAATTGTGTATGTGCATGAGGGTAAAAGATGCGAATCAAAATGAAACTAAAATAATTTCATACCACAGTTTGCAAATAGAATCATCCCTAGGTATACCCGCCTATTTATTACTGAGCCTATTTGGTGTTTCACATGTCAGTTATCTCATTCTCCTAAATCCTATGTAGTAGCACTGTCATCTTTAGGGAATCAAGATGTAGTGGGAAAATGTTAGGAATAGGAGGAAACTAATGATGATGTTAGATGTAACATGTTTGATTCACATTATTTTGACAATGAAGGGTATGACAGAGATGTAAATGATCAGAGATAGTTTTAAAGTGTCAATCAACAGCAAGTATTTTTCTGATGAAAGTGATGTTGAGGACAATGTGTGTAACATGGTAGGTTCAAAAGGAGAACTGACCCTGAGAAAACCCTCTAGAGAAGAAATAGAGCAAATTACTACTAATATGGTAGCTCAAGTTCAGACTAGAAGCATGGTTCAAGGAATAAGGAGAATAAGGTAGCTAGTATTTTCATAAAAGGAACCAACCATAAAAAAGGGGAAATTGTAAGACCTAAAGAGTCCCCTACTGTGAAGGTCAAATTTGCAAATAAAAAATGGGAACCAAAGAAAGGGGGCAACCCTGAGGATATAGAGCTATCAAATAATGTCTCCAAGAGAAGAAATGGGAAGATATGATAGAATGTCACAGAGCAAGATAAGAGTCATCATAATTCCTTGAACACTTTGGGTAAGCATGATGAGAAAGGAAATGTGAATAATGATAACCTTTCTAATTCTTCTATAGATATGTTTGCTATTTTGTCTCAGATTAATATTAAGTTTCCTCTATCTAAGTTATTAAGAATCCCATAGCACCAAGATAAAGCCATAGCATGGTTGGCAAATACTAATGTAAAGGTAAGTCAAGAATGTAATGAAAATCATGTTCCTAAAGAAGTGAAAAAGGAAAAGGTGAAGGAACAGGACACTGAAGTGGTTGTGTCTCAGATTCCTTAGATGTTTTTGGATAACTCTATGAATGAATGCTTGGGAAATGTTTAGCCATTTTTTTAAAGTATCCTAGGGAATGGTAAGATATTAAAGAATTGTATGATTGATTGTAGTGCTTCTTGTACTGTTATACCTTTTGAGATAATGAAAGAATTAGGTTTGAAGGTTGACACTACTCAAGGAAGATGTTGTGCTATGGATAAAAGGGAAGTTATAGTCATAGGCACTATTAGTGCCCTAACCTATAGATTGATAGCCTATCCAAATAAAGAACTCACTATGAGCGTATTGGTTGATGACATAGCACCTCAATATGGTATGTTATTATCTAGAAAATGGAGTGTTTCCATGGGAGGAAGTTTATAATGTGACCTATCATTAGTACTTTTAATGATGCAGGCATCCTTTTTAGGAAGATTTAAAAAGGTTTTTTAATTTAAAAAAGCAAGTTTTTTGAAAAAAAAATTAAAAAGAAAACATGCATTTTTTTTTAAAAAAAGGTCTTTTTCCTTTTTTTTTGTTTTTTAAATTTATTTTCTTAAAAATAAATCATCACCTCATGAAGCGTGCCTAAATTTAGGAGCAATTTTTGCACCTCAAATTTCAAATATTCAAATTGGACAAATTTTAGATGGAAAGAGGGGTTTTTGTGTGCTACGAATCCAATGGTGTGGTCCCTTTGGGCTCAAAAAGAATTGAAAAAAATGACCCCCTCAAATTCAATACAAAATAAATCTAAAAATTGGAACCCTCTAAATTAAAAAAAAAAGAACAATTCTGAAAGCCAAGAAAAATCTCTCATAAATTGAATAGGGGCATGAAGATCTAGAGCTCTAAAAACATGTTGAATTTGATGAAAGATCAACCCCACAGCTCCCAAGAATCACCTGCATGGAAACACCTATCACAAAAAGAGAAGCAAAGAGCCATGGAGGTAGGAATTTCCAAATCCATAGATGAGACATTCTTGATGAGTAAAGAAAAAGATTGCTATTATCAAAAGTGAATTAATAAAATTACAAAGAGATCAATCCTTATAAAAGGAGATCAAAACCCAAAAATGGTAACCTAAAGCCTAAAAAAGATAGGTTGCACATTATAATTAATATAAAATATTAATTATATGCACCTAAGAGATAGCTTAAAAAAACTAGAGTAATAGGCAACTTATTTAATTAAATCAAAGTGATTTAATTAATAAGTGTACACAAATAATTACTCTAACAAATAATATAGAAGATCAAGCTATTGTGCATATCAAGCATTTTTATACCACTATGAACATCTATTTGGAGCAAGAGAGATCCAATCTTCCTTGATCCACCATTATTGATATTCAAGCATTCAAAGATACAATCATGGGGTAGCAATTACAAATTATGAGTTTGGTATGCTTTCTTATCTTATTCAAATCTATGTGTTTCTTTCTTATACATATATATTCATGGTAGGGTTTCAATCTAGTAGATTAGATCTTGGCATTACACATTTAATACACACACATTCTATTATATCAAGCTATTTGTAGAGGTGGGAATCACCAAAATGGGGGTTTGACTAAGACAAAACCCTATATAGCCACCCCATTTTTAGATATATATAGTTGTTTCAAATATTGGAGTACATATTTGAATACCCTTTTTGAAAAACTACTGAGATCTACAAATGAAATTTTCATTGAAGCAATACAAGTCAAGGTCAACCTACCCTCAAATTGATATAAAAAATTGGGTTTTCTCTATCTTGACATTTCTAGTCTAGAACAGGTTGCAAGTTTTCTAGAATTTGAGCACAAATATTAGAAAATAAGTATTTCTTGATTGGTGCTACTTTAAGTTATGTATCTTATCTTTTCTAATTTCAAGCATTTCCATTACTTATTCCATATCAACTCTAAAGTTGAAAAATATATATGAATGGTGGTGAATGTCTTATGCATTGTTAGAGATCCATTTTTACCCTATTCATATACTAGTGTTTTCCCTCGAGATTTCAATCCTTTCATGGAGCATAACTCTTCTCACTCTTCCCATGATGAAGGGGAAGCCCTAAGAATTCATCCTTCCCAAGTTGATAAGCTCTCTCATGAGTTGGAGGATTTGGAAAATTGGCTTGTGCAAGGGAACCAAGTGTTGTTGCTATTAAGGCTATTAAGAAACTTATTGCTTGTGGTGAAAATAGAATCACTATCTTGCATGATTTATCCCACCTTATTAACACTCATGCTAAGCCTTTGTTGGATTGTGCTCAAGATTTAGGATACACTCCTCCTTCTCCAACCATTTAATTTTATATTCTTGTTTCCACTACTCTTCCTAGCATTTTCACTTACTCACCACCTCCCATGACAACTTCTACACAAGTGTCTAGTCCTCTAAGTATTGGTCTTTCTAACCCTTCACTTCTCTCAATTTTTCCTCCTACCTCCATACCTTCTTCATTACCGTCATAGATGTTGATCATTTCAAATATTCCAATCCTCTTCTTGTTTCTTCTAATCCTCCACCAGCATCCTTACATTTTCCTTCTGAACATACAACTTTTCTAGTACTTCCAAACCATCATTGCTTTGCAATAATAAGTGGCTCAATTCACTAAATCTAAGTACAACATCCCTACATGTGAAATTTATTATCCATTTCCTTAGGCATCCTTCATTTTTTTATCCCACAACATGTTGAGATACCTCATCTTGAGAATTATAATGGTAAGAGTGACCGTGTGATTCATGTTAGAACTTTCTAAACTATATGTAGTGATTTTTGTCACAACTATAGGTTCATGGCTAAGTTTTTCAATTGTGCTTTTAGGGATAAATATTTGGAATGGTATTTGTTTTTACATACTTATTTCATTGACTCATCTCAAATGCTTGCTAACACTTTCATTCAATACTTTCAAAAGAAAATTGGTCCTCAATTTTTTTTGACTAATTTAATGCATTGTAAGAAAAATGTTAAAGAAAAAGTTAGTGACTTTATTGGTATATTCAAATACTTGTATGCTCAAATATCTTATCATGTGCCTGATCATGATATTCAATATTTTTCATTTCTAATTTACAAAAAGACATTATAGACAAGATTCTCCTTACTGAGTATGATTCATTTTCATATCTTTGTGCAGTAAGTCACCATTATTAGTTACAAGTGAGTCAACTTGAGATGTCTACTCAATGTCTACTCCAATGGCTCCGATCACTATTGATAAGAATGGTGTCACTCTTCATCAAAAAAAGTTCTATAAGCCTAAAATACTACATCAAAATTCAAAAAAATCAATCAATATTATTGATGATCAAGTGGCTACTGCATCAATAAAGGTATGACTACTTTTTCCTATGTATCATCCTAATCAAATTACACTCCTTTATCTAAACCTTTTCCTATGGTGATGGCAAAGTTGATTCATGATATTTTGAAAATTCCTCCTATTTGTCCTATTGACACTAGAAAAACAATGCCTAAGCCATCTTATCAATATGTTTTTTTCTCAATACCATCATCAACCTAGTCATAGTACTCAAAAGTATTATGCTTTGAAAATTCTATTCAAGATATTATTGATTCCAATTCTATATATGTGGATGTTGAGGTTAATAGTATGAATAAATCCATAACACTTCCTAATTAGAATTTGTAAATTTATACTAATCATTTTCCTTCACATTCAATGAATGTCATTAATGAAGATTTTCATGTTACTAATATTAGTTATGATGACAAGGTGGAAGAATTTGATCATGTGGTTAATCATGTTGAGCCTTTGATTTTACCTTTGACTAAACCTAAAACTTCACTTCCTATCACCTTTGATCGTTCGGATGCATTTGCAGCACCTAATGGTCCTCTTTATATTACTACTAGGATTTCTCATATTCCTACTTGTGATGTTTTGATTTATTCCTCTTCTTTTGTGATTTTTATCACTAAAGAGCATCATTATAATAAAGGACAGCATAAGGATACCTTTGATACACCTAGTGTCTAGATTCAAACTTGTAATGGTTTTATTTATCATCCTCAAGGTTCTAACTATATTCTTGTGACCATTTCTAGTAAGGTTTTTTATATTTTCTTTGTTGTCATTCCTACTTCCAATCACTTTAAAAATAATGTTGCTATCTTGTGGATCTCTTCTATGCAAGTTGAAACCTCTGCGATTCATAAGTGTATAAAGTTATCTAACTATTATCACAATTATCAACCTTATTAAATCTTGACCATGTGAAAAATATAATTAGAAACCAAAACAAGATACTCATGCACAATAAAACCATATATGTTAACTAGGTAAACCCTTGATCATAGGGAAAACACTAGTGGGGATGATACCCACAAGATGATGTACTAATATAAATATTCCTTGTTAGAGGATGGACCATGTTAGGAGTCAATAACAACATTCAATACATATAGTCCCTATTAGGAGACTTCAAATCCTTTTTAGGAGTTGTGAAAGGAAGATGAACCCACTATCCAAATAGCTTCAGGGGTAAGACAAATGAACCCAATGTCCAAATGATCTTTATATTATTCCTTCCAAAATAATAGAATTTCATTATATTAGTCCTTCCTCTTTCTTTATCCTCTCAACTAGACTTCTACTCTTTCTAATCTTATTATCATATCACAAACTTCACATCCAATAATCCCTTGCATCACTTACTCACATTTACCAAATACTCTGCTCTTATTCGCACTTCACACTTGATACACTTAACACCCTCTATACAATAAAATAAAAATACTTTCTTTTATATCATATCTTCAAAATAATTCCATAAGTCAATATTGAGGATTTCCAAATTAATTATAATAAGATAATTAATAATTTCATAATAACAATAGCACTATCAACTCACAATCTATAAAACTTCTCACACATGCAACACTAGGGCTTGTGGACTCACTAACATTACCATCAGACTGTCTACTATCATTGTCTAACTGTGCATCTCTAGATTATATTTCTATTAGAGGATATAATGTAATCATTAGAAATTTCTTAATAGCTACTCTATCTCTATACTGTTCTATGTGAATCACTTATAACTTCCACATGACTTTGACTCATGTTACACATATTTAACCTTGTCATCAAGAGATGGTGTGGAACATGTCCTTACCCATGCATCACCATAATATTAAACCTCTTTCCATACAACCTTTATATATATTTCTTCTACTCTGGTAGTCTTCATAAACTTACTACTGTGTTGACATCAATGACACAGAGTCATGAATGCAACATGTCAATACTACCACATTCTCACCAATATTTAGGATACTCCCCAAAGAAATAACATCATCATTCATGCTAACAATCTTCACTTTGGAATTGATGGCAACATAGATGAAAAACATCTAAGTTTCAAGAATACCAAAAAATACGATGTTGTTCTTATCTTTTCAAATCCTCTTCATCAACCAAATCTGAAATCCTCTAAAACACTACTATGTTATGCATCTTCTAGATCACCATCATGAGTTGTTCATGAAGAAACTTCTTAGCTTCTCTCACATTCAATGGTACTCTTATCTTCCCATTTGGAATTAATAACTCTTCATGTTAGAAGATTGGTTGGAAGTATGAATGTTGATGATATTCCTATGGGGGGGTATTGTAGATATGATATTTTGATGATATGTTAGATTCATGATTGATTTTGTCATTGATGTCAACATAGCAGTTTTTGTGGTATCTGTAAGAAGATATATAGGTAGGATATTAGAAATTACTACAGGTATCAAATCTCAAGGAGGAACCAAAGAAGATGATGAGGTTGTATGGAAGATATTGAATACTCTAACACCACCATTTAAGTCAGTAGTTCAGATGATACAGTTTTTCATATCTTTACCAAAGATTTCACAAAGGAGACATTTCTTAGAAGACTAGAAGGAGTTAAAAATGAACTCGGATAATCTAGAGAATTGACTAGAATAGAGACATCTTTTAGTGCCCTAAATATTTGACCTAATTTATCAAGGAGCACAAGTGCTAGAGGATATTTTTCTAGTAGTATTAGATCTAAGGAGGATACAAAGATTGAAAGAGTAGCCCTTCTGGTAAGAAGAGAAAAAGGAGGTAAGAAATTTTTTAAATGTTGGACTTATGATGAATATGGTCATTATGCATCCAAGTGTCCTAAAAAAGAGAAAAAGTATAAGGGAAATTACAAGCCTAGAAAGGATATAGAATGTTTGTATGCAAATGAACATAATGATTTTGATGAAAAGGTATTAAGTGCTACTGATGATGAAATCAGATTTGAGGAAATTAAAGAAGAATTCCTAGAGAAGGTAGCTTTAGTGTCATAGGTTGAGAAGAAATCTAAATGGATAATTAACAGTGGTTGTTCACATCATATGATTGGTAACATGAATAAGTTTTTTGACTTCAAAAGTCAGGATGGAGGAATTGTTAGAGTTGGAAACAATGTAGCATGCCAAGTTAAAGGTATTTGATCTATAACTCTTGATGGTAAAACTAGTACTAAGAATGTATACTTTGTTGATGGTTTAAAGCACAATCTTTTCAGTGTTGGAAAATTAGTAGACAAAGGCTATTAGTTGTAGTGCACATAAAAGACATGCATGATCAAAGACAAAGATGGAAAGGTAATTGGAATATGAACTAGATCTAGAGGTATTGTATTTCAAATGAATCCTACTAAAATTATATGTTTGGTTGCAAACGTAGATGACAATTGGTTATGGCATAAGAGATTTTGTCACAAAAACTTTGATAGTATTGTGAAGACTAGTAGAACATTTGAAGTTAGAGATTTTCCAAAGATTGTAAAGCCTACTAACATAATTTGCAAGGAGTGTGTTTTGGCTAAACATAACAAAACTTCTTTTCCTAACAAGAAGTTTACCACTATAGAAAAATTAGAAATTGTACACACAGATCTCAATGGTCCTACAAAGATGAAAGGATTCTATGGTGAAAGGTATTTTATGATTCTAGTTGATGATTTTTCTAGAATAATGTGGGTTGCATTTCTTAAAGAGAAATCTGAGGCATTTGATAAGTTTAAGATATCCAAGAATAGGGTGGAGAATGAATCTAGTATGAAGATTAAATGTTTAAGATTAGAAGAGGAGGAGAATTTGTTTCAAATGTGTTTAACATGTTTTGTGGAGAAAATGGAATTAAGAGGTTGTTATTAGCTCCAAGAACCCCTAAACAAAATGGCATTGTAGAGGGAAGAAACAAGTTAGTTACAGATGCTGCAAGAGCTATGTTAGTAGAGAATGATATATCCAAAACATTTTGGAGAAAAGCTTTGAATATAATAGTCTATACTAGGAATAGAGTGCAAGTCAGGAAAGACACAAACAAGACCCCTTATGAACTATGGTTTGGTCACTCGCCTACAATTAAGTATTTTAGAATTTTTTGAAGTGTTATATCAAAAGAAATGATGATATTGGTAAGTTTGATGCTAGAAGTGGTGAAGGTCTGTTTCTTGGTTATTTATTGAAAAGAAAGGCTTATAGATGTTATAATAAGAGAACTAAGACTATTATAGAAAGTGAAAATGTGAGAATTGATGAGAAATTTAGAATACAAGAGAGAATAGTTTATTACAATTTAGAATACAAGAGAGAATAGTTTATTACAATTCAAATGATGATGTTGTTACTAAGCCAAGGAATGATGAAGTATTTCTTGAGACTAATAATGATGTACAGAATGAAGGAGAACCAAGGTAAGAACAAAGCTTGGAACCTTTAGTAGATCCAAGAATTGAGATTGCAACTCCTACTTAAAGAAAGAATATGATAAATAATCACCCATTTGAGCGGATCATCATAAGCAAAGACAAAGGTGTGATGAAAAGAAGTAGAATAAATGAATAACTATGCTTGATATATCTAATTAAGACTAAGAATGTAGATGAAGCATGTAAAGATGATTATTAGAAACAAGCTATGAAAGAGGAATTGGATCAAATAGTAAAGAATGAGACATGGGAATTGGTCCCTAGACTAGCAGACAAGAATGTGATAGGAACTAAATGGGTATTCAGGAACAAGATAAATGAACAAGGAGAAGTTGTAAGGAACAAAGCAAGATTGGTATGTAAAGGTTATTCATAGCAAGAAGGAATAGATTATGAGGAGACTTATGCTCTAGTGGCTAGAATAGAAGCAGTATGATTATTCTTAGCTTATGCAGCACATAAGAAATTCAAAGTATATCAGATGGATGTCAAGTTAGCATTTTTGAAAGGAGAACTTGAAGAAGAGGTATACATTGAGAATCCTGAAGGATGTCCTTTGATAGATGACAAGGACATAGTATGCAGACTAAGGAAAGGATTGTATGGATTAAAGCAAGCACCTAGAACCTAGTATGCAAGGTTGGACAAACATTTGACAAAACTTGGATATAGCAAAGGTATGGTAGATATTAATCTATATTGGAAATAAATTGATGATGGTTTGATGATTTTGGAAATATTTGTTGATGATATCATATTTGGAGGTAATGATGAGGAAAGAAAAAATTTTGTTGAAGAGATGAAGAAAGAATTTGAGATGAGTATGATAGGAGAGATGGAATATTTCCTAGGATTGCAAATTGTATAGAATAAAGAAGTAATCTTTATTTCTCAAAATAAGTACTTGAAAGATTTTCTGAAAAGATTTAGATTGGAAGCATGTAAACCCGTTGGAACACTTATCGTAATTGGACACAAGTTATCTAAAAAGGATGAGACACCTACTATTGAGCAGAAAATGTATAGATCTATGATTAGAGGATTAAAATATCTAACTCACACAAGGCCAGATATAGCACATGCAGTTGAAATTGTTGCAAGATTCTAGTCTAATCCCAGAGAAGCACATTATATAGAAATAAAAGGGATATTTAGATATCTGAAAGGAATATCAAAGTATGGATTATGGTATAACAGATCTAACAATTTCACTCTAAGTGCTTATATTGATGCAAATTAGGCAAAAAATATGGATGATAGAAAGAGCACCAGTGGTGAGGCCTTCTTTCTTGGAAGAAGATTGGCTTCTTGGTTAAGCAAGAATTAGGATTGTACATCACAAAGTATAGTAGAAGCAAAGTATGTTGCAATAGCAAATAATTGCAATCAAGTCATTTGGATGAAGCAAATTCTGAAGGATATAAGGATAGAAATCAGTGAACTTGTTGTCATACATTGTGAAAACACAAGCATGACAAATATGTTTAAGAATCCAATATTACATTTGAAGACTAAGCATATTTCTATCAATTATCACATGTTGAGAGAGAAAGTTGTAAATAAGGAAATTAGGTTGGAGTATGTGAGCACTAAAAAGTAGATTGTAGATATATTCACTAAGCCTCTTCCCAAAGAGACTTTTCATTATTTGTGAGGTATGCTAGGTGGTATGCCCCTTTCTAAATCAAAGTAGAAGATTCAATAATGCATTAGTCTAGTGTAATAGAGCACCATTATTTTTCTGGATTGAATATTGATGCATCCTATATGGGGGAGTATCTATGATGGATAGTGTCATCTAGGACTCTTATTGGATATATTTTTTGGACAATGTCTTTTGACACTTGAGTTGGAAAGAATCTAGTGTTGTAGAGCTTGATGTAGTAAAGTTGGTTGTTGAAACCTTTGACATTGATGTCAATGGGGGAGAATATTGCATGAAAAACATTACGTTGGAGAAGGTTGGCATGGAAAATAGTGTGTTCGGCATAAGTTCAACATGGAATAATAGTTTGTCAAAAAGCACATTGAGGTGTATCAATGGGGGAGAATAATTGATGAAGAGGATTTGAAAAGTAATATGAATAGTCTTTTGTTGGTGTTCTTGGAACTAGATGTTTTTCATCTATATTGCCATCAATGCCAAAGGGGAGATTGTTATAAGATTGGTTGGAAGCATGAATGCTAATGATATTCCTATGGGGGAGTACTATAGATATGTTACTATGATGATATGTTACATTCATTACTAAGTTTGTCATTGATGTCAACATAGTAGTTTTCTGTGGTATCTGACAAAAGAATAGCAAAAAGATCAAGATGGTACAGATGGATAGTTGAGTATTCTCACTATTTGAGGTTATGGGAGATACTTTTGAGTATTTGATATATGTAATTATCATCAAAAGAAGAAAGGATAAGTATTAAAAATGTTATGAGAATTTTGGTGATGTATGTTCTGAGATAGAGTTTACAAAGGCATGTTCTAGTAAACTTGTTATATCCCTTAGAAAAATTTTTATTATGAGGATCGAGGTTGAGGAAATGAAAAAGACATGTTGATGATGATGTGGATAACCTCACTCATCATAATATTGCATGTACAGAAAGTTATTCAAGTTGCAAGGAAAAAGATTTATTTTATTACTAAGTGTAATGTGTTCTTAATGTGGTCCTATAATAATTAATTGAGAAGGTCTAATAGCTGACTTAGGGAATTATTTTGAGGAGTCGATATAAAGGAAGGACATTTTTCTTTATCATGATATGGAATTATATGGTTTTGATATTGTTGATAAGCAGTAGCAAGAGAAGAATGTGAAGTTGAGCAGAGCAGTGTAGAAGTGAAGGAAACTTCATTATTGAGCTTTTGCTAAGTGATCCAAGGTTTGGTATTTGGATCTGAGGTTTGTGACCTAGTCTACAAGGTTTGATAGTGATTGGCTCAGTTGACAGATCAAAGGAAGGAGGACATGATAGTAAATTACTTGTTTAAGCATTGACCTCCTCTTGTAGTTGAAATTACATGTTTGGTCTCTTCTTGCATACATTGTACTACAACTCCTAATAGAGTTGGAATCTCCTAACATGGATTCAAAGTCTCTTAATAGGGGCTCATTGTACTAAATGTTGTAATAGACTCCTAATAAGGTCCATCCTCTAACAAGAAATATTTATATTAGTACATCATCTTGTGGGAATCATTCCCATTGGGGTTTTCTCTCTGATCAAGGGTTTCCCTAGTCAACATATCTAGTGTAATTGTCTATGTGCTTTCTATTATGGTTGTTGTTTACTTTGGTTTAATGGTTAAGTTTGTTTAAAGAAAATGAATGTTTTTTGTTGGATAACTAATTCACCCCCCCAACTCCACCCACTCCCCTTCTCAATTATCTTGGTGGACTATTGTTTCTAACACTTTATGCTACATATCTCCCCATAGAGATATTCCTTCTCTTTTACATGAATCTTTTTAAATCTTCGTAATAACTATCTCTCCCCCATACATACTAAGGAGTTGTTTTTGATGCACTCTTCTCCCCCATTTGCATCAATGACAAAGACTTCATTATGTCAATTTACTACTTTAAGTCTTCAACTAGCTCAATTCTCCAAAGACATTGTTCAATACCAAATACCAAGAGTCATTAATGAATCTACTTATACTAAGAGGGGGGGTGAATTAGTATTATACAAACTTTTACCCACTACTAGATATTATTAATTACTTTGAAACATGCATAAGAAAGTAAACTAATAATGTTGAATAGTAAATAAAACCATACACAGAGAGAACTTATAACACCATTATTGTTAACTAGGGAAACACTGGCCAAGGGAAAACTCTGATGGGGATGGTACCCACAAAATTATCCACTAACCAAAAGAATCTTGTTAAGGATATTGACCCTGCTAGGAGTCTATCAAAAAAATTATAATGAATTCATGGTTGCATAAGCCCCTCATTGGGGTAAAATTTTTTTTTTTGAGGGTTTTCAAGGCTGAGGTAAAACTTTATAAGGCATTTAGGGTTTTTCAACTGACTGCTCTGATTACCAACTTTGAGAAACTGATAAAATTTCAACAACACAGAGATCGAGAGATGAACTAGGGCAATCTAAGAAATTGAAGAAATACAACAAGAAAACCCTAAATTGCATAATAAATCCCACAAATGAATTTTCATTGATTTTTTCAAAATTTTCTCTGTACTGTGAAAAATTAGACCAACAAGTTGTATGCCACTTTTGTGCCCTCTTCCTTTTTTTGCCCCATGATGCGTCAATGACATGTGCCTTTATAGGTGTTTGTACCTCTTTTTCTCTCTCATTGTTCTTGGTTCTTTTTGTAGAGGATTTTGGCCCACCTTTTTAGTTTCCTATCACCTCACCCCATCTGTATTAAGGGGAGGTTATTCTATTGTTTCTAATGCTTCCCTAGTTTGATGGTTTGATAGTGTGATCTATGTATTTAGTATTTGATCCTATATACTAGGTGATTGCAGTGCCTGGCTACCTATGCATTTTGGTGAGATGGATCATCTACCATATAGACACTCTCAGTTTGTGCCTTCTATTTTTGTGGAGGTTCTATAGATTAGCAACTTCCTTTTGATAGAGTTTGCGACTTCTTCATGCTTCAGTGGTCATGATCACTCTTTGTTCCTATCATCTAGAACATTATTTGCTATCTCTTTTTGGAGTAGGGTTTTTCCCATGTGGTTTTCTCTATTTCTCTATTTCATAGAGATTTTATTGTGATTGGGTACCTCATTAGGTCTTGTTGCTAGGATCCATTTTTCTACTTTCATAGTTGTGCTAGGTTAGCTTACCTCATGAGCTTCACTTAAGGGGAGGTGTTAGAGTAATTATTTGTTTACACTTATAAATTAAATCACTTTGATTTAATTAAATAAGTTTCCTATTACTCTAGTTTTCTTAAGTTATCTCTTAGGTGCATATAATTAATATTTTATATTAATTATAATGTGCAACCTATCTTTTTTAGGCTTTAAGTTACCATTTTTGGGTTTTGATCTCCTTTTATAAGGATTGATCTCTTTTTAATTTGATTAATTCACTTTTGATAATAGAAATCTCTTTTTTTGGCTCATCAAGAATGTCTCATCTATGGATTTGGAAATTACTGCCTCCATAGCTCTTTGCTTCTCTTTTCGTGATAGGTGTTTGCATGCAGGCGATTCTTGGGAGCTATGGGGTTGATTATTCATCAACTTCAACATCATTCACTTGAAATCTTACATCTTAATTTCACCATCACTTTTTTTCTCTACTTGTTTGTGCTCCATCATTCTAGTCATAAATGAATACAAATGAGAGTCTTTATATAGAGGATTCGAGGTGAGCATCCTAGAGTAATGTGAGGAACCATATTTCAAATTTCTCCTTGAATTTTATTCCAATAAAAATAATTAACTAAGGAGGGAAAAAAATAAATGAATCTCAAATCAAACCCTTTTTGCATTCAAACCCAAAAGCCCGACATTGATTTCAGGGCCCTCTAGGACTGAAATCTAAAAGGTGGGGATCAAATCATAAAGAGAATCAAGGTGTACCTTGACCCTAACCTAGGTCATGGATGAACTCAATCTTGACCTAGGTTGGGGTTGATCTGGTCAACATTTCCCTAGGTTAAGGTTGACCTAGGAGTTAAAATCTAGACACAGGAGAAAGCAGAAGGTCCCAAGAATTCTCGAAGACCTAGAAACGCCACCAGAGTAGGACTAAATGCCAAGAATAGGAAAAAAATCCTATAATGAATATAATGAAGGCTAGGAGGACATATTCCTATTTTCTACCTATAAAATAGAGCCATAGAGGGTGGAAATTAAGGAGAATCCTTGAGATCCTTACCCTAATTTCACCTAGAATGAAGCAATCAAGTGAAAAATGCATCCTAAATGCAAATATATCATGATAAATGTACTAAAAGAGGGTGCTAAACCTGCCAAGATGGAATTTATTCCATTTTAAGACAATATATTTAGCCCCCACTTTCATTCAAATATGACATTATGTGAATATGCAAGCTAAAGTGACAAAACATCATAGTAAATAAAAAGGATATAGGCAAGTCCTCAATGTAGAGATCCTGCAAAAAATTGTTAGAACCTATAATACACAAGGTTAATGAAAATACATAAACCACCTAAAGCTTACTAAATGACAATTGAGGAGTACATAAAACCCCTTATGCCCTCATGTTTCAACTTTCTATTTATGAAGGGTGAGATAGGGTGATAAGAATAACTCTAGATATTGAATATGTAGATTGTTAAAAATATCTTCCTTATACTAATTAGAAGAATTCAAAACCTTCCAAAATGGATTTAAAGAGTTAGGTATCTAAACCATGTTTCCAATGCCACTAATGACACCAAAAATGGAGTTACTGAGCTCAAGTTATGATACAAAAGAGTACAGTTCTATCTAAATGCATGAGACAAGAGGAATCTAAGTTTACCATGAGTAAGCCCAAAAATAAGCCCCAATTTTATCTATAAATAATGAAAATGAAGTCATACTTACTCATTATTACCTTTTGTAGATTCAAAAAGAGAAAGCAAGATGCTAAGGAGGGAAGAACTACCAGATAACCACTTTCCTAGGTGAGTTTATTGTTGTTTCAATTATGTACCTTCCAAATATTTGATTTCTATGGGAAAGGTCATACTTGACCCTTAAAGGTTGATCATGTCCCAACAATGTCAACATAGACTATTAGATTTCCACTCATTCTGGGATGAGGTTGTCCTTTACCCAACAAGGTTGACCCTGACCCAAAAAAGTTGACCTTGACCTAGTAAGCTTGAGATTGACCTAGAAAGGTTTATCTTGACCTAATAAGGTTGACCTTGACCTAATCAAGTTCAATTTATAGATTTGATGATAGAAAAAATTGTTATGCTATTTATCTGTGCTTATAGGGAATTATTCATCTCCAAGAGTATCCCTTTGGAGAGTTTCTTGTTACCATTAGAGAGAGATTTTCTAAGCTAGATGAGGAGGATATAATACTATTGAGAGATGTAGGGGTATACTAGGTAGCAATCCTACCACAAATTTAACTACATCAAGCCATGTTATCGACTCTTATAGATAGGTGGGCTAAGCATACATAATCCTTTTATCTTCCTTTAGGAGAGATCATAGTTACACTAGAGGATGTCTATAAGATCCTATGGCTTCTATTCCAAGGTGAAACCATCAAACATAGAGCTCAATAGGTCTTTGAGGAGATCCTTTTAGACAAGTAGTATTGCTTGGGATAGGTTCCATAGATGTGGACCTCATTAGATCATGTCCTTCTATTATCCATACTATCAGGCACTACACCCTTGATATGAAGAGTGATCCTTGGTATAGTATCCTTGGTTGTGTTACCCAACTCAAAGTGTACCATATTTTTGACACCACATACCCATGTTATATAGAGGATGGAGAGTTAGAGGACTATATTCTCATGGGGTCATAGCATGGTAGCTCAGCTATACCATATGTTATGTCAGTTGTTTAGATATTAGAGAGAGATCCTATTGATATGCTCTCTCCTACATATTTGATTATTCAAGAACTTTACATGTACACATCCATATGGTATCCTAGTGATGGTAGATACGAGCACAATGAGAGTCTTTTCCCAGCTACTAAAGAATACCTAGAAGTTTGGAGATATCTTGTATTGGAGAGTATCTCTAGACTGCATTCCAAGTGTACATTTGATATGGAGACCCTATTTTTAGATGATAGAGTGGCCTAATATTTGATTATAGATGAGATGCTCATAGTGGAAAAAGCTACCAGAGAGTCATCTAAATCACATAGTGGTTCCATACTACTATAATTGGGTGATGAGATAGTTTGAGCTAGTATAGTGAGTCCCTAGAGCAGTACCTCGCTATGTGCATCTGACAAGGTATTATTAGAGACCTAATGCCATACATCAACCATCAATAGTAGATATAGAGGATAGTGATGCTGATGATAGAGAGGATATAGAGGTACTAGAAGATGTGACCTATTTAGGCATGAGCTAAGATTAAATTAGGTACTAGATTCTGTAGGGATCTTATCCCATCTTCCTCGATGATTATCCTATAGGTGATCTAGATACTTCAGAGAGGACACACCAAGATGATGGTACAAAAAAGGATGAGGATATTAGAGACGAGGAGGAACACATCTCTAAGGGGGATCCCATGGAGGAGGAGAGAGAGGAGGATAGAGAAGAGGAGATTTTCCTAGCTAGTGATACTAGTGTAGATGTACACTCTATCATATATCACCATTGAGATCTTGACAACCCCTACGTGCCCACATAGAGACACCACCGATAAGGCCTAGACATAATGAGCATGAAGAGATTAGTCACTCCATGTCCCCACCATCCAAAACATTTAGTGATGTCCAAGAGGGAGATCTATGTATGAAATATGAGATATTATTATATATGCAATTTGATTTGGAAAAGTATGAAATTAATAAAAATAATTTTTATTTTACAGGTAGTGTAGTAGAGTGGAGGAGTTTTGTATCCAAGATTCTAAAGGATACATGAATATCCTACCAACTACTAGCAAGTGAATGAGAGTTCTCTCTTGTCTATAGAGATCTTGACAGGCATATTGATATCTTTGCAATTGTCCAATGAGACTTAAGGATGTATAGAGAAAGGGATGAGAAACTAATAGCTTAGCTACAGAGTGCTCAAGAGTGTTCACATGGTATGAGCATATGTAGGAGGCATACATGAACACACAGATCTACTACTTCCTATCATTGGCTAGAGAGATCTGACATCCATCATCCATTAGAGCATAGTGACAGGGGTAATGATAGATAGGGCCTTTGGCCACATATGTATCAGAGTTAAAATCATGTTTTGATGAAATGAAAAAACTTTCTTTTACTAATTAATTCTATGTTTGATATAAAACTTAATAAAAAGAAAGAATAATGCATACACATATTCAATATGTAATTTTTCTAATACTACATAACCTATAAAACAAAGTATCTAAGGAATATATAAATGCAAAAAGAAAATAAAGAATAAAATAAGGATAATAATGTTTAAGATGTATAATATTAATAGTTTCCTTAAAAGGAACACCATCCATCCCAACAAGTTTATAAGCACCTAAACCAAAGTATTAAATAACAACAAAAGGTCTAGGCCAATTAGGGCTAAACTTTCCCTTTTCACCAGGTAAAGCATTCACATTTCATTGACTCTCATATAAAACTAAATCACCAACTGCAAATGTTAGCTCAATTACCTTATGTTTATATTGCTTCTATAGAGATTTATGATAAACTTTTATATGTTCTAATGCATGTATTCATTGTTCATCCAACATTTCTAAATCTTGTAAATGTTGTTCTTGAAAAGTATCTTTTTCAATTATCCCATGAAATGAAACACTCAAAGAAGGTATTTATAATTCCAAAGGCATAATAGCATGAGTACCATAAATGAGATTGTAAGGAGAAGTACACATGGAAGTATGAACACTTTTCCTATAAGCCCATAAAGCATATGTCAATTGAGTATGCCAATCTTTCACATGCTTCTTAACTATTTTTCTTAGAATCTACTCAATGATTTTATTTGATGCTTTAGCTTGACTATTAGATTGAGGATAATAAGTAGTTTAAAATTTATGTTGAATTAAATATTTCTCCAAGAATTTTGTGATTTCTTTTTTTTTGAAAGAGGTACTATTATTTGAAATTATCATTGAAGGCATACCAAATTGTGTTATGATATTACTAAGTATGAAATCACAAATAACATCTATAATTTCTAAATGAAGAGGAATGACTTCAACCCACTTTGTGAAATAATATGTAGTAGTGAGAATGTAAGTATGCCCTTGAGAAGAAGTGGTGAGATTTTTCCAATAAGATCAAAACCCCAAATACTAAAAGGCCATGGAGAAACTTTATTACGAAGCTCACAAACATGAGCATGAATCAAATTACTATGTTGTTGACATTGAGGACATTTCTTAACAAACATAAAAGCATCTTGTTCCATCGTTTGCAAATAATATCCAATTCTAAGTAATTTATTAACTAGAGATTTTCCACCAAAATGCCCTCCACAAGAGCCAAAATGAGCTTCTCCCAAAGCTGTTGAAAATTTTAGTTCTAGTGAGACATCTTAATAACAATCCTTGATACTTGAGAGTTTGTAAAGAGTATCTCCTAAAATAATGTAAAATTCTGCAAGTTTCCTAATATGATTACATGTGTTTCTTGTTGCTGATTCGGGAAAAGTACCATCTTTCAAAAAATGAAAAATATGGGAATACCATTTATACAAATGAAAATTAAAAAAATCAAAAGTAATATTTTTAGAAATTGTAGGTTTTTAAATATTTTATTTGGTAAATTAAAAAATTTCAACATTATTTTCAAGACATACCAAAGAAGCTGCACTTGCTATGGCATCTGAATGTTGATTGTCTTCCCTAGGTAAGATTTGAATTGTATAAGTAGAGAATTGTGAAAGCACATCAAGAACCAAATCTCTATATTGTGTCAATTGATTATTCTTAGTTTAATAACCTCCTTTAATTTATTCAATAATCAATTGCAAATCTCCATATATTTGGAAATGTTTGATGTGAAGGGGTAACACTTTTTGTAAATCAGCTTAAGAGCTTCATACTCTGCAATGTTATTAGTACAAGGACAAGTTAATTTGTATGATAAAGGAATTAGCTTTTTTTTAGGAGGAATTAAGATAATACCAACACTAGAACTTGTTGTACATTTAGATCCATCAAAATACAATTCCCAAATATCATCTTATTGAATAGCTAGAATAGTATCATCAAGAAATTCCATAGATGTATGCCTAAAATGTGAGCACACTTCTATGAGTCATTATATCCAAGATTTCTTGAACTTTTTTAGGGTCCACCTCTATTCCTTTTGCTGAAATAATGAATCCTAGTAATTTTTTAGAGGTGACTCCAAATGCACACTTTTTAGGATTTCACTTTAGTTGAAATTGTTCCATGTCATCTAGAATGACTTCTAAATCATTTAAGTGTGTATCTATTTTCTTAGACTTGGCCAAAGTGTCATCCACATAATCTTCCATGTTTTTATACATCATATCATGAAAAATAGTTTTCATAGCTTGTTGATAGGTGGCTCCTACATTTTTTAATCCAAAAGGCATAACGTTCCAACAATAGGTACCCCATGCACAAGTGAATGTAGTCTTTTCTTGATCTTTAGAAGCTATCTTAATCTAATTATATCCTAAAAAACTATCCATTAAGGAAAAAATCTCATAACCCAAAGTCATATCCACTTTCATGTCTATATTAGGAAATAGAAAATCATCCTTTCAGCATGCTCTATTAACATCTCTAAAATCTGTGCAAACTTGAATGGTTTTGTCATGTTTTGAAATTGGTACAATGTTTGATATCCATTCAACATAGTCAATAGCTCTTACTAATTTTGCACCAAGGAGTTTGTCTAATTCTTCCTTGACTAGGAGAGCTATGTGAGGATATGTAAGAATTTGGTATAGCTCTAATACCATGTAAAAATTTTCCTTAGGGTAAAATCATCCAAGATCAAGGAACTCAAGTACAAGCACAAAATGGACCATTAAAGTATGATCATAATAAGCATATCAAAATGAATTCAAGTGTTGTTTTGTTGTGTACATAAACACTAGGAGTGCTTGTATATAAAGGCCTCTAAGATACATCTAGAATGATTCTAGAATGAGTTAGGAGATAAGCATGACAACTAAGCACACATCCACCAGAAGTGGATTATCCTCCATTGAGAATGAATGTACATGCATCAATGAGAGGATAAGTATGACAAGGTGTATCACATATAGAGATGTTGTAGACACCATGTGCATAAAAGAGTTGCTAACTCCTATGCTATCAACAAGAGAATTCATATGAGTATGCATGCTCCTACGTGTCTAACTAATAAATAATAAAATAATACATTAACATAAGTAAACTTAAGTAAAGTGTAATAATTAAATACTTAATTACACCAATAGGATGCATCTTTCTCAATTTCTATTTAATTGGTTTAACACCGAGAGCTATGAATAAGTGATGATTAGTGTCCAACCCTAGCATATCTGAATAAGTACATGCAAAATTGATATTCTTTTCTCGTAAGAACTTAGTGTAGGATTATTTTTATTGTGATCACAAAGACTGAGCCAAATATACCATTTGTGGAGCTTCATCCATACCCAAATTGACTACTTGTGTTGGTTCAATGAGCACTGAAGATCTATCTTGAAAAAAACTAGGGAGACGATCATGTACCTCATCCTTAGGCACCTCAAAGAGGTTTTCACCCTTGGATACATCCTTTCTTTTTACTTTTTTTGGTTCTGATAGCACCCCATAGTGGTTTTCACCATCAAAACTCCTATTCTTTTTATTTTGTGACTAATGTACTTGATGTCTAGCTTTGTCATGTTGGTATCTAGTTCACTGGTGGAAGAGACTATGGGTTCAATGGTATTCAAATAGAAAACTATCTCATAGTCATTTTGAAACATTAAAAGCTCAGGTTTGTGATTGCATTGGGACCAATCAATCAAATCAGGATGAAAAGGGGTAAATAGATAATTAGTCCAAGGTTATGAATATGAATGACATTTCTGGTGACCAAAGAGTTAGAGTCTATAAAGTAACTTCCTCAACTACCCAAATTGGGATTCATCCTAACAAGAAAATAATTGTCCACTAAGGTAAAATGTCAGTTCAAATCATCTGATCCTACACATGAATCATCGACTAACTCAAGTTGAGAACTATATGTATGAACACTTTCAATGTCCATATTAACTATAGAATGCTCCAAGAGGGAGTCACATTCACACTCATAATATCTATTTCTAAATCTTGACTAGGATGCTTACACCATGAATGATTGGGATGTCTAGACATTGAAGCCTCAACATCATCAATGGTCACACTCTCTTGTTCTAAATTGGCAACTGTCTCATGAGATATTGGATTATCTGAATCTCCCCAAAGGAGATTAGTATAAGGGATCCAATCTTCACACATATCTTGTTGATTTTCCAAATTAGGTATGTACTCTTGTTCTTCTCCACTATCTGATTTATCAAGGATAGGAGCAACATTATTTTGATTTGCATATCCTAGGCCAACTAGTTTCTTAGACTTGCATCTGAAAAGACCATGATCAAGTGGTTCATCTCTAGCATCTAATTTATTACTAAGAGGGCCATGTCTAGGATAGCCCTTCTTCTTGAAAAAAGTATACCCTCATCTATAAGTTGTAGGCGAGGGAGTGACATTCTCATTATGCATATACTTCTCTTCTCTATAAATCCAATCTCTAATAGCCACATCTTCTTTCTCATCTTGAATAGGCACTGACTAATATATAGATGTGTCAAATAATGTCATAGTTTAAGATACAGGTTTCATCTCTTGTGAAGGTTTACCATAAGACCTAGGTGAAACTGGTAATGTTGTGAGGGAGTTGAGTTGATATCCACTCATGCCATGGTCTATGGATTTGAACTTGTCATTATATTCAGCTAAAGTTGCATCAAAATCATTTTCTTCTCTATTGAGTGGAACTTGAGTACTTGCTGAAATTGAGTTAATAGACAAACTATTATCACTAGGTATAAAAATCTCTATTCCATTGCAAGGAAACTTAATGCACTGATGATAAGGAGATGACACTATTTGCATATCATGGATCCATGGTCTACCAAGTAAAATATTGTACACAAGGGGTCCAACACCAACTATTTTGAATAAAATATCTTTTTTAATTGGACCAAACCTAATGGGAAGGATGGCCAACCCCTTTGAACTTCTCTCTACTTCATCATAGGCTTTGATAATAATCTTCTTGCTGGTATCAATAACTTGTTCAAAATAACATAATGTCTTTAAAAGAATCAAAGAAAAAATATTAATCCTAGCACCCCCATCTATCAAGACATGCCTAACACGAGTTCTATGGATCATGACCTTAATATGAAGGGAAAGATTCTATGGATGGCTCAAATATTTATCATCTTCCTCTGAAAAGGAAAGGTAATGAGGGCTATCAATATGATTAACCATGTTCTAGAATTGATCAACATCTAAATTTTTGGGCACATTTGTCATGTGCAAAGTGTCCTCAAGTACTTGTTTGTGTCTCAAAGACAACTCTAAAAGCTCAAAGATCAAAATTTGAGTGGGGGTTCTTTGTAGTTGATCAATAATATTATAATTTGACCTAGAATTAACCACTGGTTTTGAAGGAACATACTTGGATTGCACTTGTTTTGGCTTACTTGGTTGGTTTGAACTAGGTCCTTTGATTAAAGGAGACCTTGATTGCACATAATAACATTGAGATTTTGGGAAGACACTTGCTTAGGATACTTGGCTAGTTTGAATTGGGTCCTCTAATAACAAGGGGACCTTGAGATGACTCTCTAGAGTGAGCACCCCTTAGCACCAAAATAGGTTTTTCACCAAGGATAGGAGAGCTCAAATTTAAATCATAACCATTGGGATCTTTATCTTCCATCATGTTGACACTTTCTTCTACAACCTTGAGCATATTGACAACGTTTTTTGCATTTGCATAAGTGTAATTGGTTGTAGCCTTGCCATTCTTAGGTTGGGAAGCTTCCCCTTTCTCATATTTGGGCAAGGGCTCTTTGAATGCTATGTGATCAACATTGGTATTTAATCCATCTATTTCAAGTTTTCCATTCTCAATAAGATCTTGAACAATATGCTTAAATCTCCCACAATTTTCAATATCGTGCCCAATGCCATTGTGAAGCTTTCAATAGGCCTTCTCATACCATGGCTTAACTTCAAGTATGAAAAACTTTGTAGCATCATAAGGGTGCACAAGATTATGAGCATGCACAAGATTATGAGAAAGAAGCTTCATGAATATCTCTTCATATGACTCACCTAATTTTGTAAAATTACATTTCTCTCCTTTAGGCCTTTTTGGATATCTTGGCTTGTTACTTTGTTGATTGACATTAGCCAAAAGGAGAACAACTTGGTCTTTAGGCTTAGAGGAATCCACAACTCCATCATTAACCACTTCTTTTCACAAGATTATGAGCAAGAAGCTTCATGAATATCTCTTCATATGACTCACCTAATTTTGTAAAATTACATTTCTCTCCTTTAGGCCTTTTTGGATATCTTGGCTTGTTACTTTGTTGATTGACATTAGCCAAAAGGAGAACAACTTGGTATTTAGTCTTAGAGGAATCCACAACTCCATCATTAACCACTTCTTTTTTATTATTCCAATATATGTTCTTTCCTTTATACTTTTTATTGTTGTTATTATAACCATTACTGTTGTTGTTTCCATTTTTCGTCAAAATACCTTGCTCCCTCAAAACATCCTTAATTCTAAATGCAACTTAACCATGGTATCAAAGGACTCAAAAACCATCTTCTTAACTTCATACTTGATTTCAAGAACCATGTTACTAATGAGTATTTCAAAATTTTCTTTCTCAGGAATAGTCCTAGAATAGTGAGAGCATTGTCATCTCCATCTTTGCAAGAAAGTAATAGAGGATTCTCCTTGATTTTGCTTTGTGTGACATAAGTCTAATAGTGAGAATGATTGTATGAAAAGTGTTGGAAAAATCTTTGAATTAACTCAGGGAATGTCTTAATAAGACGAGTTATATTGGTAAACCATTCCATTGCTTGACCCTTAAGACTCCTTTGAAATAATCCCATAAGATATAAATCTTCATGATGAAACTCAAAACTCATAGTATAGAACTAATGCACATGATCATTCAGATCCTCATTTCCATCATATTTGTCATATTGGGGGATCTCATTTTTTCTAGGAAAATCTTTCATGTAAAAACTCTTATTAAAAGGATTAGGATAAATTGAATCAAGTGAAAAAGAACTCTTGGGTGCCAATATTTTCTTCAACTATTTCTTCAATTGGTCAATTTCTTCTTTCATAGAGGGATCATACTTTTGAATATTTTTGTCTACATCAAAGTTGAAAGGGACCTTAGCACCCTCTTTGATTAGACATTGAAAGAATGCATCTCTTTTTTGGTCCATATATGCTTCCATACATTGCTGAAAATATGGGTCTAGTTGCATAGCTGAGAAATCATAAGCATTATAGTAAAAGTTTGAGCTACCACCTCCATATCATAAACCATAATGAGCTTGTTGTGAAGGTTGTCTTGAAACTCTAGGAGGTGTTGATCTCCTATAATAATCATGTCTTGAAGCTCACCTTCCTCTAGGGCTAGGAGATCTTGAAGATGTTCTTGAGTGTCTTCCATTTCATGGAGTCTTAGGAGGGGTGGATGGATGAGAGTTTTTTCCACCACCAATGTGCACATTGTTGAATTGATTATCAAGTTATGAAGCCATGAGAAGGTCTTGTGCTTCTTGACGAGATTTCCTTTCCATCTCAATAATAACTTGAATTTATTCCTCTAGGCATCTAAATTTTTCTTCCTTCTTAGCTTTTTCTTCTAGAAGGGCTTTCCTCTCACACTCAAGTACTTTGAGTCTACCACTTGCATAATCTAAAGGTGTCATGAGTGGTGTACATGGTCTTGACTGTCTAAATTGGTTACTAGTAAATGTTGCAGACACATGATAGCTAGAAGGCTCACTAATTTGATCATCATATTGGGATTTCTCTTATTGATAGGCACAATGCTTCCCTTTCTTAGCCCTTTGGTGTGCATCCAAATATCTATCCTCAATATGGGGTGAGGTTGGTCTATTTTCACATGCAGACCACCACTCAAAAGTTCAACATATTATTCATCACTTTGTTTCTTCTTTTGTAGAGCCATTGTAAAATCCATATCCATATCCATGCAAGGTGATGCTAAGGGTATAATCAACTCAATAAGATCATTACTAGGGTCAAGAAAATCTTTTGGAATATTCTCAGGTGATTGAAAAAACATAGGTTATATTCCTTTATGTCTTTGATGAGTTTGAACTAAAGGTAATCATTTAAAGATGACTTGAGGTCACTTTCCTTGATCTACTTGATATCTTGTTGTAACCAACATGAAAGAAAAGGTACTAGGTGATAGAATAACTCTAGGAAATGTTGGTACCAAACTAGGATAGTAAAAGAACTCACTTGTCCAAAAGAGATGTTATAAGATAGAATTTTGCAATAGCCATAAACCAACACTTCCACAGAGGTGCCCACAACTTTGGGTGAATACCCTAGCACAAATGGATGAGGAGGATGATTTAACAAAATTATAAATAATTAAAATTGATTTTTTATGAAATTGGATGGATTATAAATTTCTAAGACTCTCCAAGCTTAATATCAAAGAATCTAAAGGTATATCTTTCTCAACAAGGAAGGTCTCTAACTCACCTACTCCAAACAAGGTCACTTGTAAAATCAAAGATCACTAATTCAAGGGGTCAAAGCACAATAAATCAAGGTGAAAAAAAGTTTCTAAAAATGGGGTAAGAAGCCTAATTTGAACCAGATCAACCTAGGGAGACTGAAAATAATAAGATAGAAAAGTAGTTTGATCATAATGTCTTGACTCAGAAAGTCAAATTTTATTTGTTTTAAATATCCAACTAGGTGTGATAAATTTTGAATCATAAACCAGACACGCAAGACAACAATTAGGGATTTCAAACAAACATCTTCAAACAATGAGCAAGGGACAAAGCAACCTTACACATAAACAAGAATAAATTCATAGTATCAGTCTAATCCATAGATGCACCATTCTATATGTTCTCAAAATGTTTTCCAATCATGCACATAGTCCTGGAAAATAAAATTTGGCAAAACTATGGCTCTTAGTAATGTTCAACTCTACAACTTTTGCAATCTGGAGTGGGTGAAATCCAATCCTAGCACACCAGGGTTTTGACATATTTTGAGAATTTAATCAATCAGAGATACTGAAGAGGTCTGACAATCCAACAAAAGACTACACCAATGAGGATTTCCCCCACAAGGACATTTATATAGAAATTGCTAATACCACGTTGAAAATGGCTATTGCCGCTTGAGGTTTTGTCCACATGGTTGACCCAATAAAGGGAATGTACTACAGTTAACCCTCTCTAATCAAGGAAGTCTCACAAAGTTGTACCACATGGGGAAATGGTTTGGATTCAAGGGTCCCAAGTTTCTGATGTGCCCAAAAGAGAATAGAGCATACTTCTCTAGCCTCTTCACCTTACCCAAACATAGCAAACAAGATTCTTTGACATGCTAATTCAAAATCACCTCACCAAATTTTTAGAAAATCAAACAACAAACACCACCAATCTCAAAAGAGAAGTTATTAATGGATGTTGAGGACAAATCCAAGTGGAATAGTGTGATAATAAAAATATCCTTCCCTAGCTACAAGGGGATCTATCATCTAGAAGTGTTTCACATGTAAGGCAAGAAAATGAAGCAAATTCCCTCAAGAACTCCACAAATAGTGTTCATAGGGTCTAATTACTATGTGAAACACATATGTGTGAAAGTAAATCTAGATTCAATTTTAGAACACCAAATGAAGTGTGAATCTATGAAAGCATGTAAAAGAACTCGAGCCAAACACATGTGATGATTCATTTTACTTCCAAATCCAAATGTTATAGAGATCCAATGAAATATTTGGTAATCCTTGCAATGCATCCTTTCTCTATTTTACCTTTTATTTATGCTTGAACACTCGCTCACAACAAAAAAAGCAACAAGCAAAACAAGCAAACACAAGATATGCAATATATATCCAACTTATGCAAAACTAGGGTTAGATGTGAAAATACAATTTTGAAGAGTGGTAATAACCAGAAAATAATGCAAATGAAATCTCACATCATGCATCGATCCATATGAAAATTAAATGCAAGCTATTCATTAAATGCCATTTTTTGAATATTGATTTTTGACCTAGTGAACAAGATTGGACCTATACAAAATGAATTAGGATTCAAATCCCTAAATGTGAAAATTTTCCCCTATAAAAAATTAGAGAGCTTCCCAAAATTATCAAAATTTTGAAAATATCTTTTTATTTGTGCCTTCGAGAGCCATTTTGTCAAAATAGATGAGTTTTTACAAATCAAATTATTGAGCCCTAATATGATCTCTAAATTAAAAATAAAAAGAACCCAATATGTTTAGAATTTAGAGAGATTTCTAAAATTGTAGACTTTTCCAAAAAAATGCCAATTTGCTCCCTAAAACATTTTTTGATGAAAAATAAAGAAAAAATTATAAAAAATAAAAAATACCTTAGAAAAATTTTAAAATTGGACTAAACCTTTTCTAATATGTCACCACCTTGAAAAAAAAAATTCAAATCAAAATACCTGTCCATTTAGTAGATATGATCAAATCTTTCAGATCTAGGGATTTTTGTCTCCAAACAAATCTACACAAGGGGGTTAACTCCAAAAGTATCCAAAACTAGCAAGTAAAGGTGGGTTTCCCCACAATGGGTGCCAAAAAATGTATGTCTAAAATGTGACCACACTTCTATGAGTCATTATATCCATGATTGCTCAAGAATGAGGTCTCAAATGGCAACTCATAGCTCTCTATTTATGGAGTGCAAGGGTTTGTAATGGAGGCCCTTAGTTTGACCTAGTTTGTACCCATGCAAGTACATCATGAAACAAGAGATTCAGGGATCAAAATATGAATGCAAATGAAGATATAAAATAATATAAATGATGACAATGGAAAGCAATGCAAGAAAGTAAACCTAGTCTTTGAAAGGAAATAACAATGCAATATTAATCTATGAAAAAAAATATGGATCTAAGCTTAAATGAAAATGAAAAAATGGATCATGATGATGGAAGCCATGGATGCATTAGAGAAGAAGACAAGAAGATAGAAGTTCTCCACAAAAAGTTTTAATGCTCAAACTCTTCCAAAAATCTCTCTCCAAACCTACAACATAACCATAGCATAATCATTGGTGTTCAAACCTACGGCATAACAATAGAATAATTGTGAATGTCAAAAATGAGGAGAGGGCTCTCCCTTATAAAGAAGAATGTGGTGGTGGGAGGCTTCTCACAACCAATATGGGATGATAGAGTTTGATCCATGTGAGACAAAATTCACCAATGAGAAAAGAGGAGGAAAATTAAATGAGGGAAGGAAAAAATAATTCATTTAATTCTTATTTATTTCATTTCTTTTTTCACATGGGAGTTTATTTAATTAAAAGAGACAAAGTTCTTTTAATTAAATAGGAAATATTTAATTAAATTAAAAGAGGAATCTTTCTTTAATTCAAAGGGGATTTTATTTAATTGAAAGGGAGCATGTTCTTTTAATTAAATAGGAAATATTTAATTAAATTAAAAGAAGGGTTTTTCTCTTAATTAATTAAATGTTGATTAATTATTTAATTAAAAGAGAGGTTTTCTTTTAATTAAACAAGACCTTGGATAAAATGATCAAACCTTAGGAAATATTGAAATAATTGAATTAATTATAATTTGATCAAAAAAATTGATTTGAATTGATTTAATAAAATATTGTAAGCCATTGATTCAGGAAATTTGATAAATTGAATAATGGGGGCCCATAGTCTAGGTGACCATTTTAGGGTGCATATAACCAACACCCAAACTAGTCATACATTTAGATCCATCAAAATACAACTCCCAAATATCATCTTGTTGAATAGCTAGAATAGTATTATCAAGAAATTCCATAGATGTAGAACATGTTTCTAAATGAGGACAGGGAGCTTTGGCTAAATAATATGTTAAATCTTGTCCCTTAATAGACATCTAAGAAATGAAATTAAGAACAAATTATCTAAGTAACATCATCTACTTTTTGAAATGGCCAGAGAGATTAGTTTGCAAGAAAAGATGTTTCAAAGGATCAAATTTGATAATCATATTGACTTCAACATTTATATGATAATATCTAAGTTTTTGACATGCATAAACTACAACTAGACATTGTCTTTCCAAATATGTATATCTTGTTTCATAATCAAGTAAAGTCTAACTAATGTAATATATAGGTCTTTCCTTACCATCATCATCATTTTGAGCTAACAAGGCACTTTACAACCTTCAAATTTGCTGAAGTATACAAATGAAATGGCTTATCAAATTTAGCTAGTTGCAAGATAGGAGGATTTACAAGATACTCCTTGAATTGTTCAAAAGTATGCTTACATTCATCATTACAAAAGAAAATATTTTCCTTTCTAAACAAGGAAGTAAAATGAATTGTTTGATTAGTTAGCTTAGAAACAAAATCACGAATAGCTTGTATTTTTCCTTGTAAATTGCATAGCTGAGAAATATTCTTAGGAGGCATATTAACGATAGCATCAATCTTTTCAGTATCAACTTCTATGCCTCACTTAGAGATTATAAATCCTAATAATTTACCAGAGTCTACCCCAAAAACACACTTCTTAGGATTCAATCTCATGTTGTAACTTCTAATCCTTTCAAATATTTTTTGTAAAATAGTAACATGATGTTCTCTTTGTATAGCCTTTATTATGATATCATCCACATAATCTTCAAGAATCTTATGGATGTAATCTTGAAAAATCAAAGTCATAGCGTGTTGATAATTTTCTCCTACATTCTTCAATCCAAAAGATATCATGACCAACAAAATGTTCCCCAAGGTGTTATAAATGTAGTTTTCAATCAATCTTTAGAAGGAATAGAAATGTGATTATATCGAAAAAAACCATCCATAAAAGATAGGAAAGCATGACCTGCCATTGAATCCATAATCATATCAATATTAGGTAATGAGAAATCATCTTTTAATGATGGAAAATTTAGATCTCTAAAATTAGTACAAATCCTTCTTAGTTTCTCCTTTTGAAATAGGCACAATGTTTGAAATCCAATCATAGTAATCAATAGAATGAATAAATCCATAATCCAATAATTTTTTAATTTCACTTTTGACTAATAAAGTAGTCCTTGAATTCATCTTTCAATTTTTTTCCTTCACAGGTTTTATATTTGGTTTTAAAACAATATTATGAGAAACAATCTTAGAATTAATGATCGACATATCCAAATATGTCCAAGAAAAAATATCCTTAAACTCAAGTAAAAGAAAACTCAATTGATTATGTTCATCCTAATTCAAACATTTCCCAATCTTTATTATCTTTTTAAGATTATTCTCATCCACTTGTATGTCAATAGTCTTAGTTATTAAAAAATCACTTCATATCAGAGGATCCATCGGTAAAGGAAAAATATCCTAATTATTATGTTCTCCAAAATAAGCATCTATATTTAAAGAAAATGGCTTCCTTTGTTTGTGATGGAACTTAGGTAAGTCTTCATAAAATCCTAAAAATTCCATTAAAGTTTGGAAAAATATCCCAAGTAGGTGCTTGATTCATATCAATGAGAAGTGGGTTAACCAATTTCAAGTGACCACCACATATATGATTAACATTAAGAGGAAATGATCATGGTTTTATATATGGATTAAACCCTAATCCATACATATGACCATAAATTTTATTATCCAAAGGTACTTGTATACCTTTCTCATATTTACCATATCCTTTCCCATTAAATCTTGATTTCTTAAGCAAATGATAACTAGAACCATACCAATCAATCATTTTAGATGGACTACAAGGAGAAACATATGTCATAATATTAGAACAATCAAGTTTTATCATATCAATCATTTCTTATATTAAAGTAGCAACAAAATTAATTTTTAGTCCCTCAGAAATTAGAAACGAATAAAACCTTGTTTCTCAAATTCATTTTGTTGCTTCATCAATTCCAAATTAGTGACCTTATATTCTCCAATAAAAGTGGGATTAAAATCCAATGTCCCCAAATCATCTTCAGTCAAATTATAAGATGAAGCTTTTGGCTATTGAATCTTAGGTTATTTTTCAATCACTTTACTTTATTGAAGAGGGTCAGAGATTTAAACATATCCGGCATTTAAGAAAGGATTCAACACATCATCCACATGTAATGTATAAATTAAGTTGTTATTGATGAACCTAACCTCATGATAAAGAGTAGAAGGAATCACATGAATATTTTTTAACCAAAGTCTTACTAACAAAAGATTATAATTGAGAGGTTCAGGCATAACATGAATAGGCATATTCAAGATGACCAGACCTACTTTAGCATGTAGAGTAATAATGCCCAGAATTCTTTTTGCAATATTATCAAATCTACATATAGGAACATTATCAGGTTGAATAGTAGTAAGATTAGCCTTAATCACTTTAAGCATCTCCATGCTACAAACAATAGGACCATATCCATTATTGATTAATGTTCTTCAAAAGATACTTAAATTAATAAAAACAACAAACATAAGAGCCTCATATTGATTTTGCACCTCAAGAGAAGGTAAATCATTATCTGAAGACATAATAAAAGGTAGAAAAGGCATAGCATGCATACAATCTAAAATAGAGTGAATGTTGTGTTGATTAAGAGGAAAAGAATGAAGAGAAGATAAAGGTTTTTGCAATGCCTCATAATATGTTAGAGAAGTTTGAAGTAACTCCCATAAAGATATCTTAGTAAGAGTAGCACATAGTTGATCAACTAAGTTATACTCTTTGAAGGTAGAAGAAAAGTTAGGAGCTTGAGGAAGAAGAGGTTGAGAAGGTGGTAAATATACTAGAATATTAGGGTGAGAGTTATTCTATGTGTGATAAGAATGCAAAACAAAATCAGTATTATCAAAGAAATCCAAAGGATCTCTAGGTTTATCCTTAATTGTTAGTTGAGGACATCCTTTTACCATCAACAAAGGTATAGGATATATCATCTTAGGTTTATCAATGTTGCATATAGTGGAACATGAAGGTAACCATGCACACACCCTATGGTAAAGATTAATTAGAGAGGTTGTAAAGGAAAGTGAAATAGAAATATGATCAATGAAGATCTTATCTGGACCATTTTCATCCTCACTACCATGTGCCTTATTAGGGAATCTATCCTCTTTTACAATAAAATCTCATTAAAGTATTCCAAACAAGAATCATACATATTGAAATACAAAAGGCATGAAAATGTCAATGTTTTGGTATTTTTAAAGAAATTTTGCAATTTTTTTGTATTTTCAAAATATATAAATAAAAGAAATCTAATTAACATGCAAGATCTAACCTAAGATGCAAATCTAACACCAAAAAGAAAGAGTTTTCTATCGCGGGTTTACCAAAATGAATAGAGTAAAAATGGATCTCTAACAATGCATATTACATTCACCACTATTCATGTATTTTTTTTTTCTTTAGAGTTGATATGGAATAAGTAGTGGAAATGCTTAAAATTAGACAAAATGAGATACATACCTCAAATTAGCACCAATCTAGAAATACCTATTTTCTAATGTCTTTGCTCAATTTCTAGAAAATTTGTAACCTGTTTAGTAGTGGAAATGTCAAGACAGAGAAAACCCAAAATTTTTTTATCAATCTAAGAGCAAGTCGACCTTGACCCGATTGGTGGGGCACAATCATACCCTAGGGAAAAATTGTGCCCCAAAAAATTGACCTTGACCATTACTGCTCTGATGAAAATTTTGTTTGCAAATCTTGGAAGTGTTTCGAAAAGGGTATCTAAATTTGTACTCCAATCCTTGAAAAAGGACTTGCATATATCTAAAAATTGGGTTTTTGGGGTGGCTATATAGGGTTTTGCCTTAGTGGGTATGTGTAGGATCATGGTCCACCCTTTCAAAATCTATATAACCATTTCAAAATCTATTCCAAATTTTTTCACACCCACCCTTCTATTAAATGAAAACATTTAATATCTTTATTAGGTCTACTATATCTTTTGATACCAAACTTATATGCTCAACTTTAAAAACATCCTAAAAATGTGCTTTTGGCTTGTTTTTATGTGACTTTTACTTCAAACATGTAGCTGATGATTTTTTTTTCACCAAAATTTGATGAAATGAAAAGGGTTTCTTAAGAATGTTCTTATTTTTCCATAAATGTAAGTTTCATCAAATCATGAGTTTAGTAAGTAATTATAACTTATTTTCTAATGGAGTTACATATGAAGTGCTAATTGACACACTACTTGAAAACCAACTATAACTTTCAAATGGTACAACATTTTTTAAATCCAAAAGATGTATCACATTCTATGTTTCTTCTACTATAAGGGAAAAAAATGAAAAATTGAATTTTGTAGAGTTTTTAATTAGTTAAGGTGGTCAGACACAAGATTTTTTTAAATTTCAAAACTACTAAAGTCAAAATTTAATTAATTATTATTTGTTTAGAACAAAAATACCTTAAAATATGTGTCACATCTAGGCATGATTCTACTACTTATATTTAGAATATTATTAAAAAATATTATCATTTGATTTTGATTAAGGTGGTCAGACATATGTTTACTTCTTATTTTTGTTCTAAAATTTTTGTAATATTGCATTAAAATTCAAAATTTTCACCAATCAATTTTTATTTTTTTGACATAAGTCCTAGTAGTTTGGAAACTAGATTCAATTTTCTAGAGATTCTTTTCTCTCAACTTTTTGATATAAAGTTAATAACAAGTAGAAAATTTCATGTCAAGTTGACATAACCCTAATTTTCTAATTTTTTATTGCATCTTAAGAGCATAGTTTGGTTGACCATGATCCTGCACATACCCTAGTCAAACCCCAATTTTGGTGATTCCCATCTCTACAAATAACTGAATATAATAGAATGTGTGTGTGTATTGAATGTGTAATGCCAAGATCTAATCTACTAGATTGAAACCCTAGCATGAATATATGTGTATGAGAAAGCAACACATAGATTTGAATAGGATAAGAAAGCATATCAAGCCCCCAACACTAAAGTACTCCTGCCAAACTCATAATCTATAATTGCTATCCCACAATAGTATCTTTGAATGCTTGAATATCAAAAATGGTAGATCAAGGGAGATTGCATCTCTCTTGCTCCAAATAGATGTTTATTTTTAGAATACTTTACAACAATTGAGGGGGGGGGGGGGGGGGGGGGGGGTGGGTGGGTGTGAATTAGTAATCCAAGGTCTAGATGTGTAAATAAAACTTTTCTTAGTTTAGTGAACCCATAAAACATTTATACTCATGCATACATCCATAATATTATGCAATCACTTAAAACATGTAGCTTACTATCAGATCAACTTGCAAAAACATAAAGCATGAAACATAATGGATTTATCAACACACTTGACAAAATGATTTATGTGAAAACCCAACTTGAAAAAAACCACTAGTAACATGCTACTATTTTCACTCTTTTGATGTGATGCCCTATGAAAGGCCAACCCTGTTAAAGCTTACAATACATACTATCAAATGTGACCCTTGTTAGAATTATTTAGAATAACTGAGAGGGGTGAGGGGGGGTTTAATCAGTTATCCAAGGTCCAATGATGTCATATACAACTTTTTCTACAAATCCTTAATGGCACATAACTAAAATTATTAGGCATGCAATTGAATAGTAAACAATCATGAAAAGTAAACATGCATCGCACCATAACACTAAGGATTTGATAACCCAAAAACCCTCCAGTAATAAGAATGTAAAACTGGAGTGGGGGTGATACCCACAAAATAACTGTGCAATTGATTTCAACCACTTCTAATGGTCTACCCTGTTAAAGGGTACAACACATTGTTAAATGTGACCCTGTGAAAGGATTTAAGAACATTCAACTTAGAATGTCACCCTATTAAAGGATTTACATAGAGCTATTAGGCTCATCCAAGTCCATGGGATTTACAGTCACCTTCTCAAAAGAATCTTTCATCCCTCTCTAAGGATCTCCTATCCTCCTCCTAAGGATCTCTTATCCTTCTCCTAAGGATCTCTTTTATCCTTCGCCTGAGGATAAAAGAGATCCTTAGGAGAAGGATAAGAGATTCCTTCTCCTAAGAATTTATTTATCCTTCTCCTAGGGATCTTCTATCATTTTCTTGAGGCTTATCCACCTAGCTATTAAGTTAACCTAGAAATGTAGGATTTCAATATCTAATACAATGGTAAGAAAGTATTAGAGGGGTTTTCACCTGATACAGATTGCAACCCTAACTATGCAGATTTTAGATCACTCTTCAGTCCCTTTCTTTGCTTGGCTTCTCTCCCTTGCAGCACTAATAGCTTGTTCACCCTTCAAAATCTGTCTCCTTGAGTTCTTCCACTCGTTGTGCCAATGCAATCTTTGGTAACTTGATCAACTCAGAGTCTTGATACTCTATTCTTACTCCTCTTGGCTTCTTCACATGATCACACTTATGACCAACTCCTTCTCATGCATGTGCACTTGATTTCTGACCTGTAACTCCTTACAAAGAAGTTATGTTCTTGATTTCCCGCTCAATTTTTTTGAGAAAATGGTATTGTTTTGCCTCCAATTTGCTTCTTCTAGAAACTTCATGATAAATCCATTAGCATTCGCCTTGAATTGGTTTCCATGGATTACATAGAATTTTGTGACATCTGCTCATCATCCATATCATCCAACTAATTCACAAAATTTGATCTAACAACCTTATCACTATGGATCCGGTGAATCTTTGTCTTAACAAATAATGCAGCAACTTAGCATTATTGGTTTACTGATGCGCGACTCCTTCTGTGTTACTCGGCTTCTATTGTTATTTTACTAGTGGTTAGTACCTATAGTATTTTTGCTTTCCTCGGCACTTGAAGACTTACTCGACATCCATTATCTTTTTTTGCTAGTCAGTACCTGAAGGATTTTGTGTTTACTTGACATCTAAATAATTACTTGGCTTACACTAAAGTTGAACTTGCTCGACTTTAATTGAGAATATGTTTGGCTCTAACTAGCTTGCTCAGCTCTCTCTAATGAACTTAGTTAATATTTGCATCTTTGATGTGTCTTAGTGTGTCCATCCTCTTAGAGTATGTCATCAATACACTATTTCATCAATGGCTTAGCTAATCCTTATACTTCATTACATCATCATAACTTCAACCTTTCTCTAGGTACTCTAGTTACATCTTATTGATTGCCACCTCCTTGTCAATCAACCAATTGATAGTATTTGGATCACTAAAGCAATTATCATTCTTGTAAGTAGCAAATTTGACATCAATGACAAAAAAATGATTGAAACGTTCTTTAACAGTTCCATTATCCTTCATTCATGATCTTTTCAATCATTTCCAATAATCTCTCTCTTTGGCATTGATGGCAAACCAAACTGATGAAATTATTAAGCTAATCAACTTAGTTACCACCAAAATTACATATGTTGTCTACTTGGTATATAACTTCATCTTTTGTTGATGAAAACTAAATCCTCTATTCTGCTTCTCCCTCTAGACTACTGCATCCTTACTCTGTATTCTTGATCCTTCATATATATCTCCCTCTTAATTTGTATTGGTTAGTTTCTCATATATCTCCCTCTTTGACATAAATGCCAAAGATGTAGCATCTTTAACATGCTAAATAGAGGCTTTACATCTTCATGTTTTTCTCCCTCTGTCACCATGCTTGTGATTGATCTAGAGTTTCTGCTCCTGTTGTCATCCTCTGCATCATTCTTCTGATATTTCAATGATCTACTCCTATTGATGCAGGGCAATTTCTTTGTTCCTTTAGACTACTTGTGTTAGGGGCATTACCCCCAACTTGCCTCTAAGATATTCATATGCATCCTTGGGCAATGGTTTGGTGAAGATATCTGTAGTTTGTTCCTTTGTATGAATGTATTCCGTCTTCACTTGTATGTCTTCCACCAATTCTCTGACATAGAGATACTTGATTGCAATATGCTTGGTTTTTGCATGCATTACTGGATTCTTGGATATGTTTATAGCACTTGTATTATCACAATACAATATCATAGGTTTGGTTACCTCTTATTTCATTCCTTTCAATAGATGTTTGAGCCATACAATGTTTGTGCAATTGACAGCTACTGCCACATATTTTGCTTCTGTAGTGGACTAAGATGTGCATGTTTGTTTCTTACTAGTCCAAGTAACTAGCCTTTTTCCTAAGAATAATGCTCCTCCACTTGTGCTTTTCTTGTCATCAATGTTTCCTCCCCAATCTGCATCTGTGTATGCATTGAGCTCAAACTTCTCATTCTTTTTGTAATATAGGCCAAAATCATTAGTTCCTTTGAGATACCTCATTATCCTCTTTACTACCATGAGATGATTTTCTCTAAGATTAGTAGAGAATCTAGCCACTATTCCAACTACTAGTGCTATGTCTGGTCTGCTATGTAAAACATATTGTAGTTTTCCAATCATGGATCTGTACATTGTTTGATTGACTTCAATAGATTCCTCATTTCTTGATAGCTTGTGTCCTATTTCCATTAGTGTGCTGACTGGTTTGGAGTCTTCCAATCCAAACTTCATAATTATTTCCTTGATGTACTTTGATTGTGTCATAAATATACTATGTTTTAGTTGATATACTTGCAATCCTACAAAGAATTAGATTTCTCCAAACATAGACATTTCAAACTCATGTTTCATTTTGTCAGTAAAACTTTTGCAAAGTACTTCCTTTCCTCTAAAAACTATGTCATCCACAAATATTTCAGATACAAGAATATCCTTACCTTCTTCTGATTTGATGTACATGTTGCTGTTGTCATCAGTTCTTTCAAATCCTATTTGCACCAGATACTTGTGAAGTCTCTCATACCAAGCTCTAGGGGCTTGCTTTAATCCATATATAGCCTTATGCAATTTACATAGCTTTTGGTTGCTCTATGTAGACTTCCTCTTCAAGTATACCATTTAGAAATGTGGATTTAGCATCCATTTGATAGACTTGAAATCCTTTGAAGATTGCACATGCCAGTAACGTCCTTACTTCTTCCATTCTGGTAACTAGAGCAAAATTTTCTCCATATTAATAAAAAAAATACACATTATAAAATTACCCAAAAAATTTGGGATAAACTAATTAGTTTTAGGTAACTTTTGATCAGAGTGATTAAAGAATTTCAAACAAAAATTAAAATTTTAGAGGGGGCCACACTTTGTACTGTGTTATGTTTTCTTGGAATAAACAATACCACTTTCTATGGCCCCTTTCTTGGAGGACCTAAAACTAAACCGTTTTGAAAAAAAATAGTAGTTTAGAAACTAGATTCAAAGGACTATGACTTTTTCTTTTGTCATATCTTAAAATTTTGAGAATAACTATTTGCAAATTCTTGATGAAGTTTAGAAATTGCTGATTTTAGAAAAAAGGTGTCCACTTATACTCCTCTTTTGGCACCACAACTTGGTGCACTTACGGGACTATCTTAGATCAGGTACACATGCAAAATCTTTTTTCCAATGTATTTAATTAGTTTATTTAGTTAGGATTAGGGTTTAAATCCAATTAGGAATATGATATTTATCTTAAATTAGCATTACTAGATTAACTTAATATTAAGAGTTTTTTTGAAATTATGTTCATATTTAGGCCATTAGGGTTTATTCAATTATGTCCATATTAGTCCTTAGGGTAAATATTACATTATGAATAAATTTAAATTATGAATTTATTTAGTATGGGAATTACCTTGTTTATTGAATTATGTTAATAATTTATAGTCCATTAAGGTTTATTAGATTATGATTAAATTTAAATAAATGAATTTATTTAGGACGTAGTCAACCAGGACAACCTACCGACATTGGAGAAGGTTCATCCCAAGTTCAAATAGGTACATGTGCATCTCTTGCAAGTATATAATATAGATCTCTTCAGAATTCTAGGTCTCTATCACACTTTATATCTTTAATTTTTAAATTTAGTAAGCCATATTTCCCCTTATAAACTTACTTGATTTTATTCGTTATATCGTGCATGTGCAACTCTAGTAGATGATGAAAATGTTGGACATGAGGAAATTGAAGATGAAGCAATGGATATTGAAGAAGGACCATCTAAAGGTTAGATAATTTAATCAAGTACATAGTATTTCACTCAAGTTAAACATGTATATATGTATGTACATATATGTCCCCTAGAAAGATTGTATCTTAAGACTTTGATTCATTTTTTCTTGTGCAACTCAAGATCAAAAAAAAAATGAGAATGTTAATCTAGCTAAAAGATTGAAAAGAAAAATTAATCATAGAAACATAGATCATTTAATTGAAATGGATGTGGAAAAATTGAGAGAATATGCTAATCAACCTACACATACTACGAAGAGGAAATTGAATAAAAAGTCTAAAGACATAATTGCACAATTTGAGAATCCATCAACAGTGGAGAAAACTCAACTATTATCAATTTCACTTCTTAAAGATGAATTAAAAGAGCCACTAAGACTATTGGGTATAGATACAAGTATAAAAAAGAGGAGGACTTCTAAACTAGAAAATGATATTGTTGAAAATGTTAAGGAAGGGTTACATTCCATTGAGAAAAAAATTAGATCTGCAGGTAAATCCATTGCACGAAGAATGATACTGACATCTATTTTAAATAAGAAAACATCCCAAAATAGACAGATCTCTTCATTATCATCTCATTTCAGGTATAGTTGGAAGACAATACTACATTATCTGAAAAGGAGAAACAATTTGAATGATAGTACATTAGAAGGCAATTGGGCACTAATGTGTAGAGCTCCTTGATCTGACATGATTGGGGAAATAGTTAAGAACTTAGTTATTCAATTTTGGATTGATAATACTCGTCCTTCACCAAATAGAAGAGATATCATCAAGTAGAGGATTGGGCCTAAGGAATATATTCAACACGCAAAACATTAGTTGGATGTCACTCAACATGAATTGTATCTCTCATTTTGTAATTTAAATCCTAACATAAAGATTGGACAAAAAATGTTTGAAAGATTGAAGCCCTATTTTGTGAAGATAAATAAATATTTTGAAACATGTTGTTGTCTATATCATATTGAATTTGATCTGTACTATTAAGGGTTTTGAAAGATGATAGAAGAAAGTGGTGGAACTTCTCAAAATACTTTTCCTAAATGACTGAGTCAATTCATAACATCAATCTTATGTGACAAACCAAATGATTTTGGAATAGGTGAAATAGATTGCATAAGAGGAACTTGTGAAACATGTGGTAATTTGACTAAATTTCCTTTGAGAGAAGAAGATACTAATATGACAAGGATGGTAAAATGTAAGAGATATAAGTACATAAAGTCAGAAACAAAAATTGGAAAAGAATCAACAAGGTTAGAATATGTAGAGGATGAGATATCGGCTGGAGAATTTATGTCAAATTTTTGTAAATTGATTCAACCATATATACGCCATGCTTTTTTTGCTAAGTGGCAAGCAGAACAATTTCAAACACTAAGAGAAACTTTCCCACTTGAAACAATTCTATCTGTTGTTGACTTTGCAGAGAATTACTCTTCCGTATCTCAAAAACAACTTCAAGCAGAATACTACTATACATAGTAGGTTACTATTATGGTTCAAGTGTCTTATCGACATGCACAAATTGATCTGGATGGTGTGGAAATTATAGATCAAGAATGAGTCATTAAAAAAGAGTATCACTTTTATATTAGTGATGACAAAGAACATGACACACATTTTGTGGAACATTGTTTTAAGAAATTTTTTGAATATTTGAAAAAAAAAAACATTAAAATAAAAAACATTTTGTATGGTCAGATGGATGTGTAGCACAATTTAAATCAGCTAGACCATTTTATGCATTATGTAGATATCATTGATACCTTAATATACCACACATTTGGAGTTTTTTTGAGACTAGACATGGAAAGGGTGAGCATGATGGTGTAGGAGCTTGTATCAAACATGCTTTAAGAAAGTATCAAATGGACTATAAAGGATATCACATTAATAATGCTCATGATGTGGTCGAGTGGTGTAAAACACTTTTTTTTGTGCCAACAAATACAGATAACACATCATCACAAGCGGATCAAGTCATACCATTTAGAGCATTTTGGGAGGTATCAGGTATATATAAATTAATTTGTTCATATTTTTAAATTGAATCTTAAATTTATATTTAATATGTTACCTTAGATGATCTCTAACTAAATTATGGACCTTGTGTACATTCAGGTGTTGATAGAAGATCAATGCATGCATGCAAGAGGGTAGAGAAGACACGATCTTTGCATTTAGTTATGAGTACAAATAGTAATGTGTGGTCATTATACACAAGAGAATACTCATTTCTTTTTCCTAATTGTATTGATGAAGACTATGGTGGTTGCATTAATCAAGAACGTGGATATGTGGGTGAATGGACTTTGGTGCCACTAGATGTTATTAATACGAATGAGTTTGAGGATGAAAGCTATGATGATATTCCATTCATTTCTAGTAATTATAACCATATTTCAGGATTGATCAGAGTTGGTATGTATGAACTATATATATACCTGGATCATGTACATGTATACATTTTTCATAATTTTGGTTAATTTTTATTATATATATGTACTTATGTAAATGACGTGTATCCAAAATTTTGACATATATAAGTTTGTGTAGGAAATGTTTTTGCAGTCATGGCAGAATCGAAAAATGTAGAAGGTGTTAGCTATTATTTATTATGTTGCACCATGGAAAGAGAGAAGCTAACAAAGACTGAAATAAGTGATGAAATTATTTTTCCCACAGGTTAGTATAGAGTTGAATTATGCATATATGTATGTCAAGTATCTACATGTTTTTAATGAATTCAAATTTTGACTTAAATTCAAGATTGATGTATTTTTTAAATGTGTACATGTGTAGGTTCTATTGTTGTACAAGGAGCATATTTGAAGCAAATAAAAGTACTTAAAAATGGGATTCATTTCACCGATTATCAACCTAAAAATAAGGTATATCAATATAGTAACCATGTTATTGCCACTGGTTTAACTCTTCATCCAGTCAAAGGACCTGGAATATGTAAGTGGAGGCTCCATATTGATGATCGTGAGAAAATATTAAATGTTATCCAAGAACGAGCTGATCCACTTGATATGAGATAGAAACAACTCCTAATTTGAAATGTAACTCAAGAACAATTTGAAATTTGGTTCAAACTATTTGAAATTTGGTTGAACAATCATTTGATCAATTTGAAATTTGGTGGAATAACTAATTTTCTAAATTGAACTTTTACTCTTTCATTTTGAATTTTCTAAAGTAACTACTTATAGAAATTATGAAATTATATGTATGTGTGTACACTAATTACCTGACATGTGCACCTTGAGGGAAAGAAATTCAAACACCACTTGTCTTAAGGGGATGAAATTAGGAGTTTGTAAAATTAATTATATTGAACTTTCTATTTCACTTAACTTTTCAATTTTAGGACACATGTACACTTTCAATTCAACTAATTAGGACATGTGCTTTCAATTTCAGGACATGTGAGATTTCAATTTTAGGACGTGAGCTTTCAAGTTCAAATTTCTATTTGTTTAACTAAATTTTGAACATGTACATGTTTTAAGTTGGACTTGGATTAGAACATTGGGCTTAAGGGGATAAAATTCTAAGATACATGTGTACTTGAATTAAAATTTCACTATGATTAAAATTTGAAATGTAACTCAAGAACAATTTGAAATTTGGTTCAAACTATTTCAAATTTGGTTGGACAATTATTTGATCAATTTGAAATTTGGTGTCCAATAACTAATTTTCTAAATTGAACTTTTACTCTTTCATTTTTTAACTCAATGTCTTGAATTCAACTCAAGAACAATTTGAAATTTGGTTCAAACTATTTCAAATTTGGTTGGACAATTATTTGATCAATTTGAAATTTGGTGTCCAATAACTAATTTTCTAAATTGAACTTTTACTCTTTCATTTTTTAACTCAATGTCTTGAATTCATTTAACTTTCTATTATATTGAACTTTCTATTTCATTTAACTTTTCAATTTTAGAAGACATGTACAATTTCAATTTAACTAATTAGGACATGTGCTTTCAATTAAATTAGGACATGTGAGCTTTCAATTTAACTAATTACTTGACATGTGAGCTTTCAAGTTCAAATTTCAAATTGTTTAAACTAAATTTTGAACATGTACACATGTTTTAAGTTGGACTTGAATTTTAGAACATTGGGCTTAAGGGGATAAAATTCTAGGATATGTGTACAAATAAAAGGGATGAGTTCTATAGATTTACTCGAGTTAGGAATTATGTACAACTAATTACGTGATACTTGAACATTTAATACATGTGATATATTACAAGACATTTAAATTACATGAACTATTTATATATCTCTAAATTTAATCAATATATTAAACATGCAGATACATATCTAAATAAATTACTTACATATCTTAGATAGAAACAATTTATAATATACTAGATCTAGATCTAGTATGTACATTAGATTCCACAACATAATGTAACATGTATCTATCTAGAGATCTATCAAAAGATAATATCAAATATAAATAGCGTGCACACATGTAGACATGTAAATCTAGGTACATCTATATCAAATCAAATATAAATATAACATGCATCATGTGTGTATATAAAGTGTATATCTAATATATATGAATGTCTCTCTGGATGAAAGTCTACAAGAAATCATCTAGATAAAAAAAACTATAGATCATCAAGTGCAAGACTATCATCGCCACGCCTCCTCACAATGCGCTCTGAAGATTGACTAGTATCAAGGTGCTCACTAGGATGTGTTGACACCTATATATAAATTCAAGAGAAAGTGATATCAATACATACATACATTTAATCAAGAAAAAGTGATATTGAAATACATGTACACATAATCAAAACATAAATAAACATTACCTATCCACTACTAACATCATCCAATGAGTCTCGATGATGTACACGATCTGGCATCAAAGCTGGAGTAAAAAGAGGCATGTCCCCTACATTGTACATGTGCACATGCAACACATCAAATTAAAATTTCTCTACATGATTACATTTGAATCTACATGCATGATATACATACATTTGAATCGATATTTTCAATCTTTTTACCCATAACTGAATTTTGTTAATTACTTTAACACATGCATGAAAGAGAATACCAATAGTGCTAAAAAAAATAATCAACCATATAAGAAGAGAACTCATAACACCATGTTTCATTAATTAGGGAAAATTTGGCCAAGGGAAAACCCTGGCAGGGATGAAACCCATCAGATGATTCACTATACAAAGGATCTAGTTAAGGATATTGGCCTCGTTAGGAGTCTACGAAGCATGTATAGTGTCTTGAGTCCTTGTTAGGAGACTAGGCCTTGTTAGAAGCCTCAACCCTATTAGGAGTTGGAAAATCATATAAAAATGTGTGAAAAAAGAGACCACTACCCTAACATACAACTATACAATAAGTTCTTTAAGAAATATGTATACATACAATAATGAGATACTTATTGTACTTCGCAAATCTTATGACTAAAAATTCTTCATACAAGAATGACTGCACTCGTATCAATCTACATCATATCTAACATAATGATGCTTCACATCATATGTCATAATATCGCATTCACTTGTTACTCTCATTTCACTAGATCATACCAAGTTCACAATCACTGATTACACTTTTTTTTGCACTTCACTCTAACTTTGCAAATGAATTCCTTTACTTATAGCAAACATATTGGTAAATTCTTCCATAGTCAGCTCACATAAAATCCTTAGAGTCAACTCATTAGGAAATAGTAATTAAAACAATAAATGAAGTTGTTTAACATATACTACCAATATGCTCTGTTCTGTGTTGTATCATCATTGCATTACTAATTCCTTCATAACTTGGACTCAATTGATTGTAAAAACATGTGCACCAGTATACATCATTAGTATGATTTCATGCATCTCTAGTTAATTATGCAAGAGAATATTCCAAGGGAATATTTTGCTATCATCAAATCTGTCATGCTGCTGTGATGTTGTCTGATACTTAGACAATTTTCCTTTATGAAAGAATATGACTAATATGCAAAAAAAATATGTTTCCATAAATGTTAACCATATTACTTACCTTATTTATTGGACATATTGCCAAAAAACTCAACCCAATTCTAATACCTTTAACTCAACTTTCCAGACTATTCAAATATTACAAAGCTTGATGATCAAGATTTAAACAAACTCCTTAAAAATAAGATAATGTATTCACTTATTCAATCTCTTAACTATAGCATAAAACTTCTAATCATGATATTTTTATTGACTTAACAATAATTTGGCTACTAAAATATTTTACTCTCCTAGTTATGGTGAAGCGCAGGCAGAGACTAGGGTTTGATGGTAGGTAGCGATGGTAGGTAGGGAAGGGAGCTGGAAATGGACTGTGGCAACCCTAGAAGCCTCTATGCAACTAGTATGTCTCTTGGGGTGGCTTCTTGGACTAAAATAAATATGGCGAGAATTGAAAAGTTCCTAAAGGGCTCCAACATAGGATGGAGGTAGTTAAGATCCAAAGGAGAGCAACAAGGATCAACTAGAAGTGGGTAAGGAGGCATGAAGAGAGGCCTTTAACATCTGGAGGGCTTACAAAAGATGCTGCAACCATAGTGGACAACAAGGTGATTAACATTTAAATAGCTATGAAGGAATAGAAATCATTGGTGAATATGCTAAGGGATGGGGCTTTTTTCATGAAATGGGGAGGATGACCACCCATTCCCAAATTGAAAAGTTGGATTAATGATATCTTGGGGTCGAAGATGATCATTAAAATCTTGAAAAATAGTTTATTCCTGATTATCATGGCTTCTGAACATGACAAAACAAGAGTTATGTTTAATGGGCCCTTTCAGATGGAAGGAGTAGGTTTCTTTATCAAGGATTGGGCCCCTAATTTTAACCCTAAAAAAACAAAAGTGGAAGAGGTTCCCATATGGATCAAGTTGTGCAATCTCCCCCATGAATATTGGAACTTGGGGACCTTCAAAATGATAGGAGACAAACTGGGGAAGTTTATCAAATTTGATGAAGCAATCAAACATAAAGATTTTAGTCAATATGCAAGAATAAGCATAATGTGGAAGCCACATCCACTATTGCCACATGTAATAGAGATTCAAAATCTAGAAGGTTATTGGTGGTAAGAGATTAAGGTTGAGGAAGCAATCGACCAATGTAGTAGTTTTAAGGAATGGGGATATGTGGTGGAGGTTTGTACAGTCAAAACCAAAGGCAAGGAGAAGGCAGAGGGAGTACTCAGAAACATTACAATCTCATAGGATCCAAGACCTTCCAAAACCTAGGTAAGGGAGGACTCAACACTTGGAGTAGTGGTTAAAGAGAGGTGCATGGATTTTAAGTTGGAAAATGAGGTTGTTCTGAGCTAGGGACTAATGGAAGTAGTCCTAGCACAAATGATGTTGTGATTTCCAATGAGAACCTTCCTCGGGAAATGTAACAAGATCCAAATTTGGGATCAATTGCTTTGGTAGTCAAAGAATATTTCCAAAGGGTGTTGGAAGGAAGGGTAGACTCTAATATAGTTTTGGAGGATGTGTCTCAGATGAAATGTGTAGAGAATGTAAACCTATTGGAGACAAGAGACCTAGAGTGGGGTAAGCATCATGAAGAGAAGTCAAGGGGGATAGAAATGATTATTTCTCCCACAAGGATGTTGGTACCTTTCTTGGTGAATCTACTAGATATTGATGAGCTATTAGAAGAAGAATAATTTGTAGACATGGACAAGATTGGGATCTTTGAGCAGTGCACAATCTCTCAATCCCAGGCCAAGAAGAGTAAAGCACAAGGGAGCTCATAGAAGAGGCATGAAAAACAATTAGAGGATGCTAGAGGAAGTTGGAAATATGAGGCATCAAACTTGCTTGAGATCTAGGAGGGACATTATCTCTCCTAGGTAGCAATAAAGTTCCTTACATGGAACATTAAGGGTTGCAATGCCCATGACAAAAGACACCTAATCAAGAGAGCTTTGGATGAAGTGAAAGAAAATATAGTCTATATTCAAGAAAATAAAATGGAAGTAGAGGAGGTAGCAAGAGTTTTAGGAGTTAGACAACAATGGTCTAGTTTTTTTGTTGAGGTAGTAGGGGCATCTGGGGGTTTGAGGATTTTGTGGAATCGAAGACTTCTTAAAGGTGATTCCCTTATCAAGAAGAGGAATTGGAAAGACCTATGTTTCTCTTCTTTTACTATTAAACTTTCAGTGGTCTTGGTTAATGTTTATGGACCCACCAAATTAAATGAGAGAAAGGCAGTCAAGGAGGAAATTGCCCCTTTTGTAGCTTCTTTAGGGAATTCAATGCTACTCTTAGCCTAGCAGATAAACATGGGGGGGGGGGCATGCTTACCTTAGGCTCAATCCAAACATATTTTTAGAACTTTGTACAAAATAATCAAGTTTGGGAAGTCCCTACCAAGGGGGGCCACTTCACGTGGACAAATAGGAGGAAAGGTTTTTCACATATTGCTAAGAAACTAGATAGGATTTTCTTAGCAGGTGAATGACAGGCTTTACCTACTATTTTTTAAGGTAGAATTCTGGGGTTGTCAGGGTTTGACCACTAGCTAATGTCTCTTATGCTTTAGCAAGATGAGATCTCGATTAGGTGTCGCTTTAAATTTTAAAAGATGTGGTTTTGGGTAGATGGCTTTTAGGAGCTAATAGCTGAGTGGTGGATTAAGGTGCCTTGTTTTGAGCGTAATGTTTCTTTTCAAGTTTTTTCAAAACAAAGATAACTCAAGAAAAAATTGGAGTGGAATCAACACCATTTCGGTAACATCTTTAAGGCAAGAACAAAGGTAGAGGTGGATTTGGCTGCTCTGAACAATAAGATTTTGGAGCAAGGGATGGATGAAGTAGATTTTCAAACCAAACAAATTTTAATGGGTAAGCACTCAAAAATATTGAAGAGGGAGAAGGTTTATTTCAAGCAAAAATTTAGAGAGAACTAGTTGTAGGATGGGGATAGGAATACTAAATTTTTTCACAACTCTATGAAGATTACGCAAAGTGTAAATCACATTCTTTCCATTGACGATAAAAATGTGTTATATTGGAAAATATTGATAGCACAAATAAGGAAGTGGTGGATTTTTTCTCAATTCTCTAGCAAGAGGAACAAGTAGATAGGAAAGAAGTGTAGAATAAGGTTTTGAAGCTAATACCAAGCATTGTGCTAGAAGAGGATAATAGGATTCTCATGGAGACTATTATGATGAGTGAACTTAAGGTAGCATTTTTTGGCTTAGGTGGAGACAAGGCACTAGGGTCAGATGGTTTCTAGGCTTTTTTTTACCAGAGGGATTTTCTTAAGGGGGAGCTATTGATTGTGGTGGAGGATTCGAGAAGAGAGGGATTCATCTTGAAAGACTTCAACAACACTTTGATTTCCCTCGTCCTAAAGAAAGGACAACCATCAAGGTATGATGATTTTAGACCTATTTCTCTTTGTAATACTGTGTACAAAACCATCATAAATATTTCTACAAATAGGATGAAATTATTTTAGCTTATATAATCTCACTGAAATAAAGTGGTTTTACACCCAAGTGGAGTATTTTTTATGGCATCATTATGGCTCGTGAGGTGATCCATTCTTCCTGTAAGAGTAAGCATAGGATAATGATGCTCAAATTAAACATCCACAAATCCTATGACAAAGTTGATATGGGTTTTCTATTAGAAGTGGTGAGAAGATTTAGTTTTGGGGGAAGCTAGTTGACATGGATTAAAAGCATGATTTTAGAGTTCAAAACATTGGTTTTGATCAATGGCAACCCAAAAGGTTTTTTCAATATGAGTTGGGGTTTTAGATAAGGGGACCCATTCTCACCCTTCTTATTTATTATTTTGGTAGAGGTCTTGGGTAGATTAATTTTGGAAAAAAGAATTGGGATACCACCTACATCCCATTCTCAATTTGTGGATGATACTTGATTCTTTGGTGTGCCTTAGATGGTAGAGGCTAAGGTGATGGAACAAGTGCTCAATGATTATAGCTTGGCATTGGGATAGTCAGTAAACTAGGAGAAGTTAGAAATTATCTTTTTCAACACAGAAGTGGGATCACAAAGATTTATTGCTAGTTTCTTTGGTGTAAGGATTGGGAAGCTCCTAGGGAGATTTCTTGGGACCCCTCTATTTGTAGGAGCAAGGAGAGGAACAATCTAGAAAGAGTTGGTGGATGAGTCTAGGGTTAGAATGGATAGTTTGAAAGGGCAGCGACTTACATTGGTTGGTAGGATCACTATGCTTTGGGTTATAATTTTGGTGATGCCAATATAATCTATGTCATGCTTCAAAATTCCTAGGAAATAGGTTTTTTCAATTCAAAGATGCATGTTGAAGTTCTTATGGAATGGTTTGCAAAAGGGAGACAAGATACCTTTGATGGCACAGTCACAGGTGTGCAAACCAAAAGCTGGTGGAGGGGCAAGAGTGAGGGACTAGATGCTTTTAAATATATTTTTAGGGGCTAAACTTGTCTAGAATATTTCATAAGCTGCATTATGGAGATTTTTGGCCCAAAGTATTTGGACTCTTATTGAAGAAGGAGGATGAATCTGGACTTTGTTTCACTCTTTTTCACTCTGGCTTTGCTTGTCAATGAGAAAAAAGAGGAAATTTGATGGGTCATAGCTATGAGTATTGACCCATAGTGGCTATTGGGAGACGATGAGATCATTGATAGAGCTGAGCTAGGGGAAGGACTGGATATGGGGCAGGAATCTTGGAGGCAAATTGGAGGTGGTGATTCATCATTACAACCTCTAGTTATGTGGTTGTCTACAACCCCTCGTGAGGTACAAATGTTGAAAGTGACCAAAGGATAGTAGAAATTGGTCAAATTTCTATAGGAGAAGATTTGGATTTTGGAGGAAGGGAATCAGGGTTTCATGAAGACAATTGCAAGGAAGAGTGTGAGACCAACTAGAGAGCCATTGAGATACTAGCTAGGCAAGGAAATATGAGAGTTTATTGGGGAATCTATGTAAGTTGGGATGTGGGTTGATGTGTCTCTTATAGGGGAGGCAAAAATGAACAGCTCTGGAAGACAAAAACACTCTATGGAGGATGATCAATCCATCTCGAACTTCACCAAGGAGGAAGATGCAACCTGGTTTAAGGCTTGAATCGGTAGGGTAGTTTACAGAATGTCTAGTGGTTCTACTAGTTTTTATTTTTTCAAAATGTAATGGGTTGGGTGTAGTATGAAGGTGTTAATGCCTTTTGTAACTGGCATGCATTAACATTTTTTTGTTAATGGGGGTTAAATTGAGGGCTTTTATAGTGTCCTCTTTACACACAGTATTGTAAGAATAATTGTTTTAATTAATACAGTACAAAATGTTACCTATAAAAAAAAAACTCCTAATAATAATGATAATATTTTCTTTTGGCATCTTTTTAACTTCTCACTAAAGTAAGAATCAAGTCTACCCTCTTGGTCCAACACAACTCCAATGAATTAGCATTGACACCACATTCTACTTAAAACACAGACTTAAAATTTGGAAGTGATAAATTAGGTCATTTTGTAGATTTTTGTTTTATAAATTCTTAACTCTTTTTTCCTCATGTATTCTACTTAGAATCCATCTTATCCCCTGTCATTTTTCTATCAAGGGTCCATAAACATTGATAAAACTCTTGATAAAATTTTAATAAAAGTTAGCCAAACCATGAAAATATCTTACCTCACTAGCACTCTTTGAAGTAGGCTATTCGAGGATAACCTTCACCTTCTTTGGGACCAATTTAAGACCTTTTTTGTTGAAACTATGAATCCTAGATACACTATGTTAGTTATGTTAGAATATATAGTCTACCAATATAACTAAGAAAGAGGGGAGGGGGGTTGGGTGAATTAGTTATCCAACTATTATCACAATTATCAACCTTAAACAAATTTAACCATATGAACAATATAATCAGAAACCATAACAAGATACTCATACACAATAACACTAGATATGTTAACTAGGGAAGCCCTCAGAGGGAAAACCCTGATGGGGATGGTACCCACAAGATGATATACTAATAAAAATGTTCCTTGTTAGAGGATGGACCCTATTAGGAGTCTACGAATACATTCAATACATATGAGTCCCTGTTAGGAGACTTTAAATCCCTATTAAGAGATTCCAAACCTATTAGGAATTATGAAAGATAGTTGGACCCACTGCCTAAACAACTTCAAGGTTAAGACCAATAAACCCACTGTCCAAATGATCTATGTATTATTCCTTGTATAATAATAGAAATTAATAATTATTATTTCCTTTGTCATGTCAACTGGACCTCTGCTCTTTATGATCTTGTAACCAGATCACAAATCTCGCATCCAATAATTCCTTGGATCACTTACTCACATTTAGTAAGCACTCTGCTCCTTTCTCACACTTTGCATTTCATATAATAATGGATACACCTTTTCAAACAAGGAAAACATCTTTTCTTTATCCAATATCTTCAAAAGTATTCCTTCATTTGGTCTCGAGGCTTTCCCAATTAATTATAATAAGATAATTAATTAATTATAATTATAATTGCATTGTCAAGTTATAGTTTATACAAAACTTCACACGTGTGACACTAGGGCTAGTTGCACTCATTGACGTCACTAACATACTATCCTCTATCACTAGCTAATTACACATCTTTTCATTGCATCTCAAATGTAAGATAGTGAACAAACATCATGAAGTACTTTCCCAATGCTTTCTCTCTAAATTTCTCTTTGTAAATTAGTTACAAATTTTGTACATCTTCAACTTACATTCTATGCATTAAACCACATCATCAAGACATAGTGTTGAACATGTCCATGACCATGCATCACCGGACAAGCAAGACCTTGTTCACACAACTACAATCTCTCTCTATTGCTCTAGCAATCTTCACACACTTACTACTATGTTGCCATCAATGAAAAACACAATCATGAATGCAATATGTCAATATATACTTTCAAATGCTTAGGATACTCCCTCAAAGTAGTATCATCAGAATTCATGCTAATAATCTCCCCCTTTAGCATTGATGGCAACATAGATGAAAAAAATCTAAGTTCCAAGAATACCAAAATAGTACATTGTTGTTGCTATTATTCTTATCTTCTCAAATCCTCTTCATCAATCAAATCTAAAATTCTCTGGAACACGTCTAGGATTCACATTAGTTGTTCACATGCTAAACAACTCTAAGCTTCTCCCCAAAGAGATATCTTCCCCATTGATGCTTAGGAGATTTTTTTTCATGCATATTCTCCACCACTGATATGAATGTCAAAGGCCTCAATATGATAGTATACCAATTATTTAATACCAATTATTAGTAAAGTGTTCCAAGTATTTAACTAGCTTGAGTTTCCAAAGATACTATTCAAAACCAAATACCAAAAGTGTAAGAATTTACCTTAGGGAAAAATTCACCCAAGATCAAAGAACTCAAGCACAAGCACAATATTAGCCCAAAAAGAGTATGATCAAAATATTGATATGTATTCAATTCAATATGAAAGTATACTAGGAGTGCCTGTATATAAAGGCCTCTAGGATGCTTCTAGAATGCATAGGAATCAGCAACATGATAAGTCATACAACCAGTCACATGTCCACCAGATATGGGTTATCCTCCATTAAGCACAAGAGTAAGTGGGATGATGAGAGGATAAGCCTACAAAGGTGTAGCACACAAAATAATGTTGTAGAGACCATGTGCTAAATTAGGAGTGTAAATAATTGTGTTGTCTACATGACAACTTAGTTAATTATGCAAACTCTAGTGTTGTAAACACCATGTGTTCATTTAGAGTTGCTTACTTATATGTTGTCAACATTACAACTCATAAAAGTACACAAACTCCTAAGTGTCTCACCAAATAAATAATAAAATAATGCAATGTAATAAAATAATGCATTAACCTAAGTAAACTTAAGTAAAGTGTAAATAGTAAATATGTATTTACACCAACACCCCCCCTTAAGTGCAACTTAGGGGAATGCCCTTAAGCTTACGAAAGCTAGGATTAAATGCATAATGGGTCCCAGCTACTAGGCCATGTTAGGTACCCATGTGCATAATGAAATGCAATCTCTTATAAAGTGGATAAAGAGGAAAAACCGCATGGGAAAAACCCTCCCCCAAAAAGAGATGAAAAGACAAGATGCATGGATGGATGGAGTAATCAAGACCCTTCATTACAACATACATCACGTATATACAGTACAAAAATATGAGAAGAACACAATCCCAGAAGAGGAAAAGGTCCCCTCCAAAAAAGAAGAAAAAGAGAGACAAGGTAGTCCCCCCCCCCCAATGAAGAGTGTCGACCAATGATAGCTGCTCCAAGGTAGAAGCTGGTCCATGAGTATTGTTTAATGTTCCTCCCCTTTGGAAGAAACAATGAAAAAGGTACAAGTGAGATGCTTCCCCTATGTGTAGAAAGAATTCCTATGATGAATGATGCCTCTAAAATTTTCTCAATTGTCCCTATGTCAATGTTGATGGTCACCCCTTCCAACATTGCTAAAAACAACGAGTGCATATCTGACAAGGATGAATGTAGAACATGTCCCAAAGAATAAAGTGTCTCCTTAAGTGATAAATAGACCTCTTGCAATTTTTGTACATAAGGATCCATAATCATATCAACCTATGAAGATCGATCATGTAGAGAATGGATAGGAGGGTCTGAGTGAGCCCTCGCAACAACTGAAGAAGGATATGCCTCATCAAAGAGAAGATGTATGTCATCGATGATGTCCCCCAAGTCTACTATGTATGACTCCACAAACAAACCTGAAATGTCTACTATGTAGTCATCCCTTGTTGCTAGAGCTGGAAGACAAGGTGTACCCTATTGTGTCGAACCTATCACTATGGCAATATATGCATGTGGAATATGCTGATGATGTGACCTCTCACTGCAAATGTCGATCGAACCCAACGTATCTAAATCTTTTGAAGCACTATCATTGGTGTCACTATCAATTTCCACAATGTATGAAGTGTAGAGAGGATTAGAGGATAAGTTGGGTGAACTTTCCTCAAAGTGAACATCCTTCTCCACAAAAATCTCATGTGTCTTAGGATCCATAAGTCAATACGTCTTAACAATATCTTCATATCTGATGAAAGTACAAGGCCTTGGTGGTGGTGGCTTGCATCCCCTAGAAGATATGTTTGTCAATGTTGGACAACCGAAGACTCTAACGGGTTTCACAACTAGTTTTTTGCCACACCATGCCTCAAAAAGAGTTTTTCCATCTAAGGCACTATGAGGAGACCTGTTAAGTATGTGACTGGTACTGTTGATAGCTTCTAATTCTACTATAGGATCAAGAGACTTGGCTTGTATCATGAAACTTGCCGTGGACTTAAGAGTTTGTATCCTCAGTGTTGCAACATATGTCTTGTTTGGACTAAATGCTAGTGGAATTTGAAGATCAATACCCTCAAGTTTGCAAAATTCTTTAATTATTTTGTTCACATATCTTCTTTCATTGTCCATCTGAACAACCTTGATGGCTTTCCTTGATTGTTGTTCAACATGACTCTTGAAGGCTTGAAGCTTATCAACCACTTTATTCTTGTGATGAAGAAAGTAGACCCATGTGTAGCGTGAAAATTCATCAATGAAAGTAAGGATGTAGTGACCCTAGCTGACTAATGTCACTGTAAAAGGACCTACTAAAACCATGTAAACCAACTGAAGAACAACTAGAGCTCTTGAAGACTTTCCTTTATCATACTTCTCCTTGAGATGCATATCCACTGAACATGTTGAACATTCTCTCTTTAAAAAGTTGATTGTAGGTAGACCTTTGACCATGATTTTGGTTCAAAGTTGTTGAAGATAGCAGAAGGCAAGATGACCATACCACACATGCCATAATTTGATTTATGAATTAGATTGAGTTAACAAGATATGTGAACGATACTTAAGCACAAAGTGGGAAAAGGAATAAAGCCTCTTGTCATGATTGACTTTTTACACTACAACCAATGAATCATCTTTGAGACTATGTTCCATCACTGAATCTAGAAGGAACTCAACTTTGTTGCCATCTCCAAGGCGAGTGGTTTGGTAAATTGAGAGGAGATTAGAGCTAAGGTTTGGAATATAGAGAACATCTTTGAATTCCCCATTTTCCAACTCCACATGTCATTTCCCTTCAACTTCCATTTTTGTATCATCTCCCACAAAGATGTGCAGTACCTATGACTACTTCAATGAAGAAAATTCTCCCTTTGAAGAACCCATATGATATAAGGCACCTGAGTCAAGAATCCGTTCTGAAGAAGAACTTGAACTAGCCATAAGTGCTTGCCCTTTTCCCTTTGAAGAGGTGGGAGTTGAATCCTTAAAAGCATTTGGCACTTGAATTTTTTTCTTGAGTAGGTTTTCCAATTCATCGATTCTCTTAGTCTTGCAATGATGCTCATCATGATTCATTTTCTTGCAATATGCAAAAAAATTGTTTTCCTTCTTTTAATTACTACTTCCCTTTTTGTTGGAAGAAGAATTACCTTGCTGTGAGGAGGATTGTTGTGTCTCAGGTTGTAATTTTTGCTTCCACTACTTCTTTTTTATGTTGTTAGAACTTTTTCCTCCTTGACTTGATTGGTTCTCATCACTAGCCACCAATGCTTTAGTCTTTGATGATGTGAGAAGTCCCATATCTATCAAGTGGAATTGTTCAAAAATCAACATTTCTGCAAATGCATCAAATGTAGGCTTTTGGAAAGTACTTCCCATGGTCAACCTGTGAGTATTATAGCTCAAAACAAAGGAAGCATACTCTGAAGGTAGCCTCTTTAGGATGTGATGAATCAACTTTTCATCCTTCATTGGATTACCACAATATTTAATTAGTGCCCTTAACTCATTGGCTTTGTTGATATAATCTTGAATTGTGTCAAAGTTCTTTGGATCCAATAGAAGTAGATCGTCCTCAATTTGGAATCCCTTTTCCTCATCCACCTTACCATAAAATGCTTTAAGTTTGCCCCATGCAAGTTTGGCTTCCTTGAAACTGGAAATGTGGAAGAAGAGATTTCTATGTACACAACTTCAGATAATTCTTAAAGCATGTTGGTCTTTCATTTTCCTATCAATGAGTGTTGTAGCATCAGTAGTTTTGGGAATTGTACCATGAACATAAAGACTTAAACCTTTTTCCATTAATCTACTCCATGCAATATCTTTCCATGTGAGAAATTGTGTGAAGTTAGAAGTGGACCTTTAGGTGAACCATGATGTAGAAAATGAAAAGAGCACAAAAGAGAGACAAAGAAACACAATACACACCCTCATATTCACTCAATCAAAAGAACCCTCCAAAAAGGATGCTTTTGGCACTTAATATGTAGTGCATGTACAATAGGCCACTTATCCAAATGTAAAAAATGGACTTCTAATTTTGTTGTATACAACTACCTTTTGAGTCTCAAACTTATCACTAAGCACTGTAACTCAGATGCACAACAATTTTGAAAAGTAATCAAAGTAATACAATGCAGAAAAGGCCCTAATTCTAAAAGTGAGATTTTTGTCCACACAACCCTATAATCTAATTATATATCTAGAAAGTAGACAAAAAAAAATGCACTTTCAAAAAAAAAAAACCTAAAAATTTGTCAAGATGAGCCCGTATGGAGCATGTCAAGTTGTAAAATGAAGGATTGAATAGGTATAGTTGTTAAAAAATGTAATTTCTGACAAATCCTTGCACCAAAACTAGAAAAGAACACCACCACTAAAAATTTCAAAAAATTCTACCAAAAAAAAAATCACACTTGATTTGGAGTCTGGATGACTGAGTTATGGCCTCCCAAAGTTGGACTATCAAATAAAAAATGCATCTAAAGAGGGGTCTGAGCAAAAAATTGTGAGCTTAAATTTGATGATCAAATGGTCATTTTAGTAGTTTAAAAATGCCAAGAAATGATGATTAGATGGCCATCAAATTTAACATCATGTCTGGCTGACATCAACGAAAAAATAGCCCTCTTGGTGACATGGCACGACCGTACGGATGATGTCTGTTAGAGCTGATGTGGAAGTATAGTAAGGCTAATGAAGATGACACATGGAACCTATGTGTCTAATGACATGTCTAGTGAGATAGCCTGCATGGGAGCTGAGGTGGCGGTATGGCGTGTCACACTACGTGGCAAGATGTCAAATACTACATTGGTGTCATACTGCGAAGATGGAAAGGCTAAGTTAGACTATGATAGAGCATCACATGGAGAGTGGAGGGGAGGCTACATGGTTTTCTAGTGAAGGGTTCCACGTAGAGATAAGTTGCAAATTGCGGGTCACCGAAAGTTGATGCATCGTGAGGTATAAATATCGCTAGGAAGTCCTAGCAACGAGAGCTAGAGACTTTGCTGTGCTTGTAAAAGTACTGAATGTTGGTGGTGGGAAATACTAATTATCCCACATTGACAATGTTAATTCCATGTGAGGTGTATAAAAGGAATGCCCGCCAAATTATAAACCAAATGAAGCCTGCCATGAATTCAGGGTTGGTTGCCAGAGGCTTGGCCGATACAGTGTGTACTTGCCAAAAGTAGTAGTATGTGCCAAATTTAAATTTCGACCATCAAAATTTAGTCATGGTTGTAACTTTGAATCACCAAACTAGACTAAAGGAGGAATATGCTAAAGAATATTCCTTACAGAGTGTAGGGTTAGGGTGTCACTGCTCGGTGCACATGTCTAAATTAAATTAGTTTGAAATGATTGAAATTTTAACATGAACAAAAAAATTTACCTGTGTAGATGGTGGCATCTGATAATACTTGGACTTCCTAGCATCAATCATGTCCACTAATGCATCCAAATTTTGATGCATCGCATCAAGGTCAATCTCAGCATCTATGCAGGCCCCATGACTTGTGACTGGCACATGTCCTAATAATGACGAGACAAGTGGACTATGTAGATGAGATGTCATAGAAGTAGACTCATCACATGTCAACAAGTCCATCCATCATGTGGTCGACAAGCTCAAATCAACATCATCAAGGCCCACACTTGAACTCTAAGCCTACACTGTAACATTGGCTGAAGGGTCTGTGGTATGTATATGTCTCTCTGGAGCAAGAGAGTGGTCAGTAGATGGATCATGACAAGCACTACCACCATGACCACTACCTGATCGATGAGAGGAATATGGTTGAGGATGTGTCCTAGTACTACCATGGACACGACCTCGAACATCTGATATGGGTATGCTAAGATGCTCTGATACAAATCTATATGTATCTAATAGATCCTCAGCTAGACCAATCATAGTATCTCGAGCCAACACTCTAGTGAGACCCTCTAAGCTCGCCACTTAAGTGATGCCTACTACACTGTACAAGTCTCCTAAAGATGAAGCATAGGATGATGATCTAGAAAACTGACGCGACATCAAATACTAACCAACCTCATCACTTGAAATAGATCTGACAACTACCGCAATCTCTCCAACTCCCTGAAGGACCCCACGTAACTGAGTGCTACTCATGGGCTCATCAGCTGATGGACCTAACACAGGGGAAATAGAAAGTGTCCTCTCTCAGACAATCAATCTATGTGCCAATAGGGGATGGCCTGGCTACCTATCAGCCAATCTACCATGCCCCTATCCTAAATGTCCTGGTAAATCTGTGTAGTTCACAACCCTATGTAAGAAAGCCTCTGCATAAAGTTGTCGTGCAAAATAGAGTGGAATTTGGTTGTTATTTGGATAATGACCATGGGCAACAAGGAAGCGTGGGTATATCAATGCAGCCATCTATGGATCTGTACACTTAAGGGGAGAATACCCCTTCACATACTTTTGTGAAAGATAATGAGGGAAATATTCCCTCTTTAGGACATCTTTGGGCACCAAGCCCTGCACCTCCTAGAGTGAAAGACCAGAGGAGACCTCTCATCTCTCACTGTTAAGGACAGTCTGTATAGTATGTGCAAAATATGGGGCAATGCCATGAATCTCATCTTGAATAAATGTTAGGCTGCGTAAGATACTTTGGCATGTCCACTATAAACACTAGAGCATGTGCCACTAGTTAGGGATTCCTGAAGTCTATGAATCTCCTGGTTAGTGCGATCATAGAGCTCCTCAAGTGGGATAGGTAGCTGATCATAGGGGACATGATGATGCTCAGGGGGGATAGGCTTCTGCTCAGGGCCTGGGATAGGCTACTCAGGCCTGAGTATAGGCTACTGCTCAGGGCTCGGGATAGGCTGCTCAAGCCTAGGTATAGGCTGCTCGAGGGGGACAGGCTGCTCGGGGGGGATAGAAGGCTGTTGATCAGCCATGTCAATGTATGTAGGTGCGTGTATAATGTGTAAACCTAAAAATTTAAATTAAAATGTATGACATTTAATAAACTTGAAATTTATATTAACATATGTATGTACAATTTGACAAAATTAAAAAACTTGTATCTAAATTGTTTTAATAAAATTAAACATGCACATACATGTCTACATATATATATAAAAGTCCTAAAACATAAATGAACATATACCTTAAAAGAAAACTAAATTTTAAAACACACATGTTGTTATATATAATGTTTGTAACTCAAGGACCTTTTAAGAACTACATGTGTACAGATAAACTTGTCAAGTGTAATTTAGGTCCACGAAGTAAATATGTGTGCATATATATGTATATATAGATATATGCATATATGTACATGATATGTATATTGCACATATATATATCATGCACGTGTGTATATATGTGCATACATGTGCATATATATACACACACGTGCACATGATATGTGCGAATATACATATCATGACACATATGCATGTATATATATATATATATATATATATATATATATATATATATATATATATATATATATATATATATATATATATATATATATATATATATATATATATATATATATATATATATATATATATATATATATATATATATATATATATATATATATATATATATATATATATATATATATATATATATAATGCACACTGTATCATTTTGAGACCTTGATATCAATGTTTAATTAGTTTTAGGATTAGGGTTCAATTTGGTTTGTACTATTTGATTAGGTTTACATGCTTAGGTTTCAATTAGGACAAGAGTTAATAAATTGAATTAAGTTTTAAAGTGCTAAATTTGGTTTTAGATATAGAATTATAGTTAGAGCTTTTAGATTAATTCAAAAAAGTTAGGTTTGAATTTTGTTTTAATAAAGTTTTGAATATATTATTGAGTTCTAGTTTAGGGTGATTTGGTTTAGTCTTAAGGTCAACGTTTAACTTGGTTAAATCTTAGGGTAACGGTTCAATTTGGTTAATGGTTGGGGAAAGGATTTAAGGTTAAATCCAAGGTTTCTACTATTAAGTTGGGATATATAATTAGGTTTATGATCATGGTTTAATTCAATTTGGTTTATAAGTATAATATTAATTAGTTAAGGGCCAGGGTTACCTTTCAATCTAGTTTGATATATTCAATTTGGTTTAGGGTTAACCCAGGGGTTAGTTTATTTGAGTGTTAAATATTAAGATATAATGCTTTGATATCACTCATTTTTTGATTTTTTGATATGATGGATATGTCATAAATGACATTTCTATATGATTATTTTGATATGATATGAATGGATTATATATATATATATATATATATATATATATATATATATATATATATATATATATATATATATATATATATATATATATATATATATATATATATAATGAAAATTTTAAATCCTTCCTATGTAATAAATGATGTAATTAGATATGTACAAATGTTTTTAGATTCACATGTACATGACATGTCGATGTAGATATGATGCTCCTCTAGGATAATTTAGTTTAAATCATAAATAAGGTTACAATTTTAGGGTTTGACATTTATAAAATTAGTACTCAAGGTAAGATAGGAAAGCTATTTAATTATTTATATATTACCTGGTGTAGGTTTTAGAAAATTAAGATTAAGGTTAAGATGATAGTAAGGGTTATAATTAGAGTTAAATTCAATACAAATTGACATTATAGTGAATCCTAAATGATGTCGCACCAAGGGATCCAAAGAACTAATCAAAAGTTTTACTAAGCAAGCAATAACATACATACAATGTAATTTACATTTATAAAAAACATAAGTGATTGCATTCCTTAATGAGCATATTTACATTTCATTTTTAAATAATTATAAGTACTAAAAGTAAAATAAATAACACATCCACATGAAAGAATATTAACTACTTTAGTTCAATCCATTTAAATAATTTATATACATTTGTTCTGAATGCCACTTGGAAAATTAATTTGCAATGCACAATCATCCACTGTCCATGTCAGAGGGTATGAAAGGCTGAAAAAATATACATTTATAAAATAGTTTACATCATCCATTTTCAATCCATGAAACAAAGTGCAATACAATTAAAGTAAAATCATTTTAAATACTAGAAGTTTTTTGTTTGGATCCCTTGGCGAGTTGTTATGTGATTAAGTACTTAGTTATATATGTTTAGAGTTTTATTCTACATAACTATATGGTTAGGCCGAGATTAAAGTTTAAATAATGAATTTAGGTCGAGGTTATATGGTTCTAGGTCAAGGTTATATTTATTTATAAAATTACATGTTTAAAAAATGAATTTACATCTAATATAATCATTCAACATTGTAATAAATACATAAATTAAACACATTTCAAAACATCTAAAATAATAATTTTTTAAATAAACATAAATAAGCTTTAAATTAAAAGATAATATTATATATTTAGATCTAATATGGATGAAAAATTATCTTCAAAAAAAATATTATTTGTGTATTTAGAGATTGACAATGACATTAGAGGCTTAAGCATGAACAATAAAATAAAATATACAAAAAAACATTTATTTAAATACTAAAAACATATAAATTTTAACTAAAACAATAGAAGAAGGAAAAAAAAAAATGTTTCATACCTTTTTTGGATGGTTGATAAGGTGGATGCCGGTCTCTCTCCAACTTTCGATCGAAATAATGAGGAGACAACTGGCTTCGCCCATATATATGCTAGCGGATTAGGGTTTCGATCAAAACTTGAATAAAGTTTTGATCAAAACTTTGAAACCCACGTGGCAATCCGTTGTCCTTGTTTCAATCAAAACTTGACTTAAGTTGCAATCAAAACTTTGACTGGTAGATAGTTTCGATCAGAAGTTACTTTCTATCGAGAGTAACTATTTTCGATCAAAACTTTCATAGTAAGTTTCAATCGAAACTTTATGGATTATTTTTTGAGTCCACACTTTTTTGGAGGAATTTCTTCCTCCAAAAAATTGTAACCCACTATTGTGGGTTCACCCTTCTATTTCTTCTTTTATAACATTGTACCAGTCATCATCTGTTATGGCTTCACTTACTGTTTTTGGTTCCATTTTGCTAAGTAGACATGTTTCACTTTTGAGTCTATTTCTTGTCATTGGTCCTACTTCTTTGTTTCCAATAATTTGATCTATAGGATGATGTTTTTTCACATACTTTGCCAATACAAGTTCTTTCCTTGTTTGCATGTTGTCTCTGTCAAAATCTGAATCCTCATGTATATTTTCATCAGGTATTTGTTCATTTTATTCATGTTGGTTGTTCTCGGAGTGTGAATGAACATTTTTTATATTCTACAGCTCAGCTTTTGAATGTGTCTGTTGTTCGACATTCACGGTCTGTGACTCGACAGATGCTGGATTTTGTTGCTGATTGTCATTTTGAGTTGCAACTTCATTATTTGGTATGCCTTCATAAAAGTATATAAAGGTCTTGTATTCTTTTTCTTTCTTGGTGTTCTCAACACTTTGAACTTCTGCAAGCTCATCAAACTTCACATTTGTAGTTTCTACTACTTTGTTAGTGTTAACATTCAAGCACTTATAAGCTTTTCTTCTAGCAGAATAACCAAGAAATGTGCCTTTCTCACTTTTTGCATAAAAATTTCCATTTCTAGACTCTTTATATATATAGCATTTGAATCCAAATATTTTGAAATGTTTTACATTAGGAGAATGCCCATACCATAACTCAAAAGGTGTTGCATTTGTACCTTTCTTGACTTGAACTCTGTTGAGTGTGTAGGCTGCAGTACTTATAGCTTCTCTCTAGTACTTGAGTACAAAATTTTTCTCCATCATTAAGGTCTTGGCACACTCAATAACTAATCTATTGCTTCTCTTTGCTATTCCATTCTGAGGTGTAGTTCTAGGTGCTGATGTCTGCCTTTTAATTCCCTTTTCATTGCAGAACTCTTCAAATTCTCTTGATGTGAATTCACCTCCTCTATCAAATCTGAGACGTTTTAGGCTCTTTCCAATCTCTTTCTTTACTCTAGCCAAGTACCATTTGAACATTTGAAATGCACCTGATTTTGCTTTTAGGAACATGACTGTCATCATCCTTGAATAGTCATCTACAAATAGCATTATGTATCTATCACCTTTGTAGCTTTGTACTTTAATAGGACCGCACAAGTCAGTATGAACTAGCTCTAATACTTTATTAGAAGTATAAGTCTTTCTTTTAAAACTTGGTCATCTTCCCTAGTTGACATTGTTTGCACATGATGTTATCAGGTTTCTTCAACTTTGGTAGTCCTCTAACTTTCTTCATCTTGCTGATGCTTATAAGATTGTCAAAATTTACATGACATAGCCTCTTGTGCCACAACCATACATCATCAGTTTGAACAATGAGACAAGAAATATCTTCCATGTATGGGTAAAACAAATTACTCTTATTCTGATCACCTTTTCCTATTAGACTTCCTTGAGAATCATAAATCATAGCAACTCCTTTTTGAAATTCAACCTTACATCCTATGTTGCCTAACTGTGAGACACTTAACAAGTTATAATTCAGGCCTTCAACATAGTATGCATTATTGCATGATATCTTTTTAGTAAGCTTGATACTACCTTTCCTTTTGATTTGACATGGTGCATTGTTACCAAATCTTACACTATTTCCTTCATATTGAGTAAAGGTAATGAACCTACTTTTGTCCCTAGTCATGTGATGAGAGCATTCGCTATCTATGATCCATCTATCATTCTTGTTCATGCAGGTTACCAGGGTAGTTTCTTCATCTTCATCTGATTCATCTTTCATAGCCACATAGACTACTTCATCATCATTCTCGTTAGAGTCTTCTTCAACAATGTAGCATCTTTTGCCTTTACTTCTGTAGTCTTTGTTGTCCTCTTTCTTGTTCTTGAAGTTGCCTCCATCCTTGAATTTTTTCTTTTGTGTGCATTTGGCTGCAATGTGACCAACTTCATTACAATTAAAACAAATGATTGGCATCTTACCTTTGAATTTACCTCTTCCTCTATGAAATCTTCTTGCTAGTAATGCCTCCAATTGGTCTACATCATCTTCATCAGTGCTGCTGTCACTAGATACATACTTTCCTTTTCCATTATTTTTCTTTGTTTGCATGTCATCATTATCTTTTATCATCATCTTGGCTTTGAATTTAGATTCAAAATTTTTTGGCTTGTAGTTGTTAAAGTTGGATAGCTCAAAGGCAATGAGTCTTCCAATTATTCCTTCAAATGATAATGCATTGCCTAGTAGACACCTTAGCTCTTGGATGACTAATACTCTTATAGCATAGATGGGAAGCAAAGCTCTCAAGTATTTGCTACATACTATTTCTTCTGCTAACTGTCCTCCTAGGCTTCTTATGGCACTTACTACTTCCTTCATTCTTCCACTGTATTGAGCAACATTCTCTCCTTCTTTCATTTTCATATCATCAAATTTTCCTCTTAAGCTTTCTCTTTTGACTCTCTTGACATTATCATCTCCTCCATAGATTCTTGATAATGTTTCCCACATCTGATGTGAAGTATCACATCCTGTGATGTCATCATACTCGACATAGCTTTGTGCTAAATCAATTTCTAACATTTCTTGATTATGCTCCTTATTTTTTCTCATATCATCTGCAGTGAGGGGTCCTGTAGGGTCTACATGGTCAACTATGATTGAGGTCTGTGTATAGTCACCTATTGTTCCAAGGTGTAGCTTCATCAAACTTTTCCATGCAACAAAGTTGTCTTTGTTTAGCTTGGGAACTTCTCTCTTGGACATCTTGATCTTCTTGCTGCTAGTACCTTGAAACAAATCAGCAATCTACTCTAATACCAATTGTTAGAATTATTTAGAATAACTAAGAGGGTGAGGGGGGGGGGGAGAGGTGGGGTGAATCAGTTATCCAAGGTTCAATGATGTCCAATACAACTTTTTGTACAAATCTTTAATGGCACACAACTAAAATTATTAGGCATCCAATTGAACAGTAAACAATCATGAAAAGTAAACATGCATCACACAATAACACTAAAGATTTGATAACTCAGAAACTCTCCAAGAATAACAAGGTAAAATTGGAGTGGGGATGATACCCATAAAATAACTACGCAATTCATTTCAACCACTTCTGATGGTCTGCCCTATTAAAGGCCTACCTTGTTAAAGGCTACAACATATTGTTAAATGTGACCCTGTTAAATGATTTAAGAACATTCAACTTAGAATGTCACCTTGTTAAAGGATTTACATAGAGCTTTTAGGCTCACCCAAGTCCATGGGATTTACAGTCACCTTCTCAAAAGAATCTTTCATTCCTCTCTAAGGATCTCCTATCCTCCTCCTCAAGATCTCTTATCCTTCTTGTAAGGATCTCTTTTATCCTTCTCCTAAGGATCTCTTTATCCTTCTCCTGAGGATCTCTTTATCCTTCTCCTGAGGCTTATCCACCTAGCTATTAAGTTAACCTAGCAATGTAGGATTTCAATATCTAATACAATGCTAAGAAAGTATTAGAGGGGTTTTTACCTGATATAGATTGCAACCCTAACTCTGCAGATTTCAGATCACTATTTAGTCCCTTTCTTTTCTTTGCTTCTCTCCTTTTTAGTGCTAACATCTTGTTCACCCTTCAAGATCTATCTCCTTGAGTTCTTCCACTTGTTATGCCAATGCAATCTCTGGTCACTTGATCAACTCAAAGTCTTGATACTCTGTTCTTACTCCTCTTGGCTTCTTTGCATGATCATGCTTATGACCAACTCCCTCTCATGCATGCACACTTGATTTCTGACCTATAATTGCTTACAAAGAATTCCTTTTCTTGATTTTCCACTCAAATATTTTGAGAAAATGGTATTTTTTTCCCTCCAATTTGCTTCTTCTAGAAACTTCATGATAAATCCATTAGCATTCGCCTTGAATTGGTTTGCATGGATTACATAGAATTCTGTGACATCTACTCATCATCCATATCATCCAACTAATTCACAAAATTCAATGTAACAACCTTATTGGTTCTGATCTAGCAAATCTTTGTCTTAACAAATAATGCAACAACTTAGCATTATTGGTTTATTGATGCTCAGCTCCTTCTGTGTTACTAGGCTTCTATTGTTATTTTACTGGTGCTTGGTACCTATAGTATTTTTTCTTTCCTCAGCACTTGAAGACTTACTCATCATCCATTATCTTTTTTTTCTACTCGGCATCTGAATAATTACTCGGCTTACACTAAAGTTGAACTTGCTTAGCTTTAACTGGGAATCTATTCAGCTCTAACTAGCTTGCTCGGCTCTCCCTAATGAACATAGTTAATCTTTACATCTTTGATGTGTCTTAGTGTGTCCATCCTCTTAGATTATGTCATCAATACACTATTTCATCAATGGCTTAGCTAATCCTTATACTACATTACATCATCATAACTTCAACCTTTCTCTAGGTACTCTAGTTACATCTTATTGATTGCCACCTCCTTGTCAATCAACCAATTGATATTATTTGGAACACTAAAGAAATTGTCAATCTTGCAAGTAGCAAATTTGACATCAATGACAAAACAGTGATTGAAACATTCTTTATCCATTCCATTATCCTTCATTCATGATCTTTTCAATCATTTCCAACAACCCTATTAAAGGATTTCAATCACCCTGTTAGAAGTGAACCTTGTTAGAGGACTTTAGACCATTCACTTAGAATGTCACTCATCAAAAGATTTACAAATGACTATTAGGTCAACTTTAATCCAAAGGATTTACTCTAGACTAATACAATTTTTATAGAGTAATAGTAAGGCTTGATCTGATACAACTTACAACTTCATTTGCAGATTATAGATCACTGTTTAGTCATCCATTCTACTTGTCCTTCATATATTGTATCTCTGATAGCCTGTTCACCCTTCAAGCATTCATATCCTTAAGCCTTCTTTTTTAGCATGCCAATGTAATCTCCTCTTAGATCACTTGATGAAGTAGATCCCTTGACTCCTTGTCTTCCTTAAGTTCTCGCACATGACTCTCTTGCTTCATGACCAACATCCAATTTTGCCGCCCATTTTCCATCATCCAATTTAGGGTTAGAATGAATTAGGTATGATACAATGTATCTACCCCACATTTCATCTCTCTTCTAGAAACTTATCCTAGAATCCTCTTTGAATTCACCTAAAAATGGTTTACCTTGAATTCTATGTCACCAGCTCATCATCCTTATCTTCTACCTAGTTTACACAATCTAAGAAAACAAACTTGTCAGCTCAAATTCATTGAATCCACAATCTTTTAAATAATATAGCAACTTGGCATTATGAACCTTCTGATGCTAGGCACATACTTTGTTGCATGAATGACATCCACTGTGAAATTACTCAGCACTAACTAAAGTTTACTAGTGCTTGGCATCAACTAAACTTTACTTGCCATCCACTATTCTACTCAACATACACTAGAATGATGTTTTACTTGGCTCCCACTAATTTTCTATTTGGTTTCCACTGACTTTTCTTGGCACCTACTATCCACTCGGTCAAGCTTGGTAGACAAATTTTTTATAACTTGTTCTTCTAAACTTTCTTAGTGTAACCAACCTTTGTAACCTTAAGTATATTATTAATGCATCATGTCATCACTATCTTAACTGATCCTTGTACTTCATTACATAATCATAACTCAACCTTTCCTCGAGGTGCTATTGTTACATCTTTTGATCAAATCCTTTTCATCAATCAAATAATTGATAGTTATTAAATTTTATAAGTCTCGCCAGCAAATAGTAGGTTTGACATCAATGACAAAACAATGATTGAAGCATACTTGTATGTTCTCAACAATCTTCCTTTACAATCTTCCTCTTTGATTAGCTTCTTCAATCTATTTTCAACAATCTTCCTCTTTGCAATTGGTGGCAAACCAAATTGATCAACCAAATGGTAAACACTTTGTTCAACCAAACTGACTAGGTAAAAATAGTAAGACAATACCAATAACAAAAATAAAATTATTCCTTGTATTGAAATCTCTCCCTATATTAGCAGGTTCCATCTTTTGAATAGGTTACAAAATTCTTTCTTATAACTCCCTCGAAGTTTGTTTTTTGTATCTCCTTCTTACAAGGTAGATGTTAGGATTTCTCCTTCTTTCATGCATTTTTCTCTATCTCTGTCATATTCATATACAAGTTGTCCTTGTAAGGAAACTTAGCAATAAAGAATATAATCGTTTCCACATTATAACCCATAATAGATCTAAAATAAACATGTAATTAAAATCCACATTCAAGAGAATAGATAACATACCCACAAAAATTATGACACATGATATACCCTGGGAAACCCTCATTGAAGAAAAAACCCAGCCTCCAAAAGCATCCATCACCATGTATTATTCAGTAAAAAATATCATTGCCATACAACCATGGAAGCCCTCATGGCCATAGCCACAACTGAGCAAACTATGTGATCAAGCATAAATCCACACATCCCATGCCATGCTTCTAACCTTCACAAATGCTCCCTTGGCTAACCTATCAAGCCTTGTCCTGCTCGACTCTTTCCTTTGTCACTCTTTCTCTCTATAAAAACTACCCTTGTGGCTACTTATATAGTAGCAAGTCCCACAAAACCACTAAGTGGTATTACATAAATCATGTGTTAAAACCATGTGCTACCTAACCCACTAACCCCACATTTAATATTGGACATTTAATTATTTTCCCCAATATTAAATAATTACATGAAATATTATCACAATGTTACAATACAACTCATCAAGAATATTCTATGAGAATCTTTACATGTTGCACATCCATCAAGGCACAACATTACATAATAAAATAAAATATAACAATATTATGCAATGTGTGCAACACCCATTGTCTCAAAAATCTCCCACTTGTTGTATACATTGCATAGGGTCAATCCATAGTCACATAAATGAACAAGGGAACAATCCCTCCTAGCACATCCACCATCATGGATCAAAATACACCAAGTGCTCCATCCTGGTACTCGCAAAAAAATCAAAGTATCCAACTTCTCGAGCATGAATGATCTCAGCTCCTATTATGCCACTTCCACCGAATATACATAGAAGCCATACAAAGAGAAAGCCACCCAACCTGTCGCATTAGAAGATCATAAAATCCTATACCAACTAAAATTCCAAGAACAAAAAACCTTATCCAAAGGTAATCACATGTATCTATAGTTGTCAAAATATCCATAACTAAAATAGCACCCACAGCAAGTGCCAAACCCATCCAACTATCCATAGTTCTAAAGGTATACCAAGTGAATCTCATAGCACTAACATATCCAATCTATAACCTGCAATCACAAGCCTCACAAGCAATACCTACCACATATATACCAAGAAGCTCCCACTGCAAAAGGTAATGTCAAATCTATAACCAATCCACTCAACACATCTCAAAGAAGTGAATCCATGTAGTATCAAGGACATCCACAATACACAAACTAATATTTTGCAAGAACAACTCTCATAACAAGTCTCCAATGCTCTCCCAAGTACTCCACAACCAACAGAGGAAAGAGATAAAGTAATAACCATGTCATCTCTCACATGACATAAATGAGCACAAACCAGTGATCACAATCTCCAACCAATCTCAAATCCAATGTAAGAAAAACTAAACATCCAAGAAGATAACCAAGACTGGAGAAACCATGCAAATCATAACTTGTATCATGTCCTTCTACACACACCTCTAGATGTAAACTGTGCAAGTATGATCTCCTCCATAAAACTCCAACAAAAGCCTCAACAACACCCAAACCATACCATATAACTAATCATGGATGTAAGCCTCTCACAAAAATATCAAACTCATAAACCATTCCTAATCCAAAGAAAATTCCCAATATTATAACCATCTCCCAAACTCAACCAACATAACAACACATGCACATGGAGATAACCAATGCTAAACCATCTCTCAAATGAAACCTCCAGAACTAACTCATGTACCATAGCTCAAGATCCATATCTATGAAAGACAAGCATAAATATAATGCACCTGAGAAAAATAATGGGCTATACCTCTCAAGTAGCAAACCACCAAGTAGACCAAGAGTGGGGAATGAGAATGCTCATCAAGATACCCAAGTCTCCAACCAAGACTCATATAAGAACAATCTCCTCTCAAGTCCATATCAGGTGATTGCCCCTCAGACTTCCTCCTGAAACTATCAACCATCCCAACAAATACTTCTCTAATCCAAGAGAAATCAACATCACCACCATCTCTAAGTATCCATCAACACCTGTAACCAATCAATCCATGCCAACTCTAAATGTAACATAGCAATATCATGAAGTATCCAGCTTATGATCAGTGTATTCAATACCAAGAAACTAAACCAAGATCAATGTCAAAGTTCCAACCATGGCCTCAGGAGCATAAACATGACAACATGATCTAACCATCTGAACCAAAGAGATAACATGCTTCACATAAACATACTATAACATGTCACAACTCTAAATGCGTATCAAGAGTATACCATGACATAATAATGAAACCATCCTTATACCAAGGATAACATGCCAAATAAAAGCATAAACCACACCTTTTCCAAGAACCCTATGAGTCCTCAAGATGCAACCATCTCCACACACCATGAAGACAACCATCTCAACATAGCATGAAGATAACCAAGAACTCCATGAATCATCAAGATCTAACCATCTTCACACACCATGAAGATAACAAGTGCACCATGCAAATGTCAAAGATGCTTCTACAACAATAGGATCTAAGACAAACCTCCAACATCTACAAACACTCAATAAATATATCAATGCCAAAAACTCCCACTCAACTATGGTATGAAGTCACCTATGGCATCATAAAATTCGTCTCCTACATGAAGATTCAAACCAAACTAGGAACTAATCCTACATTGTCACCTCATCACTGTCAAAGCTTCCCACTAAATTGTGTATCCAAGCTATCCATGACATCATGATGAAAAAATCCATCTTCTAACCATGAAAATCAACCAAGACATCAAACCATCAAAAAAATCAAAGTGCACATCATGAGCTCCTCAAAAGAGATCAAATAACGATGATCCTCAACCAAGAAGATATACCACCATAACCAAATCAAAAAATCCAAGCTAATGAACATCAAGGATGTACCTATATAACCAATCATGTCATGCAAAAATCCATGGCACCATGATCACATCCATGAACCGAGCATCTGGCTCTCAATATGTCTAACTTGTCAGCATAAAATAGTCAACCACAATTCTCCACCATCACTATACCTAGTAACAACATCTCATCCCTTCTACATGAAGATAAAATCATAAAATCATGTGGCTTAGGGCATAGACAACCCAAATCCAAGCCACTAATCTAAATATGCATCAATAATGAAAAGATCAATGGGCAAAGACAACCCATAGAAAAGCTACAAATGCAACTTGTAAGTATAGACTGCTCACAACATTGCACAACTTCTAGATCCAACAAGTCATCATACATATCCAAACCAAACACTGATAACCATATCATCATGAGACCAATCTGAAATATGAACTGAGTATACAATGACATCAAATCTTAAATCTCCAATGCCATAAACTCACAATGTTACCATAGTCAAAATATATACCATAAACTGTTCAGATCAATATATCACTAAATAAATCATATCAAACCTACACCAAATCTGGACGAATGTCTAGAGCTCTCCAAGAGCTTTTCGTTGACTACTTGAAGTTTAAAATCCAACCTTGTATGCCCAAGTTATGCCTTAATCCGTGCTCAAAATAAATAACATCTACCTTTAGGACTCTTAAAACCTGAAAAAAATTTAAAATCATAGAACCAAACCCACACCATGTTGTAGTGCTCTAAATTAGCTTTCCAACGCCTTTAAGAACTCTAAAATTTGATATTCTGAGAGAAAGTTATGGTCGTTTTACTAAGACAGTCTTTTTACCATTTTCACTGCGATATTTCATTTTTTATTTTTTTTCTGTGACGAAAAATTCTAACAGGATTAAATTTGATGGCCATCATGGGCTAAAACCAAAAGACTCTTTCATTTCTTCTGAACATGGCCAAACTAAGGCATATTATATATCAAAATTTATGAAAATGTCGACCCAGATCCAATGGTGAGGTATGTTTTTACCCAGGAGGTCATTTCTGCAAGCTCCCCCTAAAACCCTCATTTAAATGAAACATACAAAAAATCCTTTTGTCCAAAAAATTTTACATGCCCAAATATTTTAACATCTCATCATAATAGAAAATCCAAAATCCTTAGATCTACAATAAATCATTCATATATCTTGCCCTTTTCTTTTATCCTCTCATGCATTTCCATGGATTCAATCTAGGGTTACAATAATAAAACCATAGCTCTGATACCACTTGTAAAAAAACTTGGCAATAAAGAATATAATTGTTTCCAAATAACCCATAATAGATCTTAAATAAACATGTAATTAAAATCCACATTCAAGAGAATAGACAACATACCCACAAAAATTGTGACATAAGATATACCCTGTGAAACCCTCATTGAGGGAAAAACCTAGCCTCCAAAAGCATCCATCACCATGCATTATTCAGCAAAAAATACCATTGCCATACAACCATGGAAGCCTTCATGTCCATAGCCACAACTGAGCAAACTATGTGATCAAGCATGAATCCACACATCCCATGCCATGCTTCTAACCTTCACAAATGCTCCCTTGGCTAACCTATCAAGCCTTGTCCCGCTTGAATCTTGCCTTTGTCACTCTTTCTCTCTACAACAACTACCCTTGTGGCTGCTTATATAGTAGCAAGTTTCGCAAAACTACTAAGTGGTATTACATAAACCATGTGCTACCTAACCCACTGACCCCACATTTAATATTGGACATTTAATTCTTTTCTCCAATATTAAATAATTACATAAAATATTATCACAATGTTACAATACAACTCATCAAGAATATTCCATAGGAATATTTATATGTTGCACGCCCATCTAGGCACAACATTACATAATAAAACAAAATAATAAAATATAACAATATTATGCAATGTGTGTAACACCCATTGTCTCAACACTCCTTTGATCAACAATATCATCAATTATCTCCTTCTAAGATTAGTAACACTCTCCATCTCTTTGACAAGAATATCTTGATATCTCCCTCTGGTGATGATCAGTTTAATACTTTTTCTCCCTCTTTGACAACAATGCCAAAGACATATGCCAAAAACTTGTCATCTTAAAGATTTAGATATAGGATTTTCTTAGTTTCTTCAATTTCCCCCTTTGTCACCTTACATGTGACTTTTGAAATTTCAGCTCTTTGATTACTTTAGGCCATTCCTAAAGTAAGATCCTCTACATCAATTTGTAACTTATGGAAATCAAATTGTTTGATGAGGGCACTCCTTCTATTACTTAGTTAGCCTTTGATAGTGGTATCACCCCTACTTTACCTCTTAGATGCTCATGAGTATCCTTAGGTAATGCTTTTGTGAAGATATTAGCAATTTTCTATTTTGTGTTAACATATTCCATCTTCACCTCTTGATCTTGAACTAATTCTCTCAAGTAATGATACTTGATTATAGTGTGCTTAGTTTTTGTGTACATCAATGGATTCTTTGATATATTGATAACACTTTTATTATCACAATAAAGTATCACTAGTTTTGTGATTTCTTCCTTCATTCCTTTGAGTAGTTGTTTGATCCATACAATGTTTGTGCAATTTACAGTAGCAACAACATATTCAACTTCAACAGTAGATTGTGAGGTACAATTTTGTTTCTTGCTAGTCCATGTAACTAGCCTCTTGCCTAAGAAAAATGCTTCTTCACTGGTGCTCTTTCTATCATCAATGTTCTCAGCCCAATCAACATCAATGTAGGCTCTAAATTCAAATTTTTCATTCTTCTTGTAGTATAGACCAAACTCTACTATTCCTTTTAGATATCTCATTATTCTCTTTATAGCCATTAAATGATTCTCCTTGGGATTTGCTAGGAATCTTGCAACTATCCCTACATATAATGCAATATTAAGTCTACTATGTACTACATATTGTAACTTGCCAATCATAGACTTGTACAATATTTGATTCACCTCAATTGAATCATCATTCTTTGACAACTTGTTTCTTGTCACCATAGGTGTACTTATAGGTTTGGAATCCTCCAATCCAAAAGTTTTCAATATTTCCTTGGTATACTTTGACTGAGTGAGGTATATACCATATTTCATCTAATATATTTAGAAACCCATAAAGAATTTGATCTCTCCAAACATAGACATTTCAAACTCTAACTTCATCTAATTTGCAAAATCTTTACATAAAGCACCTTGACCTCCAAATATGACATCATCAATGAATAATTCATTTTAAAAAATACCTTTTCCTTTCTCTATCTTTATGTACAAAATGCTATTATCATCAGCCCTTTCAAATCCAATCTTCACAAGATATTTATGAAGTCTCTCATACCATGCTCTTGGTGCTTGTTTCAAACCATATAGGGCCTTATGTAGTCCACATACCATCTTCTTAGTGTTAATATCAAAAAATCCTTCTAGATATTCTATGCAAACTTCTTCCTTTAATATGTCATTCAGAAATATAGATTTAACATCCATTTGATATACTTTGAATCTTTTGTATGCAAAATAAGCAAGTAGAGTTCTTACTCCTTCGAATCTAGCAATAGGGACAAATGTCTGTCCATAGTTAATTCCTTCTTCTTGTGCATATCCCTTGCAGACTAATATTGCTTTGTTCCTTTTGACTTCACAATTTTCATCTAGTTTATTCTAAATACCCACTTGGTGCCAATCACATTTTTTCCTTCCAGTTTAGGAACTAGACTCCATCATTTATTTTTCTCAATTTGTTCAATATCTTCTTCGATGGCTTTACTCCAGTCTATATCTTCTAATGCATCTCTCACTAATTTAGGTTCCTTCATGCTCAACAAACATGTATCATTTCTCAATTTGTTTCTTGTCATTGGTTTAGCATCTTTATCTCCAATGATTTGAGCTACAGGATGATGTCTTTTGACATATTTAGACAATATTGGCTCAATTTTAGTTTCTTCATTTTGTCTTTAAGCATCAGAATCACTGTGTGCATCTCTTTTAGGTAGTTTAACATCTCTTTCATGTACACTAATATTAGAATTAGAATGTGAATTGACTTCATTCTATAACTCATCATCTGAATATGACTTAGTTGTTGAATGCAACTTGGCATAATTCATGGGGTGTGACTCGGCAGTGAAACTTGTTGTTGGTTTGTATCTAGATTTGCAACATCTTCTTCAGTAGGCATACCTTCATATAAGTATACAAATGATTTGTATTCTTTTGGTCCTTTCATAGGTTCAGCCTCATATACTTCTATATATTCATCAAAATTTACATTTGCACTTTCCAAAAACTTTGTTAGTGTTATTATTCAAACACTTATAAGCTTTACTTCTTGTGAAATAACATAGAAATCTACATTCTTCACTTTTTGCATCTAGTTTTCCATTCTTGAAATCTTTAATAATGTAAAATTTTCTTCTAAATACCTTAAAATATTTCAATATCCATGCCATAATTCAAAAGGTGTTGAGTGAGTACCTTTCTTGACTTGTATACGATTCAAGGTATAGATAGTTATACTTATAGCTTCTCTCCAATATTTCAAAGCAACATTCTTCTCCATCATGAGTGTTCTAGCATAGTCCATTATAGACCTATTTCTTTTTTCAACAATTCCATTTTGTGGAGGGGTTCTAGGTGTAGATTTCTATCTTTTGATTCCTTTGTCATTGAAGAACATTTCAAATTCATTTGATGTGAATTCTCCTCCTCTGTCAGATCTTAAACACTTCAAACTTTTACCTATTTCCTTTTTAGCTCTTGCTAAGTACCACTTGAACATTTGAAAAGCATCATATTTTTGTTTTAGAAACATAACTATTATCATCCTAGAATAATCATCAACAAATAGCATAATGTACTTATCTCCTTTGGAGCTTTTCACATTAATTAGTCCACACAAGTCAGTATAAACAATTTCTAGTGTTTCTCTAGAGGTGTAATTTTTTCTCTTAAAACTTGACTTTGTCATTTTTCCTAACTAACATTGTTTGCACATTGTTTTGTCAAGTTTCTTCAACTTAGAAAAACCTCTAACTTTCTTCATGGTACTCATACTAACCAAGTTATCAAAGTTAACATGACATAATCTCTTGTGCCACAACCATACATCATCAAATTTTATAACAAGACAAGTAGCATCCTTTATATCAATATAGAACGAATTACTACTAGTTTGATCACCCTTTCCAATCAATTTTCCATCAGTGTCATGTATTTTAGTAGCCTTTTTTTCAAACTCCACCTTACATTCCAAATTATTTAGTTGTGACACACTCAACAAGTTATAGTTAAATACTTCAACATAGTAAGCATTGTCACATAAAATCTTATCTATGAGTTTGATAGAACCTTTTTCCTTTTATAAAGCATGGTGCATTGTTACCAAATCTTACACTATTTCCTTTATAACAATTTAATGTAATGAACTTAATTTTGTCTCTAGTCATATGATGTGAGCACCCACTGTCAATGATCCATCTATCATTCTTGTTCACACAAGTCATGAGTGTAGTTGCCTCATCTTCATCAGATTCATCTTTCATTGTAACATATGCCAATTTATCATCATGTTCATCAAAATCATCATTTGTTTCCTCTTCAGCAAGGTAGTAGGACTTCTTGCCTTTGTCTTTGTAATCCTTTTTATCTTCATCTCTTCTACTTTTGTATTTTTCACCACCTCTATAGTTCTTCTTTTGTGGACATCTAGTAGCAATATGACCAACCTCATTACAATTGAGACAAATGATAGGTAACTTACCTTTGAACTTGCATTTGCCTTTATGGAATCTTCTTACTAGTAGCAGTTCAAGTTGTTCAACAACCTTCTAATCTATATCACTATCACTAGACACATACTTCTTTTTCATTTTCTTTTTGTTATCAGGTTCCTTCAATGACACTTTAGCTTTGAAAGAAGATTCAATCTTTTCAAGTTTGTAATTATCAAAGATAGAAAACTCAAAAGTAGTGAGTCTACCTACTAGACCTTCAAGTGATAGATCATTCCCTTGAATACATCTTAGTTCTCGAATTGCAGAAACTCTAAGAGCATATATAAGTAATAGTGTCCTTAAAACTTTTCTTAGTATAGTATCATCATCTATTTTACTAGTAGCTCCTCTTATTGCATTAAAAAATTCTTTTATCCTTGCAACATATTGAGCAATATTCTCACCTTCTTCCATTCTCATATCATCAAACTTACCTCTGAGACTTTCAACTTTGGCTCTTAGAAAATTTGCATCACCTCCATATATAGCAGCTAGAGCATCCCATATTTTTTTTGCACTATCAAGACCTTTGATATCATCAAATTCAGCATAACTTGGGTTAGAGATAATCTCCAACATTTCCTAGTTGTGTTCTTTTCTTTTTCTTTTTATATCTTTAGCAGTTGGGGCTCCAACAAGATCAACATGCTTAGTGGTAATGGTAGATTGTGCATGATCTTCAAGTCCTCCAAGTTGTAACTTCATCAAACTTTTCCATGCAAGAAAGTTATCTCTATTAAGCTTGGGTACTTCTCTTTTAGACATCTTGATCTATGTGCTTCTAGTACCTTCAACCTAGTCCTATTAAGAAGATGGCACTGATACCAAATGTTGGAATACTTTAGAAAAACTTGGGGTGAGAGAGATGGGGGGGGCGGGGGGGGTGAATTAGTTATCCAAGGTCCATATCTATAAATAAAACTTTTCTCATCTTAGTGAACCCATAAAACATTTATACTCATGCATGCATTCATAATATTATGCAATCACTGAAAACTTGTAGGTTACTACCAAATCAACTTGCAAAAATTTAAAGCATGAAACATAATAGATTCATCATTCATCAACACACTTGAGACAATGATTTATGTGGAAATCCAGTTTGGAAAAAACCACTAGTAACATGCCACTCTTCTCACTCTTCTAAAGTGATGCCCTATGAAAGGCCAACCCTGTTAAAGGTTACAATACACACTATTAAATATGACCCTTTTAAATGATTTCAATCACCCTATTAGAAGTGATCCTTGTTAGAGGACTTCAAATTATTCGCTTGGAATGTCACTCAGTTAAAGGATTCACAAATTATTGTTAGGTCAACCTTAATCCAAAGGATTTACCATAGATTGATACAATTGTTAGAGAGTAATAGTACGACTTGACTTAAAACTTCATTTGTAGATTACAAATCACTATTCAATCCTCCATTCTACTTGGCCTTCATACATTGTAGCTTTGATAGATTGTTCACCTTTCATGCATTCATATGCCCTTGACTCCTTATCTTCCTTAGGTTCTTGCACATGCCTCTCTTGTTTCATGACTAGCCATTCCTATAAATAGGAAATTGAGATATTTTGCTGCTCATTTTCCATTGTCCAATTTAGGGTTAGAATGAATTAAGTAGGATACAATGTATCTACCCCACATTCCATCTCTCTTCTAGAAAATTCTCCTATAATCCTCTTTGAATTTTTCTAAATAGGGTTTATGTTGAATTTTGTGCCACTAGCTCATCATCCTTATCTTCCACCTAGTTCACATAATCCAAGAAAATAAGCTTGTTAGCTAAGATTCATTTAATCCATGGTCTTTTAAATAATGCAATAGGTTAGCATTATAAACCTTTTGATGCTTGGCACATACTGTGTTGCTGGACATCGACTTGGAAATTACTCAACACTAACTAAAATTTACTAGTGCTTGGCATCAACTAAACTTTACACGGCATCCACTGTTCTACTCGGCATACACTAGAAAGATCTTTTAGACAACTCCAACTAATTTTCTACTCAACTTGCACTAACTTTGCTCAACACCTACTATCCACTTGATCCAACTTGGTAGACAAACTTTGTGTAACTTTTTCTTCTAAACTTTCTTAGTGTAACCAGCCTTTGCAACCTTAAGTATATTATTAATGCATCATGTCATCATTTTCTTAACTAATCCTTGTACTTCATTACATAATCATAGCTCAACCTTTCCTCTAGGTGCTATTGTTACATCTTTTGATCAAATCCTCTTTATCAATCAAATAAGTGATAGTACTTAAATCTTATAAGCATTTGTCTCACCAACAAATATCATCTTTGACATCAGTGACAAAATAATGATTGAAGCATACATGTATGTTCTTAATAGTCTTCCTTTACAATCTTCCTCTTTGATTGGCTTCTTCAATCTATTTTCAATAGTTTATAATGGTATAAAAATGCTTGGTATCCACAATAGATTGATCCTCTATATCATTCTCTTGCAATCTTGCAACTTCATTTCACCATTGCTTGTTTTCTCTAGTTGTTCATGCTCCATCATTCTAGTCATAAATGAATGCAAATGAGAGTCTTTATATAGATGCTTCAAGGTGAGGCTCCTAGAGTAATGTGAGGACCCATAATTCAAATTTCACCTTAAATTATGGTCCAATCATAATAATAAAAATAATGAGGGAGAAGAAATAAATGAATCTTGAATTAAACTTTTTCCACATTCAAATCTGACAGCCTGACATTGATTTTGGGGCCCTCTGTGACCAAAATCTGAAAAGGGGGATCAAATCCTAAAGAGGGTCAAGGTTGAACTCAACCTTGACCTAGGTCAGGGATGACCTTGACCTTTCCCTAGGTCAAGGTCAACCTATTTGATCTTACCCTAGATCAGGTTCAACCTAGGAGTGAGAACCCAGACAAAGCATAAAATAGAAGGTCCCATGAATGCCCAAAAATCTTGAAATGATACTAGAGCAAGACTAAATGTTAGGAATAGGAAAAAAATCCTATAATGGAGATAATGAAGGCTAGGAGGAGCTATTCCTAAGTCCTACCCAAAAAATAGATCCATAGAGGAGGGAAATTAAGGAGAATCTTTTAGATCCTAACCCTAATTTCACCTAGAATGAAGGAATCAAGTGTAGAATGCATCCTAAATGAAAACATATCATGATAAATGTACTAAAAGAGTGTGATAAAACTACCAAGATGGAATTTCTTCCTTTTGAAGATGACACAATATCGTCATGGGTCATATGAACAAAAGAGGTATCATTTTCAAAAGAGCCCACGAGTTTATGGCTTCTCCTAATGGGAGTGTTAGAGGTTGTACTTACTATAGTGAAACTAATAAGATAGGAGATCAAAAAATGAAACATAATGAGATCTAACCAAACAACTATCAATGTAACAAAGAGTGTAAAAGGAGAGATCTAACCACACAAATATAGCTAAATGTAACTCCAAAGTTAAAAAGGATAAAAGTGTTGGGTTTACCCAAATGAAGTAAAATGACAAATGTGAAAAGGTAGATCAAGGATCTAACTCCAAAAGAAAAAAATAGGAGACTCATTGGTATCACCAAAATGTTTCGTGATGAAAATGTACATGGCTAATAAATTGAATAATATAAACTATGTGAGGTGAATTCATTAACTAACCATTCCCACACTATCATCAATACAAGAGAAATAGTGGCTTCCAAATATAACTCTCAATACAGCTCAAGTTAGATTAGAAATACCAAAAAGGATAAAGGGATGCTAATTCTAAACTTAAATTATGACAAGGAAGCACATAAGTGAATCCTCTTTCATGTAATGTAGGATTTAATTAAAGATGTAACATGTAAATGTACAATTGAGCTAATTGATCTGATAAAAACTATAATATAGATCTAAGTGCTAAATGTATACAATTAGCCTAAATAAACTATGAAAATAGGTCTAAACTAAAATGAAATGAATGATAAAGTACTCAACTTGAAATGTGTAGATGAATGTGTATTTTGTCTTTGAAAATTATAGATCTAAACATGTGAGGGAACTTCTGACTATGGATTCATCATTAAAATAGGAAACCAAAAAATCTATTTTTCTCAGGCCCTTAGGAAGATTTATCGACCTAGTGCAAAATGTTCTAGAACACTTTATGATGAAGTCACCATGTTAGTGGGGCACAGTAGAATGGTCAACCCAACTTCCTCAGAAATGTTTCAACGAATGATTTTCAGATCTATATTTGCAATTCATCTATCCAACTCTTGCACATAGTAATTTTTTTTTGGTTTTATTTTGGGTGGATGACGGCTTGCTTTGGTCAAGCCCTAGATTGAGGAGTTAACCTTGAAACTGAAATGTAAATATGTAAAGGAAACTAAGACACATGTAAGAATTCACCTTTCTTGTAGAAACCTTTGTCAATAAAGATTTATAATTCTTGTATGTTGTAGATGTTTAATTTGCAATAAAGGATATAGAAAATCTCCACAAAAGAAATGGATCTACTAAAATGACATCATGGAATCATGGATGTAAATGTGCATTAATTAAGAAGATGATGAATGCCTCAATGTATATCGCCTCCCTTGATGGTCAACACAATGCTAGATCTTGAAGAGGAAATTCTCACAAATGATCCTTGAATCTTTGAATGCTTTGAATGCTTGATGGAAATATCCTTCATTGAATGTTTCAGAGTATTGCTTGCAATAGTTTGCATGTCTCTTCATGTCTAGTGATTTCCTGGTGGAAATGAGGTGCATGACATTCCTTTTGTACTAGTTTTTGGGTGCAAAAACAAAGCAAGTTGACAATACTATATGTTTTTTAAATTTACAACCTAAAGGAAAAGCTAGCCATGAGATATAAAATCCCCATAGAAAAAGCCAATCTGGGTTGACCTCTCTTAGAACGGATCAACCAAGGTTAAATTGTTCTAGAATAAGTCAACCCAGGTTGACCTACTTAACAAGAGGTCAATCTAGATGACCTATTCCATAGTTGGTCCACATGGAGCCAACCTTGAGGTCTAAAAAATTATATTTGTGAAAGTGGAAGATATGGGACATAACAAGAGAAGTATATGATTGAGAGAAAATTCATCTTGTTGATCCTACAAGGCTCAATGACTTTAAGAAAGATAACTAGTGGTGCTAACACTTAGCACACCAAAGGGTTATCATTAATTGGTAGCTAATAAAGAGGAAGAAGTGATGAACATTCCATCTAATGACCACTAGTAGAAATCTACACTAGTCAGATCAAGCATGAAGATGAGGACAAGGAAAAGTAGCAATCACAACCAATATGATGAGTCACCATTTATGTGACATGATAGAGGGACATGGTCTACACTAGAATGTGATTGAAGTTCTGAGGGATCAATGAAAAGAAAGAAAGCATAAAGAGTTTATACCTAGGCTTAGCATCAAACTAGTAGGGCTACTAGTCTAGACCTTGCAAAGTAGCTATCATGGATTTTTTGAGAACAACTCAAGCATGCGATTTAAATTTTGAATGCATTGATTTTGGGTGAGATGGTTTTTGGGTTTTGGCATTCATAGAATTGAATATGATGTATTTACACACACACACACATATGTATATATATGTATGTGTATATACATATGTATATATCCATATATGTATGTATATGTATGTATACGTATATATATATGTATATGTATACATACATATACATACATATATGTACACACACACACACACAGACACACACACACACACTTTGAACACTTTATTTTTTATATATGGAGATTGTGGAAAACATAGAGTGATTGGTTTGTGAAAAGTGTTGTGCGGAAGTAGAGCCAAACTAGAACAAAGAAGCTACTGCATATGTGTGTGTGTGTGTGTGTGTGTACACACACACACACATAGTTTGAACACTTCCTTATTAATATATGGAGAGTGCAGAAAACATAGAGGGATTAGATTTGTGAGAAGTGTTCTACAGAAGTAGACCCAAACTACAATAAACAAGCTATTGCATATTGGTGAACTATAGACATGGCTGAGTAAAGAAGGGAAGAGGTTATATAATAGATATCACAGAGGAAACTAATACAAAAAAGAAGATCAAGATATCTTCATGGTATACACTAGAGATCTACTAGCTAAGGTGTACCACATATTCTAGATCAACCTTTTATTTCTCTTTTACCATTGTAATCATTTATAAACTCTTAACCATGCATACTTCAGCATCAAGCATATTGTAAATCCTCTAACAAGGTACTTCCTAGAAGGAGAGTTTAAATCCTTTAACAAGGTAGTGTGGACAAGCCCATGTAATCCTAATAGGTTGCAAACATTTATAACTAGATGTGTTCTCAGAAGTAATAGTTGTAGCCTCTAACTAAGAAATCTTTTATCTAGACTAAAAGGCTCGTGGGTATATTATCCCCACTATGGTTTTCATCTTCTTGTTGAAGGTTTTCACGTATAAATTTTGTGTCACTTTATGTATGTGATTTTATGTGAGATTATATTCTTTTACCTTACTAAATTTATCATTGTTATATTGGTTGAGTGGTTATTGTTTAGTTTGTTGAGAACAATAGTTCAAGGGATTGGTTGGAGAGTTCATATTGATTCATCCCCCCTCTTAGTACTGGTTGGGACCAATGCAACAATAGTCCATAAGGTCAATAAAGAATAGGATCTAAAAGGTCTTAAATGAAAAGCGCTTCCATTTTAATATGATACAAGAGTGAAGTCTATCAATGCAATGTTTTCCCTAAAACTTGAATTGTTTAGATTCAAAATGGAAAATGGAGTCACAATGTCAAAACGTATAAGTAATTTGAGGTTTCTCATTACACAACTAAGGTTAAGTATTTCATTGATAATGATGATACTAGGGACCTCTTGTTAAATATCCTATCTTTAACATACAATAATTTTGTCCTTACACTTAGCCAAATCACGTCACAAACTTTAGAGGATATGTTTCCAACCCTTCTTGTAGAAGAAAAGAGAACAACAAAAGTTATAGAAGAAAATAATCTAAAATACAAGACATTATACTCACACAATACAAAGAAATGGTCAAAAAAGAAAAGAAAATAAGAGATGATAAATTATGTCTCTATTGTAAGAAAAAAGGTCACATGGCATGGGCTTGCCAAACTAGAGCTAGTGATCTTCTTTACGGAAAACTGAAAGAACTTGATGAAGGAAGTGTTTCTTGTATTGAACAGGAGGATACATTAGATGATGGAAAAATCATTAATGATTCTCCTATTAATCACAATTTTGTGCTTTAAACCATCAAATCTAGAGGTTGGCAACATCAGAGGATGGGGGAATTTCCGTCATCTCAAGTTGCATTTGACTTTTTTGATTTTCTATTTTATTTTTCTTTCTAATGTTGATAGCTTTGAAGAATACATATCTTGTGAAGACTCATTTTAGAGATAGGTTTGAGACTTTGTATTGCACTCAATATGGATTGTTGTCCAACAAGTTTAGAGTATATGATCAGGAATTATACCATTTCATGGTCACTAGACAATGATAAGGATTTGTTTCATCTCTTAGGGATTATTGTTGAATAAGTCAAGACTTTGTGATTCAATAGCTCAAGACTAAAAGCTTCAGAATAGAGCTCAAAGCTACACATTTCTAAGGGTCAAGACACAACTTGATGGAGCCTTGCATGATCCAGGATTTGCTATTTCAGGAGAAAATTTCCTCAAAATATATTTTATGTAATTAACATGTTTTTCTATGTAAGCCTTAAGAGAGGGCAACTAGGGCATGATGATGTTGATAAAGGGGAATGTTGGCATATTTTCCATATTACATTGTGTTAATTGGCAATTGTCTACAATTGATAACTATCCAACAATATATTGGTTGGTACCATTGAACTATGCAACTGATAAAATGTATAAAAACATTCTTTGTCATGCTAAATAATCAAAAAAAGACTATTATAGTTTCTCTCTTTCAATTACTAAAAAAGTTGAATTTCTAAGTAAGTTGTAATCTTTCCATATATTCTTCATTAATTTAAATTATGAAAATTAACAACCTTTCATAGAAATCTTCTACAATAAAAATATAAAAATACCTTTTAAGTAACGCTACCTGATTTCAATAGTAAACTATCATTTTAAAACTGTTATAATGAATGAAAAATCATTTGATTCTCATATGATAAATTGAACAAATAAATATTTTTTATACAATTACACAATAATTTTCTATAGAATGAGACTACAAAACATCAGACTTTTAATATCATGTTTGCATCCATGTGATCAACAATAGTAGACTTGATTTGGTGTTAGATAAAATTAAAATGCATTTTCATAGATTAAAGAAAAAGGATTAGAAGATATATTAATAATGATAATTGCATCATATATTCATTGTGGTTTACATTTTTGTTCTATCTAACCTTTCCTTGTATATGTGTCGAAGGGTTGAAATCACTATCTGAAGTATCAACACATTTTTAATATCCAGTCAGAAGGAAAAAAAAAATTAAATCAATGTTTTCGGCAGCTTTTTTATTTCAGCAATTGCCACAGAAGATTATAATGTATTTATTCATCACACGCTTACATGTAGGAAAATCTTCTGTGGCAAAATGAATTTGATCCATAATACTTTCTTGAGTATTTTTATTCTCGACTTTGCATCACCGAATCCATACTTTCAGCAACACAGTCTACAAGAAAACATAGATTATTTGGATTGATAAGAATGTTAAAATCAATGAAAAAGTGATCTCTATGTATGCTCAAACATTTGATTCAAGACCACTTTCAACTATTTGTTCATGAATTCTCCTAGCTTCATGCTGTTTAGGAATTAAGTACCGAGGGAATAATTTGAAACTTTTATTATTCAAATTAAATATGGAAAGAAATTGTTCTTTGTTTGACATGCATGGTTCCAAATTTATGATATACCATTAAGTTTTCTATGGATTTGGCATCAAATGAAGTAGATATCCCCTTGTATAGACAATTGGTGGGCAACTTGAACTATGTAAGTACAAGAGAAATTGACAATGTATATTAACTCAGCAAACTTAGCTGATTGAGTCAAGTAGACTTAAAGGATCATCAAAAGAATAAGAAAAAAAATCTAATATATGTAGAGATACCACTAAATTTAGTTTTGAGTCTATTAATTATTTGAATATTTTTTAATTAATGCAAGTAAATCAAGTAAATATTCCTTTGTCTAAACAATTGATGGGTATTTTGAACTATATAAGTATAAGAGGTATTGCTAATGTAGATTAAGTCAACAAATGTAGCTAATTGATTGTTAATATAGTTTAGGATCATTAAAAATAATAAAAAAATAAATCTAATATATAAAATATCACTAAATTTAGTTTTTGGTATTTTTATTATTTGAATATTTTTTAATTAACGTAAGCTAAATTTTAAGTAGGGCATAAACTACAAACCATATTTAAAAGGAAAAAAACATCAAAACAATAAATGAAGGCAATCATGTTGCCCAAACCCAAGCAATGGTAGAAATCCTTCTAGATTTTAGTATACTAATTATTTGGATGTTGAGTTGATTAGCTATTTAGATTTTAGTTGGGCTAGATGTATAGATGATAGAGAATACACCACTTTTTATACATTTAGTATAATGCAAAAATTACTTTTTTGAACCAAAAACAAGCAATCCATTATTTCCTTGTAATCCATTGAAGTTGAATAATAAACATTATGCATTACTAACTTATGAAGTTGTTTTAATAAGCTAAAATTTTAAAGTTATTAGACTAAAGTATGAAATGCATACTCCAATCAAGTGAGATAATAAAAAAATCAATCAAATACGTGTCAAAAAATTGAATTATGTTGAGACTCAATGTAGTTTTATGTGATACAAGATTTCATCACAAGAGATAGTGATCATAAATTATAAAATAAAGTCTAGGATTGAAGTTGTATTCTTTAAGTGCCTAGCTAAGATAAGGCTTTTATTATATGGGGGATATAAGTATGAGTTCAAGAATAGATATTTATTGAATATGATTAAGACCTATAGCTAATGAATAAATAATATGTTGACATATATATGTTCAATATGTAAGAAAGATATTAAAGATGTTTCATTTCTAGACAACTCATTCTCAAACAACTTGACTTAGACATTCTATTAGATCTTACCTTGGTAGAAATGTGATAGCTATCTTCTTTCTTTCTTTAAATAAGCTAGTTTTTGGCAAAGGCCAAACCCTTTTACAAACTAAGAAGGTTACAAAAAGGTTAATCAATGAAATAAAAGGTAAGACAACCAAACATAATAAAGAAAGATGAAATCATAATTTCCTTGAGACAAAAACATTGAAGTATACCATCATTGGAAATTGGAGATATGACCCATCTTTGGCCCTTACAAAACAACCTAAGTGTTGGGAAGTGTGACAAATTGGTTTTCTTTCCTTTGATACACAAAAATCTAGGAAACATCGATCTTTTCTCACAAAACCAATAGATAATGAGGAATCCTTTGATTGTATAGAAAATCTCCCTAAAATATTCCCTACAAGGAGAAGCCTCATAATATGGGGAGAGAGTCAAGAACTATTGAAAGAATATGACATGAGCTTGAGTTCCTAACTATGGAGCCAGAAATAAAAACTACCTTGACATTCAACCCAACCAAGATAATAGGGAAGGAAGAAATAAAATCCTTTGAGGAATCATTGCCAAAATCATCAAAAAACACAATGAGATGACAACTATCAACACCTTTCCAGCAGTTGAGGAAAAAATGAAAATAAGATCTACAAGGGGAAGATGATGCCAAATGAATCCTATCAAAACATCCATAGAAAAAAGGGGTTGGAGCATAGGCAATCATTTATGCCTAATGTTACTCATCCATCTTCAAAATTATCCTTTGGGGAAAAGTCTTTGAAAGATACACCTATTCCAAGATTTGAATGCATGATGTGTAAATACAATCACTAATAATAGGGTCCACCTTAAGAAAGTGGTAAAATATACTACAAATAGTATCATAGGCTTATTTGCACCAAAAATAGTGGGGAGGTGATATGTAGATACATTAAGAGGGTTGAAAGAGTGCATCATGGAACAAAGAATAAGATGGTAGGAACCCATTCTAGTTTCCCATAATAAAAATTAACTTCATTATCCTTAGAGAAATACATAGAGGTAAATATCAACCCCACTATGATCACCACTTATTAGTGCACTACAATCTATGTATTTGAATAGTTAAGATCAAGGGCCACAATCTACTAAATCTACATACCAAACCTACTTATAAAATAGAATCGAACACCTAACCAACACCACCACTAGAGGAAAGGAAGCACAAGGGAAGTACATGCAATCAATTGCTAGAGGAGCACCATGTATGAGATTACATAATAAGCATTCAAAGGAAGAGGTGTTGGTAGTGGACTGGTGTCCCTTGTAGGGTTCATAACATGGCTTAACTGCCTCTTGTGTCTTTATAAGATTATTGGTTGTATCGAGCATTGATAGGTTGATCTTTTGGTGTAATGACAACCCTGACCTTTCTAACAATTGGTATCAGAGCTTGGTCACAGGTTTGAATCATGCAGGCCATAGTGAGTGATGATGGGAGAGGGATTGTTGTTAGTGGGCTAGTGTTACTCATAGGATTCATGACATAACCTAACTACCTCCTATTGTTCTATAAGACTATTTTTTGTATCAAGTATTGATGGGTCCATCTTTTGGATCCATCTTTTAGTGCAATGACAACCCTAACCTTTCTAACAAGGACCTAACTATAGTCTTATGAGTATTTCCATAACTTAACAATACTTGGTGAAAAAATCAATCCCATGTTCAAAACATCTATTGCTAAGTAATTGTTAACTCCTAACATGTACCTATCATCCATTTTATTTTCATGCTTCTCCTTATTGAGAGAAATAACATAAATAATTGTAAAACAGCCTAGAAAATTCACCACAATCTAACTATTTGGATTTACCTCGGTCATGAAGCATTGACGAAAGAGACTTCCTTAGATTTTACTCTCATAGCACAATTTACAATATTCTTCAGCAGCTTCCTCTCGTTACTACAACACACCCAATAACATGAGGTATGCTCCCATAAGTATGAAATGCCAAGGTAATTGAAGAAAAGAATGAGCAGTGGATAGAATCTTTAAACTACTTGTTATTTATGATGTGACCCACATAATATGAAACACAGTGGAGGGCATTCTTCCACTGTTGAAGCTTTTATTTATTGTATCTTGCCTTCTCTTAATGCCTTGAAAATGCTTCGGCAAAGACCCCTTTATCATGTCGAACATCCTCAGGCTGAACATTATAGAAAATAGGGACAATTTTCGTGCCAGTTCTGAGCATAAAACAGAGCTCTGCTAAACACCAGGGGGATTGTGCGTAGTTCTCAGAAATTATTGCAATATGAAGCTTAGCACTGCTCATAGCTGCTTTAAGTGCTGTAGGCAGGAACTCCCCCACTTCCAGCTCTTGTGAATCAAGAAAAAACCCTAAATCCCATTCCAATCAAAGTATTATAACGAAGGTTCGCAAGGGTCTCTTTAGCATCCACGCCATGATGATTAATAAATACATCATACGGTGGATTTCCCATTGGCATTATTGATGTCCCAGAAATATGCGGAGACAGGTGCAACTTCTTCACAAACATTTGTAGGTTTACAACTAGTGAGAGGTGTAGATGACAATGAATTGGTCGGTCGAACACCAAAGAGGGAAGAAAAGAAAGTGAACCAGTCAAACATGGACTGAAAAAGGCGTTGGTATGAGAGTTTACCAGAAGGAGAGGGACAAGATTCATGTTTTTCATGAGAAGCATTTGCTAGCTCATTCTTGGATTGACTCCAAGTGCTCAATTGAGAAGTAGATGCCATGCAATGCTTTGACATTCGACCCATAGAACAATAAGAATGAAAGGAGGATTCACACATTTTGAACTAAGCTTAGGATCTCTCGTAAAAAGTGGTGTGAACAACTTCATGGAAGAATGTAAATGGATTAAACACATTAACTAGTATCTTCACTAGCTGTTATGATATGGAGCCTAATCAAACTCAAAGGTTTATTTGGCACGGTTTCCCTCCAGATTATTTCTATAGTGGTTTGGAGGCAGCATCCCCAAGACGGGGTTAAGGGGCAGTCCTAGGTGCGCTCCTTATCGTAGTATAGGGTGGGGTCGAGAAGCCAAAAATGATCTTATATTTTAAAAGGTGTCAGCGACTATTTTATATTATTCTAGCTCTAATTTTGTAAGCAACAAAAAGATTGTATAAAAAAGCTTAGGGTTAGGGATTTTTAGAGGTGTAATGCAAAAATTGGTTCTTGCAGTGGTATTGAGCTATAAGTGATTATGAATTATAACTAGGTTGTAATCACTAGATCATAATAATATTGGACTTGTTGTTGGTGGACATAGCCCAGGGATTGGGTGAACCATGTTAAATCTCGGTGTCTTGTGTTCTCTTATGTTTGATTTATTATTTTCTAATATTGGTTATATTTGCATGTAACTATTATTTCTGTCCATGGTTAAATCCTAACACCAACTGTGTCCAACCCATCATGGATTTTTCATTACTTTTGTACATAATAGATAATATAGCAATACAAATAGTAAAATAACCTCTCTTTTCACATTAAGAATAAGAATAGAACATCTCTTTCTTTAATTCTCCAATTTGAGAATTATATAATTTGATGGTGCTATTAAATAGTGAATAGATATAAATATTTGTAGTTTTATTGCTAGTTTTTGGATATTTATAGTTTGAAGTTGGTGATTCAATAATATAATTACAATTATTGTGTTGATCAATTATTTGATGGCACTTTTTAATGCCGTAATTAGAATCTAAGAATAATATTTTTATAATTATACTTTAATTACTAAAGTTTGGGTACCTTTTTATGCATATAGTTTTTTTATGACTTTAACAACATTTATAGGTTGATCTCATTACAGAAGACATTTATACTATGCCTTTTTATATTCAACCAATTATTTGTTCTCTTTTGGTAACTAGCTAAAGCTCATGGTTGATAGACTTTGACTTCAAGCAAGTGGGCAAGGCTACTTGATGTGCAATGTTTCACCCCTTTACCTTTTCTTCTATTTCCTTTTTTTCCCTCTCATTGAAATGGGTCTCTTTTATCTTGGTCTCTTCTTTCTACTAGTCTATTTTTAATCTTTGTCTATGATGATTATTGTATTTGTCTCTTAAAAATGAAGGCAAACTTGCAATGTTGGGCAATGGATTTGTTGTATTGTTAGATTTAAGGAAATTTGATGGTAGGATGGTCTATTTTGAGTTTTTCATCTTAGTCATTGCTTCCTTGTATTTCATTTCTTTAATAATAAAGTTAGAAATCTATGTGTGTGTGTCTCTAAATAAAAATCCTTTTTGCAATTATCAAAGACTAATACACATATCTATATTTTTTTACAAATTTGAATATCAACCCCTATTTTCTCTATTGTGTGTTAGAGATATCTCTAATGAACTAATCATGTCCCATATTTTGTTTATTTTGGCTTGCTTTCTCTTTTTCACTTCTTTTGAGGTAAAGTGTTTGTCAATTTCCTAGTTGTGAATCTTATCCACTAAGAATCTTTCTCTCTTTTCCTTTTCTAGTTTTCTTATCTAGTGTGAAGATTTCTTTATGTGTTGTGCTCCTTTTATTTTTCTTGGGGGTTTGCTAGGTAAGTTTGGTCTTCTAAAGTGATAAAATAAAGGAGCCCTCTTCTATTGGGCTTGAGGCGAGTGATATAGAGATATTTTCTCCCAAATTAGGTTCAGAGTACTCATTTGTATTATCTCTTCTCTACTATATACCAAAATTTTCCTTAGGTTTCTTTTCATACTTTTATTAAATGTGGAGGTGGTGTTGTAGTTTGGCATTTTTTTCAATACTTAAAGGTTTTCATGTGATAGCGAGAATTGTTGGCATGGAAATATGTAGGAGGTTGTTTTGGCTTATTAGAATGTTGACATAAAAGAGGTTTCCAGTTAGGGTTGGTTCTCCTGTTTACTAGAAGTTCTCTGTCCATATTTCCATATTTCCATATTTCTCACTCCACTCACATTATGTATCATCTGTTCTCTACTATAAACTAAAATTTTCCTTAGGTTCTCTTTCATACTTTTATTAAATATGGAGGTGGTGTTATAGTTTGGCATTTTTTCAATACTCAAGGATTTTCATGTGATAGCGAGAATCATTGGCATGGAAATATGTAGGAGGTTGTTTTGGTTCATTAGGATGTTGACATAGAAGAGGTTTCCAGTTAGGGTTGGTTCTCCTCTTACTAGAAGTTGTCTATCCATATTTCCATATTTCTCATTCCATTCACATTGTTTTAGTGTGAGTTTTTTCTTCTCAAATTTGTGGAAGATCTCATTCAAGAAGGGCTACTTTTTTGGCATCTACTTTTGTTTATATTACCAGAATATTTTTCATGGTGGGTCTCGTTGTTCATTTTATTTATTTTCAAATACTGAGTTCTATTTATGACAATTTGAAGGTTACCATCTTTTGTTATCTTTGGAGTTGTAGGCTTAGGCTTTTCTCTCTCTTATTGCCATTGTAGATTAATTGTGTGATATTTTTGGATTTTCTTTAAATCTTTTACTCTTCATCTCTAGGCACATAGGGGACATCTTGTTTGGCCTTGAGTTACTTGGTTAAGTGTTTCTAATATCTTTACAGATTCCTTGTTGAGGCATTTCTTCATGTAGTAGTTGTGGGCATCTTCTCAAAATATGCTTGAAAGTTATGAGGGCCTCTTCAAAATCCACTTGGAGATTATAGTATCTTTTTCAAAACCCAAGTTTCAATTTTGGTGTGCCTATCGAAACCCATTGGATTAGTGGCTTCGTCCTTCTCTAACTACTAGTAGTCTTTCTTAAATGTATTTTCAATTTATAACTTGATGGTTTTTAGTATTTAGAGGGGGTTGCTATTGGTATGTCAACTATCTTTCAGAGCTAGACATTTCTAGGCTACAAACCTCATCACAATTCACTTGTATAAGTTTTTGGAATCCCATCATAACCTAATTTTACTCTTAAATAATAATAAAAAATTATTTCATCTAAACTATTAATGATGTAATACAATATAAAAATAGACTAATACACATTAAAATAAAAGACTCATTTTAAATACATCCTATATCAAACAATAATTTAGTTTTGAGTAAGGGAAATCTAATATATTCCAATATATTAAAATATTACAAAGATCATTTATGAGATATGATCATTAAATCAATAAATCTATGAATTTTTATTTTTAAAAGTTTTCTTTTTTTACAAAATTTTTTGGATGGGGTGCTCTAAACATCTAAGCTCTCAAAATTCTCATGAGAAAACACATAGACAATATATAACAAAACTAGATGAGATGACATTCCAATACAATGTGCTCACTTCATGGCCCCCATATTCTATGTGTGTATTTCAAATGACTTTCAATTTTGTAGAGCTATTTACTTGTCAAAACTGCTATAAATAAAATTTAGTTTCCAGCCCATAAGGTTAAATATAATGCTACAAAAACATTCTTTTTAATTAAAATATTCAACATAGACAATTAATTAATAAGTTATTTTGACACCACTCATCTATTACCTTTTCTCAATTAAAAAAAATCTTTTTAAAAATAGCTATAAACATGACTATTTAAAACATCCAATAAAAGGAAACTAAATATTTTCACACCATAAGGTAGGGGTCTTATTAGGGCGGGCTACAAGTCTATTTTTCAGGTACAAGAGTTCCCATAAATTTATTTTTTGAGGGGCTACAAGTTTAATTAGAATCTTTTACTTCATAATAGGTGCCCCACTCTTTTAGGAAGCAGATGAAAATGGGGTGGGGCTTAGGCAAAAATCTAGCCATTTGTCAAAAACTGAGACTTCAAAACTAAAAATGTCTTTTATCTTAAAATAAATTTTAGAAAGTTTTCCTTAAATTTGGGAGCTGAAACTTTAAAGTGAAACAAATTACAAAATCTATAGAACCTCTCAAGTTACAAATGTCTTAAAAAATCTCAGTGGGTGTAGCTCTATTTTTAAGGAAGCTGGCTTCTATGGAACCCCAACCTAAGAGATCATACCATTATAAGACCCTCTCCCCTACCATACCCAAGACTTTCCATAAGGTATCCAGTTGGTCTGGAATATCGAGCAGTTCTTATTGTTGCTTGCTTTTGCAACCTGCATCTAGACAATTAGACCTTTCCATAAACGTGAATTACATGGTTCACTGCCACATAATTTCATAGGAAGGTTCGTGTAACCGTGGGTTCCCTCCTCTATTCCGCAAAACACATGAAACTAAAATAAACTTATTTAAACAAATTCATGTGAAGATTACTAACCGAAGAATAAATGCTGTAGAACGTATTCCTCTACTCCTGAAGTGTCGATCTTTCTTTCTTTTCATGTCAGAAACGCAGCTCATCTTACACAACGACAGTGTACGCAACTCAACTTTACAAAATCACATCATGAGCTCGTTTCGATACTGCTACTATTTATTTAACGCAAACAATAATGACATCGTTCTGTCTCATTTACATTTTTAAATAGTTCAACGAGATCTTTAATCTAATGAAATCCTAGGGGACCTTTTTTCCGAATGAAACGAGGCGTCATTACTTGAGAAAGACATAAGAATTCTAGTTTTTGGTTGAAGGAGCGAAACGACGACGAAAAGATCTCAATTATGTTGTAAAAAACAGAAAACATCTTCGGTGGGAGTAAGAAAAGAAATAATTGGATGGATCGATCAGCGTTGTTATGACTAATACGCCAGTTTAAGAAATATCGATTTTGAGAATGGATGGTCGAAAATACATGATTAAGGCTGGACGACCATCGAAGAAATGGGAAGCGAGATATTTTTTCCATGTCTTGGGCCCGCGTGAGAGATTAGATCTATGAGAGAACCCAACACACCCACCTCAAATTTATCAAATCTATAAATGATATTTTATGCATTCTCTACTTTGGTAAAACGATACAAAAGGCACAAGAAGACAGTAATGAAATAAACGGAAAGTCTCTCTCCATTGATGTTGCTCATATCTGATCGTGTGGACCAGGAAATATTTTGGTGATATTTTGAACTGTAATCATCTATCCATATCTCCAAGTAGATTAAACAAAACACAAATTAGAAATTCGAATTGCAATTATAACTGGAATTAATCAATGGTAGTCCATGAGCTCTCCTTCAATCTGTGTCGTCCTTGCCAGCAACAGAGATTGCTACGACTTACCTGAAATTTTGCAAATGTTCCACTCCAAAATTTCTGAAGTTAGAGCTATCAGATTTCCACAATCCATCACTGTTGTAATTAGTTTCATCACTGTTGTAATTAGTTTTCTGGATTTGATTGTGTGAACAGTTGTTTTATATCAACATTTCGGATCACAATCTTTTTTCCTTCTCTTCTTTTGCATGCATCCTAATGATGGATCATGCTGTGTGATCCGAAACGTTGATATAAAAAAATTGTTCACACAATCAAATCCAGAAAGCTAATTACAACATTTCTGAAGTTATTTAAACAATTCACTGGCCCCTTAATGAATGCTTACAAACACACACAAAAGAGTTGGACATTGTATAGAGCATTTGGACAAAGGCCTCCACTGTGGAAGTGCAAAACAATAGTGGAAGAGCTTGGCCACCCTTAAAAATCACACACTAAGGAGAAAATTAAGTTTGGAAAAAATAAGTCAACTTTGACTACTTAACACTTTTAGTGTTGGAATGAAGCTTAGTTTGTGATGTTTAAGCCATTTGGAAGGTCTCACATTGCCATCTTTCCATGCGGAAGAGTTGACCATTTTGTTCATGTGGCTAAACTCACAAAGCTTCTCTGTGTTGACCATAGGTTACCCAGAACCATAATAACCAGCAAATGGATGCGTTCAGCCAAGCAAGTCACATATGCCCATCACTTGGCATCTTTATAGCCTCAACATTCACTTTATAGAGTTTCCTTCAGTAACGAGGATGAGCAAGTGAAGATCAAAACTCCCATATCAAATTGCATGTAGAAAGTCACACTACATGTTGGATATATTCTCCAATCATTGCTCAATTCCTCTTTGCCTTTGTCAAGGCTTTCCTAAATTTTCTTTAGAGCACATTGTGTCAAGAAGAGTATGGGATAGATGTAACAGGTGTTCTACTATTTTCTGCGAGGGATTTGCCTAAAGAAATGAAAGATAGACGTGGTTAAAAAAAAATGATGTCAAATTTTATGAGTCTTCAAGAGTTTCTATTGTCAATGAATGTAACAACAAAGAAAAAACAATGATTGAAATGGTGGAAATTTGATGGTAATCATTATTTCTATGAAACTTGGTCATATATGAAATTCTCTTCTTTCACTACAAGAATGAGAGTAAACAAATTTACTTAGCAAGCAGTGGTTGGTGCATGTTAGGACATTGTAGGGAATGCCATGTCCATGGTTAGGGTAAAGAAAAGGAAATATTGACAATGATGAAATCTGACAATGCATAGACTCCACATTGTCTATGCTATGAAATGTGTTTTGCTTATACAAATGTACAAAAAAAATTCATATTCATTCAAGTGGCGACTAGTGGATGTATCTAAAAAGAAAAGAAAATTTGTTTGTCATCCATGAAACATCTTCACTTCTTTCACTCCTCTACATCTAGTGAGAGAATTCTCCAAATTATAATTGTCTTTATTAATGATATTAAATAGGTGAAAGATATATTTTTAGTTAATTAGTGTATCTATAATTAATTAATAAAATATTAAAAATAATAAAATATACTTAGTTTTATGAATTGTTATTTGAATTATTTATCAACAAGATCATGTTGTTTTTGAAATATGGAGGATGTGAGATATCTAAAGGAGATATAGCCATAAAAAGTAGATATGGAAGGGAGCATTGTGAAAAATAAAGAGTTAAGGATATAGTGATAAAGAAGAAGACATAAATAGAGATGGAGACGGGTATGAAAGAGAGGTATATGTATAGAAGGAAAGAGATAGATAAAGAGGGTAGATAGAGATGGTAGGCATAAATACATATAGAGGAGATATAAGAAAATAATTAGAGTGAGAGACCTACACATGAAAATGAAGAGAGGGTGAATTATAGGAGAGAGAAAGGGAGGGGGGGAGAGAAAAGGGTATATAGAGATGGTAACCATATATATATATATATATATATATATATATATATATATATATATATATATATATATATATATATATATATATATATATATATATATATATATATATATATATATATATATATATACAGAGAGAGAGAGAGAGAGATAATGATAGAAAGAGGGCAAGGTGTAGAGGGACAAGTAAGAGAGCTAGAGAAAGGCATGGTGATGGAGATTGAGAATAAGAGGGATATGGTGGGGAAGGAGGGGAGAAAGATAGAAAAAAAGATGAAGATAAAGTGATGTGATGGGAGAAAAATAGATAGAGAAATAGAGATAGATTGATAGAGAGATGAGATATAGAGAGGATGAGAGAGAGAAACACAAAGTTTTAAGAATTGTTATTTAAATTGTTTGCCAACGATTTCATGTTATGTTTGGAATATAGACATAGAAAGAGGTGGTTATTGAATTGGAGAGCATGAGAGAGAAAAAGGTAAGGAAATAGTGATACAGATGAAGACATAGATAGACATAGTAGACATATATATATATATATATATATATATATATATATATATATATATATATATGATACATAAGAAAAGAATGAGAGAAAGAGATATAAAAAGATGAAGACAAAGAGATGTGAGTTATGGGTAGGAGAGAGGGAGGGAGTGGGGGGGGGGGAGAGAGAGAGAGAGAGAGTGGGGGGGGGGGTGGGAAGAGAGAGAGAGAGAGTAAGAAAATTGATAGAGGTGTGGAGATAGAGATTGAGAAAAAGAGGAATGTGGAGAGGAAAGGGATATATAGAGGGAGAGAATGGGGATGGAAAATATAAATATATATTGAAGAGTCAAGGACACACACATACACATAGCAAGAGGGTGGGTGAATATGAAGATGTAGAGATTTAAAGGTATAGGAAGGGGTAATGAGGAGAGAAGGATCTATAGAGAGATAGAGATAAATTGAGAGGTGGTGATAGAATGAGACCTATAGAGATAGATAGGGATGCATAGAGATGGAGAGGCATAAAGTGATATAGTGGTGAGATCAATCGATTGAGAGATAACAAGGATAACTAAAGGGGCATTAGAAAATTGAGAGGGGGAGATATATGTCCGAGAGGTAGGGGGAGATGGGGAGATGGGTACAGAAAGAGGTATATGGAGAGAGGGGGGAATAGATAGGTAGAGATAAGGATAGACAGAGGGTAAGTTTTAGAGGGAAGAGCAAGAGAGATAGAGAGTAAGAAGATAGATAAAGGTATGGATATTGAGAAGAAGTGGGACATGGAGGGGGAACAGGAAGTTAGACATAGAGATGAAGATAGAGTGATGAAATGGGAGAAAAATGGATAGAGAAACAGAGATAGATTGATAGAGAGAGACGAGATATGGAGAGGATGCGAGGGAGTGACACATTAATGGATAAATATTTAGTTGACCTTCCATATCTCTAAGGTGTACCCATTGTACACTAAGGTGTGATTGCTACTATATTGAAATAGCTATCTTGGATGTCAAATTAAAAATTTGATGACTTTAACAATGTTTATGTCTTATCTTTGTTTGAAATGTCTGATACCATTTCTATTAGAATCTGCCTCTTCCAAATTTAGAAGTGAAATAAATACTTCATTAGATGTGAGATGTAGCTATTTTTTTTTTTTTTTTTTTTTTGTGTGTTGTTTTGTTTCTCCTCTCTTCTCCCTCTTTTTAGTTGTAATGGAGAAGATTTAAATTAATTTGTCTTTTAATTATTTATAATTTTTTAAGTTAATATGTATTTAAATATTATTTGTTAGCAACATTTAAATTTTTAATATTTTAGAAAATTATTCTTATTGGCTTTGAGAGTAGTTATCCTCTTTATTTGAGTTTTCTTCTAAGATGTTCAAACAAAAAAATCAAATTGTAAACTCTTTTTTGAAACCAATGATCTAGTTCTATGAAAACTCGAATAAGTCATTGATTCTAGAAAGGTTGTTGGAATCCCAACACCTATCTCAAGAATATTTTTCTGCCACTTCAACTTTCTACCCTTTTTGGAAAGTTAGAAAATGGGTTAATAAATTGAACTCAGTCAGATTTTACATCAGGAGTTTTACAAAGATTTAGATAATTATTCACATCTTGTAATACTCAATTTTCCAAAATTATGGAATCATCATTTTTAAACTTTTCATGAAGGTCCATTGTACCATTTTAGTAACATTATGGTCAATTGAGATGACATTCAAACTTTCTCTTCTTCATCTATGGTATCCCAATCTATAGAGGGAATATGGTGTTTTCCAAAATGAAATCAAAGGATGTTGAATTGTCCATATTAAGAGTTTTAGATGAAATAGGAAGCTCTAGGTGTGGATTTAAGAAATATCAATCTACAATAAACTTTCATGTAACTCATGTTGAGGGAAGTGTGTGATCACACTACCCTAATGTAATCCAACATCAAAAAAAGTGCCCATCAATAATATGGAGGAAGGGGGATTCAAAGCTTTAGCTTCTTGGAAAGCATTAATTGAAAAAGGTAATTTTATAGCCTTGAAATTGATAATTTACCTATTTAGCAAGTACCTCATTTAATCTAGCTCTTCTATGCACAAAATTTTGGATATTTTTCTAACTTGTATTCTTTAGGGGAAATAGAGGAAAGAATCTAACAAGTCCTAATTAAAAAGGGATCAATATTTTCCCACATACTTGAGGAGGAACTAGGGTAACAATGCCACATATAGTTGCATATCTCAAGTTAGACCTGTAGGAACTTTCTAGCATAGAAAGAGAAAGGGGCTTAGCAATGACATATGAATCAATCTATAATGAAGAATTTGAAAATAAAAATTATTCCTCAACAAAATTTTGGTTCCAGTTACTATTAATAGAGGTAAGATTAAGTAAAGGGTGGATAAAATTCCCTGTTCATGTGCCTAGAGGATCTCTAATCAACTTCAAATTTAAGAGACCTATAAATTATAAGTAGAGAAATAGGATTTCAAATCAACAAGCAATCAATGACAAAAGGATTTGAGAAATTTCAAGTGAGGATTTCCAAGAAAAGACTAACAAAAGATTTTTTTGAAACTAGTAAAAGGATTTTGTGACTATTTTTTTAAAGTATTGAGATACAAATAGTAAAAAAGAAAAGAAAAGGACTACACTTAAGAGATATATCCTCAAGGTCCATCGTATTGGAACTAGAACGATGTATGTATATCCTTTGATTTGAAGAGTAAAGGTATACTTTAATAGAAGGCACAAGTACTAAGGTTTTAGACATAGTTTCTTAAGTAAGTTTTTTTGAAAGTGCTTTAAATATTTTATTCCCTTCTTTCTAGTCTTTTCTCAAAGGCTCTATCTCAAGGTTTTCTATCAATTCCAAAGCATGAGAACCTTTTGGGTGAATATCAGATAGATATGTCACTCCAAGTTTACCTGGCCACTAGGACAAACCTTTCTCTATAAAGTTTGAAACCCATTTTGTTCGGTTTTGAGAATCCAAAGGATACATCACTTTTTGGGAAGCAATCATAAGCACATATATTTTTTATTTTTATTTTTCTTAGATTATTTTTTTAAGTTTTGGGAAATCTTATGAGAGGATCCATCCTACAATTTTCAACCCTACTCTTCTCCATATTTTCTTTAAGAATAAGGCTCCCTTAAGCCTTATCTATCTCAATGCATCTTTTCAAAAATCTATTGAATAACATGATTAATTTTTAAAAACTTCATTCCACTTTTCTATTTTTATTAATACAATGCGACAAACAAAGAAATTAAGATTTTTTCAAAGGTCAATATGAATCACATATAGAAAAACCTAGAGAGAGTAAAGTAAAAATCATGCATCATTGATTTAAAAAAAAATAGAGAGAGGGAGGTAAGCAATGATGCCATTATCATGAATGCAGATGCCATTGAAGTTCGCAAAAATATGCAACATGTCTATCCTATTCACTAGATTATTATGGAATAATACTTATATTTTTTTAATTTTATTTCTTAATTTTTGGAAGATAAGTCTTGTTAAACTACATCTATTTTATTTTATTTCTTTGTTTTTGGATATACTCTACTTATGAGGTGAAGTTATTGAAGAATATTGTTAATACACATTTGAAAGTAAAATATATGCAACTCTTTTTTTCCCATTTTATGGTAAAGGTAAATTATCTAGGTTTTTCTTTATATGATTCTATTGTGTATTATTTTTTCTTAATAGAAACAAAAATAAAAGGGATTGGGGTATAGTATAAGCTGATATTCAATAGTTTTTATCCCAATAATCATTGAGCAATTTTTTACACACCTAATATCTAATGTGAAGTATAAATCAAATTGTTTCATAATAAATTTCCTACTAATAATATATCTCAAATATTTATTGGCATATTTAATTAACGTACATTCAATGTATGGGTATATTTGACTGTTGGGGTTCCGGGTACATTGTAAAAAACCTATTTTAATGCTTAATAAAAAATGTTTGGATATATATTTTTAGTCATCAATTCAATAATTTATCTTTACTTATCGAAAGAAATTTCTTGGATTCTTATCACATTCCTACATTATGAAAATTATACATTGTCTCGAGGTTTTAAAATACATGATATCCTTTAGAAAGAGATAAATAGTAAAGAAATTAGTGTTTGACCTATAAACATTTAGGATATTTTTATGACTATCAAATGTTAATTAAGGGAAATTATTATTGTTAAATCATGTGACTACTCAAAAGATCTTGCAAATCTTCAACATATAAGGATAACATAGATTTGTGGTATCTAGCATGATACTAATAAGTTTAATTAGATCAAGAGGAGTTCAAGGAACCACACTATCTATAAACTTCCTTAAATGTGAGGGGTTATATAAATTTTTTTCCTATTCAATCAAAAGAAAACCTAGAGAATGTTGGAGGAGGGATTATCATAAGAGATTATATGGGCTTTTTGATTGAATGTGCTAAAAAAAGTCGATGATGTATGTCCAATAATATGGTTGAGGCTATGGTGGCTTCAAAAGGTATTACTGTTGGCCATTTTTGCCACCCATTTAGCTTGACATTGATAACCAATCTAAGAGATTTTCTAGTGGGTTGGATTCTTTATTTTGGGTTAACATCACACTAAGTCAGCAGCTAACATTTCATGTTACCTCAATTTTTTCCTGGTTGGGCTGACTGGCTTGCAGATTTGATGACTCCCATATTTTCATGAGCTATCTACCCATTTTCACAAAAGTATGAGATGTTGCCATGCATCTCTATTCCAGAGTTTCCTCACACAACAATACCTTTGTGAGGCTTTATGGTTTGGAATTGTGCCACATGATAGAGGGTTCCATTTATGACACTTAAGTTGATCCAATGTACATGTGCAGATCGACGATGGAGTTTCAATGAAAGATTCAAAGATTGTCATCCATTCTATCAAACAATAAGGCATGAGATGCTACCAAGTGTCACCATTTTGACTTTTCTTCACATTGCAAGGTCTCTGTAAAACTCCAAAGACCATAATGGCATGACAACCATTTGATATGGCACATCTTGAGGGTCTCCTCACTACATTCTAATTGTCCATCTCGAGGACAGGATCCACATTAATGGTTATGCTTTAATCTATCATTGGGGAGATTCTTGCCACATCTAGGTCATCTATTTCAAAGAGAAGACCTTCATCAATGACCATCATTCAATTTTGGGAAAATTAGATTCCCCCCCATGGTGAACTCTACATGTTATCCTTCCTGACGACTTTGTTTGCCCATGGTATGCCATCAAGGCCAATTCTTCAATGCCCAACTACTTCTTGGGCCTTGATTGGCACAATGCCATGTCACTTTAATGCAAGAAATGAACAAATTTTAGTGATTTGATCTCTTGCAGTTGGCTGCACCTATTTTAGTCTCATCTTGTCACTTCCAGTAATGATTACACTTCATGATCATATTTCATTTGATACTTAGTTATTACTCTCCTCTACAACTCAACTCCACATGGTTGGAGTTTTAACTCAAGGTTGTATCTAGGTTATGCCTGCACCCTATAAAGGCAAGTTTTATTGTTATTCCGTGGATCTATTTTTTATGATCTTTTGCAAATTTATCCTCTGTAAATGTTTTTGCCTCTTATTCAATAAAAGTTGCTACTATCTCATCCATTTCCAGTCAGTTAAATTTGTGTAGCCTTGGATGCCTCATTTTTCGGGATGTATTTTGACAATTGTAGCACCTTATGTATATGTTCATTATAATTGAGTAATCTATTAAGTGAATCAGTGTATTCCTTGCATGGTTATGTTTTTTCTTGGCTTTTCTATGGTGTTAAGATTGAAAGAATAAAGATAGTGATATGTCTTGTCAATTCTATTAGATTTTAGTACAGTTTTTGTAAAGAAGTAGATCAACATCTATATGGTGCATCACTACTTTACCCCTTCAACATTTTAAATTTTCTTTTCTTCTTCCTTTTCCATTTAAGTCTTAGGTAGGTGCACCCAAATTGTGAGGAGGCTGGCCTTCTTTGGAGATTCAATCTTTGATTGCAAAGTCCCACAATTTTGAATTGTTTCCATGTTACACAGGGTCGCATAGGGGTAACACATCGGGTAGGGTTGCATATTTTTGTGATGTAGTGCAAGGCATGCGTATCCCCAAAGGAGATGTCCTAGCCCCTAGTAGTATAACCATGTAGTGGAAACACAACAACAAGAAACGACAATGCAAGATCTGATACCAACTCACAATAATTTGTTCATAAATATAACTGATTACATGCAATATGCCTGGCTATAAGGCCTTCTGGGTTAGGGCCAAATAAAAATAGAAATTTAAAAATTAGTTCTACAAGATCCAAAAATATCCAACTTACAACTAATCTCAGATAGCCCATACCTGTAACGTAACAACAATTTGGAAGAAAACCACCAAGGAAATATAAACTTGTGCTTGCAAGCCTACCAAGCAATCTCCTTGCTTTCAAGCTATAGCCCTAGCTCTACTCTTCAAATTTGCATCTATTCTTCATTACATCCTAACTCCATGACTAAAAGACTCCACAAGACCCCTACTTATACTAATCTAAGGCAGAAGTCAGCTTGCAACCACAATTAAATGTCCAGAAATTGATATCCGAGTAAAATTGTGATATCTCATAGCTTTGATTGAATTAGAACTCACACTTCGAACTGTAGGTACAAATTTAGGTCCTCTAAACCCCTTACATGCACAAAGGCTGACTCCTTAAGAAAAATTTCACATCCACTCTGAAAGTCAAGCACAAAAAATTGTTGCGCAGTCTACCAAAAATTGATATTGTAGGAGAATTTCCATACTATAAAGAGTTAGAACTTGTGCTTTGGAACAGAGATATTAATCTACTCCCTCTTTAATCTTGGAAGTTTATAGCCTCTCATACATTTACAATAATTAGTTACATGCTCTGTAATAGGAACCCATAAACTAGAAAAACACAGTTCCAATAGCAAGGTAAAAACAGTTCCAAACTTTAACTCAATCCATCCAATCTTTATGAAATCATGTGAAAAGGTTCTCCAATGTGTCTCCAACACATCCATAACCATGAATAAATAACTCCACCAAAATCCAAGTTCGATGCCTCTCAACACTCAAGAAAAATCCCTCAAACATGCAGGATTGCAAGCAAGCCTAGGATGCTCCTACATCAAACACCCCTGATATGAAAAGATGTTCTAGTAACTAGAAGAACATCTTCTAGGATTTAGAACATAAATCCAAAACTGGTTCTTCACATACATATCCTCCAAGTCTTCAACTTGCAATTTAAAATTAGTTCTGCAAGATCCAACAAGATCCAACTTACAACCAATCTCAGCTAGCCCAGATCTATAACATAACAACAATCTAGAAGAAAACCACCAAGGAAATCTAAACTTGTGCTCGCAAGCCTACCAAGTAATCTCCTTGTTTTCCAGCCACAACCCTAGCTCTGCTCTTCAAATTTTCATCTATTCTTCATTACATCCTAACTCCATGACTAAAAGACTCCACAAGACCCCTACTTATACCAATCTAAGCCACAAATCTGCCTAGAACACAAATTAAATAGAAATACATAAATTAAATGCCACAAGTTGGCCTGCAACAACAATTAAATGTCCAGAATTTGATATCCAAGTAAAATCGTGATATCTCATAGCTATGATTGAATTAGAACTTTTGCTTTGAACTATAGCTACAAATTTAGGTCCTCTACAACCCATTACATTTTCAAAGGCTCAATCCTTAAGAAAAAGTAAGCATCTACTCTAAAAGTCAAGCACAGAAAACTATCGCGCAGTCTGCCAAAAATTGATACTATACGAGAATTACTGTATCTCCCAACCTATAAAGAGTTAGAACTTTCACTCTAGAAAATTGATATGACTCTAAGCCCTTTTCAATCCCTAAAGTGGACAGCCTCTCATCCATTTATGATAATTAGTTACGTTCTCTTCAATAGGCATCCATAAACCAAAAAAATGCAGTTCCAGTAGCAAGGTAAAATAGTTCCAAACTTCAACTCAATCCATCCAATCTCTATGAAATCATGAGGAAAGGTTCTCCAATGTCTCTCCAACACATCCCTAACCATGAAAACATAACTCCAAAATCCAAGCTCAATGCTCCTCAACACTCAACCAAAATCCCTCAAACATGTAGGATTGCAAGCAAGCCTAGGATGCTCCTGCATCATTTTGTGTCAACAATTACCTTAGTTAAGAATTTTTTGATTCTAAATTTATAATACATATTCTTAAGGGAGATATTAAATAACCATGGGAAATAGCATTTTTGATAAAAATTACCAAAAATTTCTTAAGAATATTAAATAAAACTTAAATTCAACACACACACACACACACACACACACACACACACAAATATAGGTACAAAATTTCTGGCAAATAAGGGTTTAAAACTTCATGATTGGAGCCATTGAGTTAGCTCAAATATGTTGCATTGTAGATTTAAAATGATTATATCCATTGAAATTGAAACATAGTAGTTTTTAAAAGTGTGAAGAGTTGCATATATGCTAAGGTGAAAGAGAAAAAATGGAAAAGGAATGAGCTAGATTATTGTGAGAATTATGAAAATTATTTTAGGAGTTTGCATCATCATCATCATCGAGAGTTTGACACCTCCCCTTTATTAAATTAAAAAAAAAGAAATCTTATGAAATTCAGTACTCATTGTTCAAAATTTGTAACTCATGTAGGGAAGGAAATATGAAGGATAAAGATGCATAATTTTTGGTTGAATGTTTTCGGGATAGATTCTTTAGTTATGGATGATACCATGTATTGGAGGAGGACCATCACACCATTTAGTTTCAATAGAACAATAACTATTAATCTTATTAGAGAGAAATCTTTCTAATACAATGAAGTCATTTTCAAGGTTTTTGGAGAGAAAATATTTTTCTAAATTAGTTTTAGAGAAGTGCTAGAGATGGGGTGTTATCATAAGAATTTGGAATTGTTGAATTGTTAGGTTTTTAGTGAGAATATAGATCCATGTGCATTATTTCTTTGGTCTGGTATGGTCCCTTTCCTCATGTCAATGTAAGATTATAATTATTCGCTTACTTCCACATTCATAAGTTATTTGACTAAGGGAACAACAATGAACTATAACTATTTTTGTCCATGGTCTCTTTATAGATGATAGATAATACTATTGGTTTGGTGAATGAAATAATATGCATTGTATAGAAGATCTTGGGAAACTATCAAAACTTAATTGATAAATTATGAGATTGTAAGACACTTGAAAGGTTTCAAAATGGGCATGATAATCTAAAAATCCCTCATCCTTACATGATAGGTTAGCTTGCATATCATGAGATAATTTACATTAGATTCTATATACACATGAAAAACCCTATTTATAACTTTCTCCTACTAAACAATATTTTGTTACAAAAAACATTAATCTATCCTTTTTCTGTTTTCCTATTTTCTACAAGGCATACTAAAGGGTGTGTCTCCTCTAATTCATTGTGACTTGTTAATGGAATTGTACAATCAAGCTTTAGTCCCTGATGTACATAGAAAACCTATACATTTTTAGAACAAATATTGTACCCCTTCAACTCACCCCCTTACAATGCAATGTATTGAGAATTTAAGAGTTAGGAAGATTGATAGAAAAAAATAATTTTGGTAACTAAGAGGCCAATTCCCAAAAGAAAATCATCTTTATCCTTAAGTAAATGAGTTTTTCCTTGTTACCATTGAGAAATATAAGACCCTTCTAGATTTACCTAGGTCTTGTAAATGAAATCCCAAACAATGTCCAATCAAAATATAGTAATCAATAACCACTTTCCTATTTTCGTAAGACTCTGCAACTTTCCAGAAAGCTCTTGTTTAAAGCCTTTCATCCCCTCAACATATTGGAACACATGCTCAACATTTAATTTAATATTTTTACATTGATTATTTATTATATTTTAGTCAATCTAAATACTATTCTATTATTTTAAAATTGTTAAAATAAATAAAAATAGATTGATTCATACTTAATAAATTCAATACAAATAAATGTATTTTTATAGAGGGACATAAAATTGATTTTTAATTAACTTTAAACATATTTTGGTATTAAAACTATTTTTTTTGATACATGGTATTTATGTCGATGTGATGAGTTTGTGATAGTAGACTTGAATTGAAATAAAATGCATTTTGATAGATTAAGGACAATTCCAAGATAAGAACATATCTTAACAAGAGCTCTATTTGAGCTTGAGTCCCTACCTCTTGCAAAAAATGAAAAATGGATTTTGTAATAAGGAAAAAGACAAATACAAAGATTGATGGATTGATGTTCATAAATATAGGAGTTTATGAATTAAATCTGAATAGATAGAGAGGGTCATATAAGCAATGTTAATGGAGGCACATATATTTTAAAAATTTACTATAATCAAAGGGGAAATGGCCTAGTGAAAATACAAAGTGATTTAGTTGACAATGACTCAAATTGATTCCACAAAGAGCATTATACTCGTATGCCATGCAAAATTCAGTTCTCTTAACCTCGAAACTTTTATTAAGAGTTAGGGAAAAAAGAATTTTTTGAGAATGTCAATTTGAGGTAAATAACTCAATTGTTTAAGTCATGGTCTATCAATAAAGAGGAACAAATGTCATGATGATGACCCAATTGGAAGCCCAAATGAGCATGCTCACAATATTATAATATATGTACCAAAGTGGGAGATAATTGGAAGAGCCTGGTTACATTATCTGACAAATTTTGCTCATAATAAAATCCCTATTGAGTTTTTTTTTTGTGGACTTTTTTTGGTATACTTTTACATTCCATATCAACGTTTGTATTTGTCTGTCAATATGAAGTATGATTTCAGATTAGAAGGAGGATAACTTAAGAAAATAAAAAATCATTACATGTCAAGGGTGCAAAATTTGTCAAATTCTTTTTCTAGATTATCTACATGATTTACTTGTCAAGTTTTAAGAAATATTTGTCAGCCAAAAAATGGCATGTCACAATTGCATTAATAAAAACTATGTTGCTACGGTCCTAACACTATAAGTTTTTTGTCTTATGATCATATTATTTTAAAAAAGTACTAAGTTGCTAAGGTCTTAACACTATAAATTTTTGAGCTTATGAGCATATTATTTTTGCTGATTAGGGGTTATGAAAATGTTGTACATCATGAAGACTATGTTGTCTTTTGAAAACTTTCATTTCTACTATCACTAGAAGTTCAACCTCCTAAATCTATTGGAAGTGTTGTTCCTAAATCAAGTGTTGTTCCAAAATCCCCACCAAATTCATTTGATATATCTTTTATGTTACTGCTTAAAAAGTATAAAATTCCACCATGGTTCACACTCTCAACAAAGAGGAATAAGTGTGCATATTAGTTGTCAGATATTGAAAGATAATCAAAATAATAAACATGAATGAGTATTTGATGTAACTTAGAATAATATAACTACTAAATTTGAGTCTCTTAATAGTTCATTTCATCCAACTCTGAAAAGATTTATTTCATCCTACTTAAATTTTGAATTTTCACTAGCATAAATTTTCCCCTAGACACTTATGTTTTTCATTTATTTAGTACTTCATGATATTTCCAACATGTCATGAAAGACATGTTTAACTCGTATAAATCGGCAAACAAAGAAAAAAAGTAAAAATTATTAATCAACATTGACACATATAAAGAGTGGAATTGATTTTAAGAATCAAACTTTCAAGTCTAAATTATGCAATGTGGCAACACAATTTAATAACCATAATTTTTTTGTTTTCATAAGAAAGGGCTTAACAAAGATAAGTTTCAATGGAGTTATTTTAGCATATCTATTTGAGGGAAAATGAAGCATTAAATTTCTTTTCTTTTGTAACTGCTACCGAGATATGATTGAATTACATTCTAAATTTCTCTTCTTCTCCTACTCGAGATCTTAGAGATAGATTTAGAAGCAGCTTTTATAGAACTTGAAAAAGAGAGAGTAATTAATTCCTCTCTACACAGATCTGTTCTACATAGTCTTTTCTTTTCTGATAAATATCCTTCTTAAAAAAGAAGGGAAAAAGAGATCAATCAAATTCTTATGTAATTTTAAAAATAGCTTACACAGATGGAATCAAATCTCCATTATTCATATCGAATTTATCCATGTTGTACATACTAGAAACTCTGAATTTTTTTCCACACTCAAGCCTTTTGAAACATACAGTTTAAAGACCATTGTCATGTAATTTATCATTCTACAAGGGTCGCGTTAGGAGTAAGATTATCTCATTAGAATTTTTACATGATTCCAGAGATAGGTCTTCCTTAAAACCATACACGACTCTATCCAATTTTCCAATCATCCACAAATCACATTCACAATTCTTGTTCTCTATGAAAATTAACACAAAACAATCCATATAAAGTGTTGAATTTAAATTGGTCCACTGTTAGGAGCCACTACCACCGCATTGCATACCAAATATTCCTATTTTCTCATACACATAAAAATAGCAAAAAAAGAGAACACAAACCTTTCAATCCCCAAATTAAGAAGGTTCAAAACCGTGATCTGTTCGTACTAAAATTGTAAATAAAATTAATGAAAAATCAACTCAATCCCCCCTACCATTGGTTCATTATGGCAGTGCAATACTGATACACCTCGTTGCTATAGGGGGGTTCAATGAAATATTGTCTCTTGTAATGTTCACACCAATAATCAGAGACCAACACAATAGTAATTCTTGCATGAAAAATTGAAACATAGAGCAAAGAACACAATTCTAACTCTTACTCTATTCCCTCTAGTGTCGATATGAATTCCTCCTCCTCCATGGTGTAGCAGAGAATACAACAATTAAATGCATTAAGCATCATTGTAAATATGTGACTCAAGGAAGAAGTTGTAAATATAACACATGTATGCAAAATATGAAGGTGTAGACCAGGCATCTTAAACTAGATAAGATTGTCACATCTTTGTGAGGTGTCTTCCCACAAGAATCAATAAAAACTTGAAATTAACTGTAGAAGATTTACCAAGTCTTTGAAATACTACTAGTACCAAATTCTCTAAGGAGAAAAATAAAAGATTACAAGCAAAAAGAAACGCGGCCAATTAGAAAGAGAAAATGAAATGCACTAATTGTATTTAATGATTTTTTAAAGATAGATTACAACTTATATGGGAAATTAAATTTACACAGTTACAAAGGGGGAAAATAGTTTTACTAATATTTTATAAATGGAAATAAAAAAGACTGCTGGGAAAAATAGTAAAAGAGTAATTGATATATAATGTCAAATTAATTTTGAAACTCTTTCAAAACCATAATTTTAGATGAGATTATTAGACAGATGGTAGACAATTTTCAAGAGTGGGCTAATGCTTCAAAAATTTATTGAAAACTTCAATCTCCTACCAGTAAGGACTAACAATAATGAATTCAAGTGCAAGCATTATTGATCATAATTTTTTTGAGATATTTGTAGGTGAAATGCATATTGATAAATATAGCATTGAAAATGGTAGAAGTTGCAATCATTTCAATAAGAGAAGCATTGCATCTAGGAAGAAAGTACAGTTGCAAATTGTGATTGCTAAATTTTTTAACTTAATTAACTTATAATACTAATGCAAGCATGTATTAATCTACATGAATAAGGTAATAATAAAAGTTTCTTGCTAGTTACCATTAATCAGTACAACCAATTGTTATGTGCTTAAATCATATTTGAAAATGCATTTAAAGGAAAATTTTCATTAAATGAACCCCGTTTTTACACTTGCATACCCAGAGTCTACTTGAAGTAGGACATTTGAATTATTCAAAATTCATGTGGATTGTGTTTGAGGTGATTTCTATACCCGCAATCTAAAATTTAGAGAAGGGAGTAGTAGGATAGAGAGGATTACAGAAAAGTGAAGCAGAAGAAATATAAAAATAGAGAGGAAGAAATAAAAAGAGAGAGAAGAGGCACAAAATAAGAAGTTGCTAAAAGCCAATGAAATTATGAAAGATTTTTTTATAAGTTTTCAGTTGAGTAGCAAAGATATGTGGAAGAGTTTTATTTTAATCTAGAGAATAGAGTAGCTAGCAAAAAGTTGTCAAACCGAGGGGAAAATAAAAGTAGGGGAAAGAGAAGGTTGAGTGTAGAGTAGAAATGAGATATCATATTTATACTGGTCATTTTTAATGAGCAAATTACTTTAATAGATAAGTTTAAATTTTTAAATTTTATTGTATTATTCTTTTCTTGGTCCACTTTCAGATTGTTTTCTTTAACTCATTATTGCCACAAAGAAGTGTAAATAGAAATCATACAACATGATTCAAAATGTTAATGCAAAAAGGATAACAAAATCTAATTCAATAAAGCTTGAATTTATCAATGGATGGATTCTAGAAAAATAATGAATTGAACTACTTTAATAAGCAATCTAGTAATTTTTATTTAAAATAAAATAATTATTTACCGTGTTGAGACACTACTATAACATTTAGATTTTATTCACACATAGACTTTAATTCATGAATTTAAATTGATACTAGATTTTTTACAAGAAATGAATTCAAATATTTACACATACACAAAATAGTGCTAAATTGATGAATACCTCCAAAGCCCTTAACAAATTTACAAAATAATAACAAGAAATAATCCATAATACAATTTCCATGTGCAGATAAATGACTCCCTGCGTACTACAATTGTATCCCTTCCCAAGCTGTAGATGAGATTGAAAGAAGATTACAATTAAAAGCAATGTTGATACGGTTGTGTAATTATGCGAACGGCTTAAACATCACACACTAAGGCTTGATTCCTAGTCCAAAAGTGTTAAATAGTCAAAGTTTGACTTACTTTTCCAGACTTAATTTCTTCCTTAGTGTGTGATGTTTAAGGCTGGCTGTAATTATGAGCCGCCCCAAGAAATTATTCATCCCTAAACTCTTGGGCATCTTTGTATCAGTATTATTTGGATAGCCCCAAGAACAAATTTGCAACAAAGAGATCACTCAAAACTAAGCTATGAAATACAACTAATTGTAGGAATCTAAAAAAATGAGTACATGATAGTTTGTGTAGCCATGCCGCTCAAAATTCATCAAAACTGCTACAACTTCTTTGTTTGGATTACTTGAAATTGCCTCAGCACATTCCTTTGTCATTATATATGCATTCAGTTATTGAATATCTATATTCAAATTTCTGAATTTGTTTCTTGTGAAATTGGAGGAAATAAGGCACATCACAACAAACCAAACAACTATAACAATTCAAGCTGACCTGCTCTCGATTTTCATATTTGCAAAGTTGTATATTCATAAATTAAACCACGAAATATTCATGTGAATACTTTGAAATATGAACATCGTGGAGATTGTAGACCTCCCAACAGTTGGGATAACGACAAGGAAGAAAATGTAGGAAATATGCATGGCTTCTATGTTTGTATGATATATATAAACTGAATCTATTAAAAAATTTGCCAATGCATCAACAAATTTCTCAATTTCCTACCATGTCTTTCTAATTTAAACCATGAAGCTTGAGATTGAGAACATAATTTTCAGTTCTAGAAATCTTTGTGATTCAATTTTTAATGAGCATTGGACATATCATGTGTCTAAACAAAGATCTTGATTTCCTAATAAAACTTTCTCTAAGTCACTGCTCTATGGAAATGATATAAAAGAACATTAAAAACAAGCAATGCTAAACTTCTTACTAAAAGGATAGTTAAAGACAGGTCTAATGGACTCTGACAATACACTGTATGCCAACAAATTTTTTAGTTTCCTACCAGAAATCTTCAACAGATTGTTATAATTTGAAATTTGTCTAGAAATTATTTTAGTTCACTACTCACTAGAAATTCAGTATGGAAGACACTATGAATGCACTGTAAAAATATCATGTCTTGTGAACAAGTTTTTCAATGTCTAACAAGAATAATTTAGGCCTATGAATAAGTTTCTTCCCTACTATATACAACTGTGAATGTAGTTTAAAGGAGACTACATGTACAGAAAAAATACGAAATCTAGTGAACAAATTTTTCAATTTACTACTATAATATTTCGTATTTCATACCTTTTGCAAATTCTACTAGAATATTTAACGCTTTTAAAATAAAGAAAATAATTATTAACTACCCTAACATAACCATATAGAAAAACAGATCCACTTAATTTTCTCTACAAATAAATTTTCACAATACTATTGTTTATGATTTAACTATACAAGTATATTAGTTTCAATGGACTAGTGAAAATGCACATCTATTGAATACTCTTTAGAACAAAAGAATCCAAAAAAATGTAAACTAAATAAATAAATTAAGAAAGTAAACAATCACTGTGTCTGCACCAAGACACGGGCGAGAAACAAAAACCATTTTACCTGCAGGTCTATGGAGCACAACGAAGTCACCGGTTGATAAATTACAATGGAAATATTATATTAACAAACTATCAAATGAAATTAATGACAATCAAAAGCCAATCCCCTATGGATTCAATGGTGAGCACTGCTGACAGACCACTCGAACAAGTTCTAGCAGAGATGAAGTCCAAAAAAAGAAAAATAGAAGAAAAATGTGTTTTCTATGTCAATTTATACAGAGATTTCAATCTTTTAACAGAAGCATAGTGAGGTCTCTAAATAGTTGCAACTATTTAATTGAATAATTGAAAGCATGTTCTTCAATTTTAAGAAGCATGGACACAAATCTAGGCACCAAATTCTTCATTTTACTTCCATGTCAAAACATGCAAAGAAATTATTTTGAACAAGTTACTTCCTCTGTCATAAATGGACGGGTGGACAAAATGAAGATCCCCATGCTATGCATGATGGACTTGTTGCTTTGCTGATAAATGCCAACTGCACTCTTAAACGTTTTTCTAAAATTTCAATTAAAAGAAAAGAAAAGACTGCGGATAAAATAGCTTCAGCCAATAGGAAAAATGCAACTTCAATTTAATATCTGTTAAAAAATACAACATTTCTAAACAACCATAGATTTAGGCAAAGATTTTTCATGAGTACATTTTCCAATAACTCAACTAATACTAGACAAGCTAATGAAAACTATAGTCTCCTGCCTTGAAGGCAGGGACTAATGATGATAACTACATCATTTATTTCTTGGGGTTTACCTTTTCATTTTATCTTTATATTTTCTTGTATATGTGAATATGTGAAGGGCTGACCTTACCATCTAAAAAATCCACACATATTAAATATTCAGAAAAGTAAATTAAAATGATTTTTAACAGTTATCATATAGTGACAGGCGTGGATGGCCTGAGTTTGTTCTGTTGTTGTTATGGTGATATCTTATTTTAATTTTTCTTTTCCCTGTGATCAAGTGATTGTTTGTAGTTTTAAAGGGCATACTCTGATCTGTTGTTTTTGGTTTAAGTCTGCAACCATTGTAGGGGCTTGTTCCAAGTTATTCATTCAAAGTTTTGATAATGGTTGGTGGGTCAGTCGCTTGTGAACCTTTTTCTTTGACAGAGGGAGATCTGATTTATCTGCATCTCTCATTACTAAACATCAGTAATGTTCTCTTATTAGTGTCTAGAATTTCAATTGTACTTCAAACCAGTACCCATTAATTGCTCCTTCTCTTAATAAAAATCAGTCACCACATAGGACTCAAACATATTTATTCATCGCACATTTACATGAAGGAATATCTTGTGCGACAAAATGAATTTATGGAAGCTCCAATAAGTAGTGGAATATGGCCACAACTCCTCTCTTGTCGAATGACAAGCGATCCTCTTTACCCCTGCACCTTTTCCTTTGAGTAGAATTTGTGTATTCTGTGATCGTTTGCATCTACCAAGGGAAATCCTGTGTCAAGAAACTTCTTTGTGCCTATTTATCCCCGCACACCTTCGTCCAAGATGCTGGAACTTGATTAAGTTTGATCATTACGATCAAACTTATCTTTCTTCAGTTTTTTCTAATCTACTTTGCATCCCCAAATCCATACTCTTAGCAGCATAGCCTACAAGAAAACAGAGAGTGTTTGGATTAATAAGAATGTTAATATTAATGAAAAAGTGATCTCTATGTATGCTCACTATGCAATTCCAACCAGTATCAATTATTAAATTCCTTTCCAAAAATGTATATGGAAATGATTCTGATGAACAAACAGCGGGTCTCTTCAACTTATCTGGTTTGAATTCAGTATCAAAGTATCTCGAGGACCCCTTGGAATCATTCTTTTATCTAAGACTATTGAAAACGCATTTGCTGTGAGGAACAATCCATATTCACAAATATATTGGCCTTTTAATAACACTCTACTACTGCGCATTATTGAAACTATAGCTATGGCATTATCATCATCTATTGTTGCTGATGAAATCCACATTCTTCTAGCCAATGGAGGAAAATGGCAACGTGTATTCATGTGACGACAGATTTTAAACCTCTAATTTGTATTAATATTTTCGCTCGCCAAGATCACATCAAAATGACTGGGTATTTAATATTGTCTCGAATTTAGAATTTTCATTGTATGTAGGGCTGGACATTGCGTTGTTTAATGTATGCTGAAAACAAAATGGGGACTTCTGAAAATTGTTTTCTTTACGTCTCCTTAAAATGTTAAGTTTAACGGATTTATATCTAATTGAATCAGATGACATATATGGATCGAAAAATAATAATTGGAAGTTTGAGATGTAAATCCTAATGAAAAATTATAATACTCTACTTCTAAATGATGTTGAGGATAAATCAGTTATGTATCCACCTGTCACTTAAGATTGAGACAGTAAAAATTATTTTGTCCATGAATATCAAGGATTTTGTTATCTCTCGTATGGTTGTCAAATAAACTTGAGGATAGAGGTGAACATATTTCTAGAGGAGATTAAGTTATTATTACTTTGAATGGCATGCTGAGTAGCTATCAAATGATCAATACTAGCGTTGCAACAAGAAAACATGCACATGCACCTTATCTTGATAAGGTACTTGGAAGAAAATAGAAGGAACTATTGAAAACTATGCATAGATGGTCAAGAACAAGAATTCATTGAAAGGAACGTAATGAGTGAAGTATAGAGGACATATATGCGATGGAAAAGGGTTTAAAGATGGGGAGTTGTTCATGTTAAATTTAATGTAAATAAGATTATAATTTCTTTTAATATAGTAAATGTGTATATTTTGCATAAGAATGTAGGAGAAGTAGATTTAAAGAGTCTAGAATTCAACAAAATAATAATATTACATTCTTAAAATAAAGACAAGTGAAGAGGAATTCAGAAGAAGTGAAAAAGAAAAGGCTTTGAAATGGAGTTACAACCATAGAGCTAACCAAAAATCCTCAACAAAGGAGCCAAGGAATGAAAAAACCACAAAACAATAAGATGCGAAAGCATCAAAAGATGATGGAACCAATGCAAACCACATACACATGCTTTGGAAGAGATCAAGGCAACCAACAACCTCAAACCACAACACATGATAGTCAAAGAGCCAACAACCTCCACACATGAGGGGATATAAGTAATGAAAAATATGAGAGAGACAATATGAACCTCACCCTCACACCAAGGAGGGGAAGGAACCAGGGCATTGAGGTGGGAAAAAAAGAAAACCACCAAGAAAGGATAGATATAGAGACCCAAAAACTTCAAGGATTGAAAGGCAAGATCTGTAAATTTCTCACACAAAGCCAAGGAGTAGAAGGAACAATAAAGCTAGAAGAAGGCCAAGCATGGAGAACCCAATCCACTAGACATAAGAATGTTGAAGTATTGGGAAGAAGATGAAGAAACCAATACAACACCAAACCACAAATGGGAAGAACAAGAACCAAGACTACCAACAAAAAAGAGTTGGATTACTGCAAGACACCAAGACCTTCACAACCTAAGGGGATAGTAGAAGTGACAAAGGAAAACAAGAAACTAGAGCAAGAACACACTCGAAGCCAAAAAGGAAAATAAAATAGAGGCACCCACAAGAACATTGAGACAAAGAATAAGGCGAAACTTGGCTGGAAAATCCCGAGAAATAAGAAACCTAATGTAGCCTTCCAAAACATAGACAAAAGAGGTAGAGGACCACCTATGGCCATCAACCACATCTTTTCACCACCAATGAACCCATTTCATAGGTTGTGCCTCAAACTTAAAATGAAGTAGGAAATATGAGAAATGTAGCAAAAAGGACCTCAACTACCACCAAGGCATGGAGAGAAAACCCCACCTTGAAGGGGTTAGCTAAACTAGAGATAACCCCACACATCAATGGGGGAAATAGAAGAAAATATAAAATGCACAAAGGGTCATAGATAAGAGACACTTACTATTCAAAAAAGAGCTAAAAGATATTTGAAAGCCTATCATAGAAGGGAGAGGAACCACCCACAACGCATTCCACCTCAACCCCAATAGAGAATAGTAGAGTAGCCCAAAACCCTTGAAACCCTCAAACAAGAGAGAAGTTCCAAAGAATAAAGAAAATTCTTAGAGACCACTTTGCGAGAAATAAAGCACATCCCCATCACCCAAAAGAGACACCCAAAAAGCACACAAACCCAACAAAGAAGAATAATACTATACCTAAAACAAGAAGATAACAAGACCAAAGAACTCTCCATCATCATAATATCCCTCGAAATCTCCCTCTCCATCACTTATAGATGCCAAAAATTTAGTAAAGTGCTTCAAAATGTTTTAATTTTTTGTAAACATAACTTTCTAAATAGTGAAGAAATATAATGGTCATTTCAATAATGTTAGATTATTATTCTTATGTTGGTGTTTTTCTTAATATGGATGACTATACATTCCAAGGCATCTATTTAGTCTTACTTGAAGAAATATATTCTAGAGAGATGTATGTAAATGATATTAGGTGTCATGATGTGTTACAAAAATGATAATAATTTAATATTTTTAAAAATAGTTACGTATCAAGTCTTAAATTCAAGTTTGTAAAGATAAATTATAATATCACTAAAATGTGATATTTGAAAAAACTACGATAGTGGGTTCATACAAACTAGACATAATTATAAAGTGTAATAAGTGTGAAGTTGTCTTTTTGTTTCCTTAATTGTTTTCTACTAGTTGAAGATTTGAGGAGCCTTTTTAAACACTATTTTTTGTCTTCTTTTATATCATTATTTGAGTAGATCAGCTGACTTTGAATGATGCTTCAACTTTTATTTCTTCATCTGTATTCATTAATGTTGTTGGAAGCCTTATTAATTTCCAATGTCTCTAGGTTATTTGAGCTTTACAAAATCCTTTCAAGGTTGAGGTTTCTATCAAAGAGAGCTTAGTGTTCTATTCACTTAATGGTGAAGAAAAGGTTATGTGGGCCTTATTGAAACATATATTTTCTCTTAAGCTATGGGCACTTGGTTAAACCCATACTTTTTTGATATTAAAGTTAAGGGAGTCTTTAAGAACCCTACTCTTTGAGTTGTAAGGCTTCAACCACTTTTTATTTCAGATTATTTCTTTTATGGAGACATTATTATATAGGCTATTGCAGCATTTTGTTGGGTAGCTATTATTTTGTATAGTTATTCCTTTTGCAATTGTCAAATTTTTCTGGCAACTATATCCATTTAAAATTTTATTTTGTCAAAATGTTTCAGGTTGCTTCAAAGCCCATTTTTCCCTAATAAAAAATATCTATATGCATCAACAAAATAATCATCACTTATATATAGTCAATAAATCTTAGAGATTATGTATCTCTACACTATATTTCAAAAGGGAAGAATGAGCACAATAATTATAATTTCTTGAATTAAAAGTGCAACATACAAATACTTGTAATGTTGAGAAAAAGACAAATTAATATTTTTTATATAATACATATAACTTTTTTCAATCCTAGAAAAACCAACTCACTTTGGTGAGTTTATTTTTTAAATTTATCATTGAAAGAATTAGATATGCATGAGCTTATTTCTTAACAAATTAAAGTGGTTTTTTAATACAACAAAGAGGGTAGAAATAAGGTGAAAATAAAAATACTTCACAATAATAATTTTCTTATTTTATCAAGAGAGAATAAACTTATAAATACATTTTAAGCATTGTAAATGATAGATCAATGGAAAATTATAAGGGTCAAAATTGTCAAAAGTATTTTAGTTAAGAGAATAAAGCATAAATATTTGAGGTTTCTTTTTAATCAACCTGGCTTAAAAATCTGACCAAAAACATTATTTACCCTACACTAGAGTAAAACTAGTCACAAAAATAGTAAAATAAGACAACAAATTGAAAACCTTAATTTGAATAAGAGCTTTATTTCTATTTCTTTAACATCATAACCTAAGATTTCTCTTCATGTTGTACAACTATCCAATTAGATCCTTCTTTAAAACTAGAAAAATATTAACCTAGAGAATAAATGTTTTGTTTAGGAGAAATATATTTTGAATTAGTGGCATCAATATGGATAGAAGCATTGCCATAATAGTCATTAAAACCATTAAAGGAATCACAACAAAGCACAAAATATAGATAAGTAGAAGAAGTACTAGAATCCTTGAAAAAAAATCTATAAGGATAGAAGACTCAACACTATCCATGCCATTAGTACAATACTTGGTTGGAGAAACATCACTATAAATAGATAAATGTCAAAATGGGGTGTAGGACCAGAAGAAGCATGAGAGGTGCAGAGAATAACCATGGGAGGGTGAGACTAAAAAGTTGGACATAGAATTAAATTTAGAGTCTTAGGAGAATTTTCAATCTAACCATGCAATTTTTAGAAAAACCATTCACTTTTCTAGAAATTTCAACCTTTACACTAGTAGCTCAATATGAAATATTTTCCTAAGTAGGTCTATATGGGAACCATGATGGATATGTAACTATAAGGAAAAATAATAATTGATTCTTTTAGAGTGGGAGAGAGGCAAAAAAAATGAACCACATGGTTTAAAATCTCTCACTTTTGGAACCCCAATCACATACACTACTTAATGAGACACTTCAAATAAAAAGAAAGACCTAGCAAGAAAGGAAATGTCCACCTCAAGATCAATTCAAAGCAAATTTTCAATAGAATAAAATGACCTAGGTAGATGCAAGTTCAAGAAAGAATCTAAAAGAGTAGTGAGTGGGTTAAAGTAATAATCGTTTGCATAGGTTAATTTTGCATAGTTTTCTCTATTCTACTAGATAATATTTTAATTTACCACATTTTCAATTATTTGATGAAAATAATTGAAAAATTTAATAAATATGTATATTTTTGAAAAATATGCCTAACAAGTTTTTGTGGGTAAGGAAAGTAGGATAGTTTTACATGTGTATTTTATAGAAGTCCAACCTAGTTTTGAAAAGGTATAACTCTTTATTGGTTTTTCTTTTATAATGACTGATTTGTGGCTATATGGAATTGTTTGTAAGCAACCCATTCCTGCATAGTCTAGATTGAAATTGAAGGTTATTTTATTAAATGTCATTCAAATTTATTTTCATTGGGTATTAGTCCCACCTATCTAGGTAGAAACTATTGTTTCTAAGTCTCTTTTTCTTTCAATAGTTCATGTTTTGCAAATCATGAAAAGTGTAAAACATAAGTTGTTATATAGTATGGTTGCTGAATTACTTTTCATTAAAATGAATTTTTAGTTAAAATATTTCTTAATTTTCATTGGCTCAGCCATATTTTCTTGGTAGTCATTTTATTTTCTTTCTCATAAATTTTTTCTGAAAATTGAATAATGAAATAAGAGACTTGGAAGTAGTGGTAGTGAGCGACAAGGCATTTTTTCCTTACCATATGTGTCGTGCATGCACATTACTAGATAGCATGTATAGGAGTCAAGTATATGGACTATCTCTATCTTCATTTCATTCTTCTACTCATTAAGCACCCTGTTTCTGAGCCCATCGCCTCACCCATCCTACAGGAGTTCATCAAGCTCTCTTATTCATTTCACCTTTAGTTTTAGAGGTTAGTTTATTTTTTCATGCATTCTTGTGAGTAGGTTTCCATGCAATTGTTCTGGAACAAGATTTGCAAGGGAAAAATTATCTTTTAAAGTATTTAATTCACAATCTCTCATAAGTCCAAACCCCTAGCTATACTCCATAGATTTCCAAAACCATTCTACATTTTGAACTTCTGAAGCGATCAATCTCATTTATATCAAATCATTTTTTTGATATATTTAGAGGTGAGATGCTTTAGTTGTCTACACATTATGATTTCTCTATTAGATTTTCTTTCTTCTTTAGTTAACCAATTGAGAAATGACATGTTTGGGAGCTACTTATACGGTGATGGAGTAGAGCATTCAGTCACGACAAGGAGAGGATCCTTTTGAAAAGCTCACGAGGTAGCTAGATGTCATATCATTTAATGATGTAATGTCATCTTCTATCAATGCTCCTTCTATTATTGGAGTTGGCAATACTTCTCTTTCTCTGGACTCTTCTGAGCCATTTATGCAAGTAGCTTCCTGGTAATCGTACATGATTTTTCAAACTTTACATTTTGTTTTCCATTTTGATCTTTATTCATTTGAAATAATTATCTTCAAATACCCTCAATTTTTTTAAATATTCAAAAAATATTTCATCAATCATAGAATTAATTCAATACCATGGGTTTTCTAAGTTCAATTGATAAGATAACCTAGTTTAGTTAGAAAACATTCAATAATTGCAGAATTATAGTTCCATTTCCACTGCATAACAACATGTGTGAGATGAATTATGGTTTTTTTTTTCTCTTATATAGAAGATTATCATCAGAGCCTTTTAAAATAATTTGGTAACAAACATGGAAATAATTTATAATTTAAAGAAATCAGCCTCATCTCAAAGAATTGTAGATTAGCTATGTTTAACTTTGATCACCTGGTTAACATACCTATTAGAATACCTTAAACAATATACAGGTTTAAATAAATCCTATTATTTTTTGTTAATAATGGTTGACCCAATGTTATACTAAAACCTTGAGCTACTACAAAACTGAAATGCATTCGTCTGATACATATTTGTGATTGTGTTGTCCATTTGACACTTAAAACTTACAAACTCACAAAATATGTCTTGAATATTCTTGGGTTCACAATTTTAGAAATTTATAGTTAGTTGTAGTAAAAATTAAAGAGGGTATCAATGTGGTAATTTAATGCTAACATTCTACTAAGGAAATACAAATTTTGAGACTTTGCACTATACAACAAATGACTTTGGGATGCATGAATACATAGTACTTGGAGATTACAGATAGGAAAATGATAATAATTATTAATCTAGTTCTTAATATTAAAAAAAATATAATCATGTTACTATGGTACTATATTAGTAGAGATCTTACATTTCATGAACATGATAATGATATTGAATATGAAGAAAGTCCAACTTTATGGAATATACTTTAAAAAGAAATTGATTGTATAGCAATTATAGACCAATGAAAGAATAATCAATCTGGGGTTGAAAAATGAATTTGTGAATCAAGATAAATGAAAATTAAATATAGCATACAAGATTAAAAAAGAATTCAAAACTTTCTTAAACATGTATTAAGATCAAGGTATTTGAAAATTGATAACTACTTATGTCAATAGTTATTTGACAAAATAAGAATTTGTTTAAACATTTCCTATAAAAATTATGAGACTTTGAAAGTTTTTTTATGTCCTTATAAGTTGGTGGAAGTTCTATAAGGTTATTGATCATATGAATTTTAAATAAAGGATTTTTGATAGATGTTTTATCTTTTAGGAAATGAAGTATGGATTGAAGAAATTAATATTTTTCTTCTCAAATTAAATATTAAAATAAATCACTCTTAAGGTTTGATATTCATGGCTACAAATTAGTATATATTGTATTATAATAGAATATTAAGTGTTCCATTAATGGGGGCATCAAAAGAAGTAAATATTCATTTGTCTAGATAATTGATGGGTAGCTTGAGCTACATAAGTGCAAGAATAATTTATAAATGTAGAATAATTCAACAAAGTTAGCTAATTGACTGTCAATGGGCTTAAGGATAATTAAAATAATAATAAGGAAATAAACCTAATATATAGTGTGACCAATAATTTTAGTTCTCATTATAATTTTTGCTTTAATACTTTTTAAATTAAAGTAAGTTGAATTTGTTGGAAGGCCTAAACTATATTTAAAAGTGAAATGACATCAAAACAATAAATGAGAGAAACCATGTTTTCTAAAATAAAATGATGCTAGAAATAATTCTAATTTTAAGTATAGTAGCTATTTGGATGTTGAGTTGATCAACCATTTAGATTCTTGTTGGGTTACATTTATAGCTAATATCAAATGCACCACTTGTTATATATTTATTATAATGTAAGCATTACTTGTTGAAGTAATAAAAAGTGACCTATTGTTTCCTTGTATCCACTAAATTTGACATAATTTAAGAGAAAAACATAAAACATTACTACCTATGAATATGTTTGAATAAGTTAATTTTTAAAAAATATGAGGCTAACATATGAAGGATGTACTTCCATAAAGTGAGATTCAAAGCTCAATCAAATTGGTGAGATTATAACATAATTTTATACATGATAAAAGATTCAATCAAAAGAGATAGAATTCTTAAATTATAAATCAAAGGCTAGTATTGATGATGTGTTCATTAAGTACTTAGCGAAGATATTTGTTTTTATAATTTAAAGGATGTGGTGAGGGTCTAAGAAAAATCTATTTATTGGATATGAGTGGGTGTTAGAATTAAGGAATTTATAATATGTTGACATTTTTGATAAATTCAATAATTAGTTAGAGCTAAAAGATGTTAAAGATGTGTCTTCTAAGACAACTCATTGTCAAACAATTTGATTTACACATCCAACTAGATTTTAAATTGGTATAAAAATGGCAGCTAGTTGTTTTCTGAGGATGGATGGGGTTTTGACAGAGCCCAAAACCTATCACAAATTAAGAAGGTTACGGAAATGTTAACCAATGAAAAAAAGAAGAAGAAGAAAACTAGACATAAAATAAAATAAAATAATAATTATTTCAAAATTACTTTGAGACAAAAATAACAAAGAAGATTATAATAAAAAATCAGATTTAAGGACCATCTTTGGCCCTTATAGGACAATCTACAAGTTGCAAACTATGAGGGACTAATTTTTCTTCTTTTGATGCACAAAATCTAGGAACCACCCATCTTTCCCTTTGAATGTATATATGAAAGCTCCCTATAAATTCCACATTTAGGAGGAGAAGCCTCATGAAGAAAGAGACATAAGAACTAAAAAAAGGAATAGGTCATGAATCCAAGCTCCTAGATAAGGAGCTAACAATAGAAGCTACCTAGGCATTCGACCCAACCAAGAAATTAGGAGAGGCACCAAATCCTTAGAACTTGAGTTATTGTCTAAAGCCAAAAGAAAGAGAATGACATGGCAACCATCAACACCTATCCCCAAGGGTGGGGAGAAATTGTAGATATGACCCAAAAACTCAAGAGGAAACCAATTGAACTATAGAAAAGAAACATCCATGGAAACAAGAGATTTGAGCATAGTCAAAATCTATGTCCAAGGTCACTAATCCATCTTCAAAATTATAGTTTTTTAAATTTAAAAAAACCTTTAAAAGATACATCTTATCCAAGGTTTGAGCATATGGTATGTCACTACAGCTACTAATGCTAGGGTCCGCCTGAAGGAAGTGGTGTGACATAGTGCCACTAGTACTATAGGAGTATTTTCACTAAAAATGGATGGGAGTTACAATAGATTCATTTAGAGGGTGAAAAAAATGAGGATGAGAGCTCCATTTCTAGTATCTCATAATAAAAGTATCTTCATGATCCCCAAAAGAGTCAAAGTGGGCAACAAAAAAGTTAGACATAAAGGTAAATGTAGATTTCACTTATGATCACCACATATTAGCACACTAAAATCCATGCATTCAGGTTCAGCATGAAGGGTCTATAGACCAAACATAAATACAATCAAACTCCTTACTCTAGAGAAAAGAAATCACTAGGAAGGTACATATGATCAATGCTTAGAGGAGCACCATATAAGAGATGTTAGTTATAAAAAGTGTCAAAAGAAGAGTAAACTTTCCTATGATCGAGGCAACAAATGTTAAGTAATTTTCACTATACTAGCTATTATAATGCACTCTTAACTTATAATAATATCTACCATTATTTTTATTATTTTAATATTTCTCCCGATTAAGAAAAATAACACAATCAATTTTATTGTAAAAGAATCTTAAAAAAATCACCAAGATTTAACTATTAAGATTTACCTGAGTCGAAGTTTGATGGAATAGACTTCCTTAGATTTTACTTTCATAGCACAATTTACAATATTCTTCATGAGCTTCCCCTTGTCACTAGAACACACCAAATAACATGAGTTATGCTCCAAACATTAAGAAATTCTCGCAAATAAAAATGACAAGAAGATTGTTAAGAAAAAGGTAAACAGTGGACAGTAATTTGCACTTACTCCTTGTTATTAATGACGTGACCCACATAATATGAAACACGGTGGAGGGCATTCTTCCACTCTTGAAGCTTTTCTTTACTGTATCTTCCCTTCTCTTCATGCCTTGCAAATGCTTCGGCGAAGACTCCTTTACCATGTCGAACATCCTCAGGCAGAACATTATAGAAAACAGGGACAATTTTCTTGCCAGTCCTGAGCATAAAAGAGAGCTCTGCCAAACACCAAGGGGATTGTGCATAGTTCTCAGAAATAATTGTTATGTGTAGCCAAGCACTGCTCATTGCCGCTTCAAGTGCTGTAGGCAAGAACTCCCCCAATTCAAGCTCTTGTGAATCAAGAAAAACCCTAAACCTCATTCCAATTAAAGTATTATAGATAGGGTTCGCGAGGGTTTCTTTAGCATCCACGCCACGGTGATTAATAAATACATCATACGCTAGCATTATTGATGTCCCAGAAACATGCGCAGACGGTGCAACTTCCTCAAAAACATTTGTGGGCTGGCCATTAGAGACAGGGTGGGGAGCTGAAATTGAATCCAAAGGACTGGCAACAAAAAGAGAAGAAAAGAATTCGAAGCAATCGAAGATGGAGGAACACAGGCGTTTAGATGAGGGTTTGCCATAATCAGAAGCATTTGTTAGCTCATTATTGGGTTGATCCCCCATGGTATATGAACCAGCAGACGCCATGAAATGATTAGAAAATCAAAGTAGAATGAAAGAAGGATTCACGCATTTTTTACATCAATAATTTTCGGCAATTTTCTACAAAACAAACTGCATGGTCGATTAGAACAATAGAAAAGACCCTCGTTTATCACACTTTAAAGAATAACAAATAATCTATATCTCAAATTACTAGATTAAAGGTTTTGTTAAATGATATGTAGATATAAATATTTATAGTTCTAATCTTAAGTATTGCATATTTATATTTTGAACTCATTATTCAATAATTTTCGTTTTATTAAATTATAAAGAATCTTTTGATCAAGCATTTGATGATTCTTTTAAATTTTCTAATTAGAATTTAAATTTTTTCATCAATGTAATAAATTGAAAAAAAATAGTATAATTACATAATAATATAGGAGATGTGTGTGTGTTTGTGTATGTATATACATCTATATATGTATATGTCTATGTGTCTATATATATATAGGCAAGGAGAATGAGGTGACATGGTTGGACACAACCATTGACTAATTCTCCAAGCATGCAACACTTGAAGCTCACTTAACAAGTGTAAGAGCATATGAGAAGCACGCATGCACAAGGTGTCTCCACAAAGGAGAACACATGTTTATACCACATGAAGTGAGAGAACTAACTCAACCAACCTATGTAAATTATAACTAAGTGTGAAAAAGTCAAAAATAGGTTTTTTTACACTAGCACCACCTCCCATCCTAATTGCAACTTAGGAAGATGTGAAATAAAAGATAATGGTCTTGGCTACCATCCATGTTAGGTGCCCATGTACAATGAAATGTCTTATAAGAGGAGAAGATAGAAAATCAAGTGAGAAAAACTATCCTCCAAGAGAAAGAAAATGCAACATGGACATGTAAAAAATGTATGAGTGAAGAAGAAGAATGAGAGATGGAGGACTCATAATAATACCCTAAGGACTACTTCTACCACAATTCACAATATGTTCTCACCATAGGATAGATAGTAGAGAAGATCATATGACTGACCCATATGAAGTGATGAACTCCATGTAGCATTGTTACATGTTCGACACTAGATGCTAAGGATGATGCTTGAACATTAAAAAACTTTCTTAGCCTTGGGAAGAAACAACAACATAAATTTGAGAAGTGTTACTTCTCATTCTAGATAGGATTATGTAATAAGAAAGGTGAATGCATGTGAATTTTGCACATAACCCAAAGACAAAAATGATGTGAACAATGTCTTTGAATGATTCTCAAAGATACCCATAGCAATCTTGATGTATGATGGATCATGTACCATGAAATACTCTAAAGCATGGATCATGGATGTACGGTCATTTTTGGACTGATGTGAATCTGATACTTTTGTAGATGAACATAACTAAGTTGGATATCAAACTCATGAATGTTTGCACAATTGGCTGTGATAGAAGTTGATTTAGGAATGGTAAGAAAAAGTTGACAATGGAAATGAAAATTCATGAAAGTCATCACCAAATAGAAGATGAATGTATTCAATGATTTTATCCATATCTAGGATAAGGTACTATACAAACACAAATTTTATGTTTTATAGATATGCATCTCAGTGTGGTGCAATTGGTATGAGCCTACAAAATACATAATAATTATTTTTTGTGATACTCATGGATGAGTAACCAATAGACTCAAATATACTAACAAGTGAAGTGTCCTAAAAGATTTCCAAATGAGGTTAAATGGTGTCTTTGAATGAGATAAAAAATCAGGTAAGCCAATACCATGATTGAAAATAATTTGTTTCCTTTTCTAATTTTCACAAAACCAACATTATTATCATTATATACCTATACTTTTCAAACTATTCACATTTGAATTTCCATTTATTAGGACATTTCTTGATAACACTAAAACAAAAAGGATTGTTTATGAGAGACATGATTACTTTGAACCTAAAAAATAAATATAGAAAACACACCAATAATGCTTCTAGATTATTTGGTTCTCGCCAAATTTTGTACATTATAAGGAGTTTATATAAATCATCCAAAATAACCATAATGATCTATGCGAAAGACACATGACAACGCCCAATGTGCAAGCACATGCCGACACCTAACTTGCAAGCAAAACATGTGTACAGGAGGTTTTGAGAAAACACACATGAGGTTGGATGTTGTGGGGTGCGAGATGAATTTGAAATGATGAATCTACACCGAGGGGCTGAGGTTCTCCAATTTCATACCATCGATGAAATACAATGGGTATGAACAACACATATACACAATATACAAATAGCAATTCAAAGTTGTAAGATACGGGCTTTCAAGTATCTCAAATTAGTTCCAATATCTTGAAATCATTTATCTAATAAGTACAAACAAATGAAGTCAATTTAGTGTCTCAATATTATTCTAGATTGCTCAATGATAATTCAAATACATTCTTGCATAAGTAGGCAAGTAGGAGGAGGCAAGATGGTTGGACATGAGAGCTCACTAAACTTCTAAACATGCAACACTTGACAAGTGTAATAGAAAGTAGCAAATGTACATGCACAAGGTACCTTTACAAGGGATGACACTTGTCTACACCATGTGAGCTAAGAAAACTAATTCAACTAGCCTATGTAAACTTTGGCTAAGTGTGAAAATATCAAATCTAGTCTTTAGTGGTTTGATAATAACCATGTTTATGCTATAATAATATAAAAACATAGAAATTTAACAACATTTATAGATCTAATTAATTAATTAATATTTAAAGTTGTGTTATATTCTACATTTTAAGTAACTAATAAATAAGGTCAAATGTGTAGCCAAATCTCATACAATAAAAAATCATATTACAATTTTCCCAAAATTATTTTATTGACCATAGCATCGTATTATTAAGAACATATCATGTCTCAATATTCTTGTAGCATGTTAATTTCTCACAATTAGTCATAGACAAAATGAACTTGTTTGGGTCAATAGTCAACTTAAAAATGGAGATCATAATAAATGTTCAATTTGTATGCATCTATGTTAGAGTATGTCTTAAATTAACACATTAAGAGATAATGAAGATTAAGAAGCCAACCTTCTCTATATCACCCATATCTATTGCAAACACTTCCAACATTAACTATTATAAAATGAGATTTGTTAAAGCTCGTACTATTTTGAAAACCTTTATTTTATGGGGACACAACTTCTAGCGAAATGCACGGTGATTATTATTGAGTTAATTAATATTCTATAACACATGTTGTAGATTAAATTTTGCAATCATCCCCAATGACCATATTTATAGTTCAATAACTTAAGAATAGTCAATATTCATTATGATACCAAGTGTTTTATTAACTAATTTAATATCTACAACAATCATACCATGGTTACATATTGTTTGATAAATAGGAGATATTTCCACAACAAGTCAAATTGTGATATTACTATCATGATTTAACTATGTAGTTTTGAATCAAAGTCATTGACCCATGTTTAATGAGTAGTGATTCAACACGAATCCATCTCTCATGAGAATAAATTAAACACTTATTGCCCATTTGGTTGCTGGAATAGGAATAAAATTAGGAATATGTTTTCTATTTTTTGTTTGGTGCATCAATTGGAATAGAGAATAGGAATACACATTCCCATTTTGCCTAAAAAATGAGCTTATATCCATTCCAAAAAATAGTCGTTATTGGAATAGTCAATTCCTATTCTTAATATGCATTCCTATTCTCAATTCCTATGCTAGCAACCAAACAGGCCCTTAGCACTCATTAGATTTAGGTGATGCTCATAGGGGTGAAGCACTAGAACTTGCCTAATAAAATTATTATATTCAAATCATCATCATTATTAGTGTTTGTTTATTATGAAATATGTACAACATATGCCATTTAAAAAGAAAAAAGAACTCACTACATAACTTCCATTGATCTTAATCAAAGTTAAACATCAAGACTTAATGACACTCTTAAAATTAATTCCATTCTAAACTATCTTAAAAACAATACCAACAAATTAATAGGCATTGTAAAAACAAAAACAAATCTTTTAAAATACGTCTTTAATCAACCAAAATAATATAGTTTTGAATAGGAGAAATATAATATATTACAATCCAGGAATTAGAAAGATGATTCAGGGGATATCATCAATCAACCCGTACATTTAAATGAAGTTAGAAATAATAAAAACCAGTAAAGAACCATATGTATCCTCATTTTAATTTCAGTTTATAGATGGAATCCGCGTCGTAGAAAATAAAACAAGAAATTACTACAATACTTCGCTTTGTAGACAATATCCAGCACTTCTTACTGCTTGCTTTGGTTTCCTGCATCTAACAAACTATAAAACCTTTGCATAGACGCGAATACATATAAATTCACCGATATTTAACTACTTAATAAAGTTGTCTTACCATAACTACCCATTCCCTAATTTCCCACAATTTGACGTCTTCTTGTACAGATTCCAGCTATATTTAGCAATTGCAACTCGCCCAGATTCAGTTACTCTCCATAAAAATTAGTCTTCATCAGCCTTTTCTCGTCAATAAAACATATAACAACAGAAAATGGGCACAAATAAATGTAGCTGAAAATGAGAATTACAGAAAAAAGAAGGAAATGCATGTGAAGACTAATGAAAGGATAATTACTTGGAGTCTTCGTTATTATATACTTCATTTCTCCAGTCCTGCAGATTTCTTTTGGGCTGCCTTCCCTGTTTTTCATGTCTGCACAATTCAAAAATACTGTGGCACCTATTTGGTACTTATGGCCAAAGTGAGGGAAACAGCTGCATCTCATTTTGATACCAATAATATTTCTTTAATAATTGAGAATTAATAGTTTATTTCAGTTGTTTTGAACTTTTAAATAAATACAAATTTCATTCCTTAATAAAATCTAGGCGCATTGCTTCCAAGGAAACGAGATACCAAAAGAATTTAACAAGACAAAGTAAATGTATCTTATTTGGTTTTTTTAATTAAACCAAAAATTGGGAGACAATTCCAAGGAAGTTCTCGATAATGTGGTGTGGAAGAGACAAATCTTTGAAGAAACCGAGAAAAACACATTGGGAAAGTCGACCTGAGTGTTCTTTCTGACTATTACGCCATATTAAGAATTACCTATGAAGATTGCAGGACTCATAAGATATAGTATAGTTTTCATAGATCGATAGTTTTTAAGTTGGCGTATTAGTCATAACAACGCTATTTCGATTGTACCAAGTTTCCTTTCTCACTCTCATCGAAGACTTTTGTAATCTCCAATACAATATTGTCGATAACGTTTCGTCTTGTTATGGCTCGTAAAACAAAAAAGTAGAATCAACTGATGGGTTAATCTCCCTTCGTTAGCGAAAAAGTCCTTCATTTTATTAGATAAAGATATTTTTCCTCCTTTTTTTTTTTTTTTCGGATGGAAGGTTCAGACTTGCGAGGCAACCCAGCGAGGCACGAAGTCTGACAGCTACCAACCAGCGACAGCCATCACATAGACTTTTTAGCGACCCAATATGGGCCCACTCGTGCCTCTTTGGCTTAGAGTCAAGTATTGAGGGGTATCCACACCATCAAAATCACCTGGGGCACAATCCCAACCTTATCCCTTATGATGTTTGAGACTCGCACTCAACAAGACTTGATCCTTGGTGGGCTCTTAAAAATATCATGGAGAGAATGTTCCAATTAATTGTTTGTTTGATTATTAAACAAATATTATTGGTATCAAAATGGGTTGTGATTATGGTAAATTGGGGATGCATTGAAAGTGCTGAAGTATAAAAAAGATTGATATTATAGATTTAGATTTATAATGGATACATTCAAATACAAACTGAATGAATCACTTTGATATCTGAATACCTTTATATAGCCTTATTTTCCCTTTAAAAAATTACTTCCAAGAATAACTTCCCAGCAACTAAATATTCAACTATTTTATTTATTTAATCTAAACTTAGAAACTAACCTAATTAATGTAATAAAACCAACATTCCCCCCTTATTACATTAATCCAACATCAGTGAAAGTTGTAAAGGTTTTAACCCAACCCTCTAGAAATTTTGATGAAGCTCCTTCACCAATATTCTTCCTTTGAAAACTTTGATGAAATGCTTTCACCAATCTTCGCTTATTGAAGTAGATTTTCTCTCTGCAACTTCAGATTGCAAATAATCAAATCCTAAAAGTGTCCTCATAATATGATTGTTCCCACCTCCCTTGCACATAGAGATATAGTTCCTCCAAAATTTCATATCTCCTTGGAGTGTGTCTGATGTCTCATTCAATGCAGTAGGAACAATAGTCACTAATATGACTGCATATGAGATGTATTTCCTCCTCTCTCCTTGGAAGGACAATCATACTGCCAATCCCCATCTTCTCTTTAGAGACACAAATAGATGCTTCTCATGCAGTAATCATCTCTAAGTGAGAAGCTAGCTTGAGATGATAGGTGTCCTCTAGCATCCAATGCCTCCAACCTCCTATAATTTCTTTGTTATTATTTAACACACAAATCTTATGAAGCATCCAATATGCATCTGATAGGCCAAGTCTTTTGAAGTCTTTGATAGACCAATATAATGCAAATATGCATCTGATAGACCAAGTCCAATCAATGCAAATGCCCTATGATCTTTAGCCATCCACTTTGTTATTTCATCTGCATCTTGGGGTTATTGAATGGTTCCATTAACAAAGTCCCATAGATCTTTTTCAATCAAAAGTAATTGTATCTTAATTTTCCATGTGTCAAATTCAGGCCCCACAAATATGGGAGTTGTAGTTAATTTATCCATTGTTTAACAAACAATATCGTGGAAAACATAAGAAATTAAAAACTGAGTGATGCATGTAATCTATAACCAATCCCTATTTTATTCTTCATAAAAAAAAGCACAACATGTTCATGGACACATAGGCTAGAAAATATAACATCTGCAAATAAATCTCAAGCCTCTCTTCAATAACAAAATTGTAGAAGATCTCATCTGCAAAAGTTAGGCTCCAGTTATCTAAAATCCATTAAAAGCACTCTTCTTCCCATCGATCAACTCGCTCTGATACCAAATGAAAGTGCTAAAGTATAATTTTTTTTGATATTATACATTCAAATTTTCACTGGATACATTCGATTACAAATTAAATAAATCACATTGATATCTAAATAGCATTATATAGCCTTATTTTCCCATCAAAAAATTACTTATGAGAATAACTTCCCACCAACTAAATATTCAACTAGTTTATTTATTTAATCTAAACTTAGAAACTAACCTAATTCATGTAATAAATCCAACATGCATACATTGTAGTTAGTTTTGTAGTTTCCTCTACTTCATTCCTTTTCCAGTGTTTGAGAAAACTTTCATTTATATGCACATATTGGTACCGAAAGTCTCTGTAATTTATTTCATATTCTACCTTACCATATTGATATGACAAGGAGTATGTGTCGTTCCATTTTGTAGGTATTTGATGCAGGGGCATCTGAGGGTCAAGGCTGTTGACTTAGATGTGGGTTTTGGTCAAAATTTACTTCTAGGGGCCATAACTTTTGACTCAGATGTGGGTTATGGCTGAAATTTTATAGGTAGTTGTGTGAGAAGGAGTTATTTGGATTGCCAATGAACTCAACTTGATAGGTGGCCATTTTGACATTTTCTCAGGAGTCTAAAATATCGTCTTGACCTTTAAAATTGGCTTTTCGTGTTTTTTCCTTTTTTTTAGAAAGTTGTTTTTGTAATAAATTCGAAATCAATTTTTTGATTTCATCGATTAGTTGGCAATTCATTTTGCCTTAGTTGGGGGCTTTTCTTGGGAAAAAATGGGATTCATAGGATGGGGTTTAATATTACTAAAAATGGAAAAAACCATTTTTTCTTGAAAATTTGCCAAATATGGTAATTTTTGGAATTCTAATAAGTAGGTATTTTGTTTCATCGATAGGTAGAGTAGAGTTGTGAAAGTTTAATGAAAGATTATGGCATTCTAAAACTTCTATGTTGTGATTTTCTAATTTATTCTTTGAAGAGTTGAGGGTTACATCATTTGGTATCAGAGCTCATCAAGATGGCTGGGAAAGGAAGAGGAAGAGGAGGTGTCGTGCCAATGTAAAGATTAGTGCTAGATATCTAGAGGGAGATTGAATGACTTAATGATCGAATTAATAATCAAGGAATACAAAGAGGAAATTAATCCGATGAAGAGGGAGAAAAGGTAGATGAAAGGCTGGGAGAGATGACCTATGAAGATAGAGTTCTTAGGGCTTTAGAAGGAAGAAGTGATGTAATAAAGATTGAAATTTTTTACTATGCTAGTAGTCTTAAGCCAGAAGAACTAATAGATTGGCTAAATGAGATGGTGAAATTTTTCGAATGGAAACCTATAACATAAGAAAAGAAGATGAAGTTTACATGTACAAAGTTAAAAGGATATGCAATGATATGGTGGAATGACCTCCAAAAGGAATGAACTAGAAATGAAAAGGAAAAGATTAAGATGGAGAAAAAGATGAGAGCAAAAATCTTACCCATGGATTATTCACAAACCCTCTTTCATAGATTCCAAAATTTGAAGAAAAACTTGTCTTTAGTGCAAGACTATACAAATGAATTCTGCAAGCTATCCGTGTGCATAGAGCATCAAGATAGTAATGAGAAGATGGCTGCTAGATATGTGAATGGCCTAAAATTCTCTATTCAAGATGAACTAGCATGCACCATGTTAATAGTATGGAGGAAGCCTACCAATTAGCTCTAAAGGCTAAAGAAAAGCAGAATAGCCAATATAACCAGATGAATTGAGGTGGTTGAAGGGGTACCTTAGACCCATTTTGGGGATGTTCTAATAATGGCTAGGGAGAGAGTTTTCAAGGTTATTAAAAAAATATAGACACTAGGAAAGATCCTCCAAATCAAGAAAGAGGAAGGGGGTTTCAGAGAGTTTGAGGCTACAAAAGCGAAAAGAGGTTGGGAAAACCAGAGAAGGCCTCTCACTTGTTTTAAGTGTGGAGAAAGAGGACACAGGGCCTTTGAGTGTTCCAATTTTAACATGGAGGACAACAATCAAGGAGGGCCTTCCAGAGTGAACCTAGCCTAGGTTGGCAATGAATTTGAACAAGAAGTATCTCTAGATATGGAAAAAAGTCTCATGATGAGAAGGAAAATGATTATTCCAGCCAAGAAGGATGTAGAGGAGAAAGGCACTAATGATTCATGGCTTAGAACCAACATATTTCGGACAAGGTGTACCTCTGGAGGAAAGGTATGTCAAGCAATTATTGATGGAGGTAGTTGTGAGAATATAGTTTCTAAATAAATGGTGGAGAAACTAAATCTCCAGTGTGAAAAGCACCCTCATCCTTATCAGATTACATGGTTTAAAAAGGGAAGTGAAGTCATGTAGTAGAAAAGAGGTGCCTTGTTATATTTTCCATAGGAAAGGTTTACAAGAATGAGCTATGGTGTGATGCGATTTCAATGGATGCATGCCATGTCCTCTTGGGTCATCCTTGACAGTATGTTTGAAAGGTTAGTCATAATGGGGAAAAGAATACTTAAACCTTCTGGAAGGATGGATCTAAGGTAGTCTTATTACCTCTCAAGGGTGATGGAAAAATTGAAAGTATGCTATCTGAAGAGGAAGTTGTCAAGGAGGTGAAAGTAACAAGGTGTTGTTATGCATTGGTAGTACAAAAGGGGAAATATGAAGACTTGACTATACCACCAGAAGTAGTTGTAGTGTTGGAAGAATATTCAGATGTTATCCTAGAGGAGCTACCTAATGGACTTCCCCAAAAATGAGATATCCAACACCATATTGATCTTATTCTAGGAGCAAGCCTTCGCAATGAAGTGGCATACAAAATGAGTCTGACATAGACTGAGCTCACACAAAAAGACTTAGTAGAGGAAAGCATGATCCCTTGTGTTGCTCCAACATTATTAACTCCAAAGAAAGATGGAACATGGAGGATGTGCATAAACAGTCAAGCCATCAATAGGATAACCATTAGGTATCATTTTCCTATTCCACGTTTGGATGCCATGATGGATGTTCTTGCTGGACCAATGTATTTGTATAAGATTGATCTATGAAGTGGGTACCATCAAATCCACATCCAAGAGGGGGATGAGTGGAAAACAAATTTCAAAACTATGGATGGTTTGTATGCATGGAAGGTTATGCCTTTTGGTTTATCCAATGCACCTAGTACTTTATATGAGACTCATGAACACTATGTTGTGTCCGTACATTGGTAAGTTTGTAGTAGTTTATTTTGATGATATAATGATTTTTAGTAAGTGAAGGGAAGAAAATTTGCAACACCAAAGGATCATATTAGGGGTACTAAGAAGAGAAAAGCTCTATGCTAATTTGAAGAAGTGTAGGCTCATACAAGAAAGTTTGGTTTTTTTGGGGTTTTTCATTTCTATAGATGGTGTTAAAATGGATCCAAAGAAAGTTTGGGCCATTCTTGAATGGCATAGTCCATGTAGTATCACCAAGGTGAGAAGCTTTTATGGCTTGTCTACTTTCTATAGAAAGTTCATTCATAATTTCAACAACATTGTAGCACATGTGATAGATTGCACTAAGGGTCGAGAGTTTTCATGGACCAAAGAGGCTGAAGAGAGTTTCCAATACCTAAATAAGAAAGTCACTAAAGCTCCAATATTAGCCCTACTAGATTTTGATAAAGCGTTTGAAGTGGACTGTGATGTCTCACATGTGGACATTAGTGTTGTACTCAGCCAAGAAGGTAAGCCCATTGTCTTTTTTAGTGAAAAATCGAATGATGTGCAAAAGAAATATTCTACATATGATATAAAATTCCATGCAATTACATGAAAGCTTTGAGGCACTAGAAGTGTTATTTAGTAGCCAAAGATTTTTTTTTATTTACAGACCATATTTCTCTGAAATACTTGAACACACAAAAGAAATTGAACACTAGACATGCAAAGTGGGTCTCTTTCCTAAAGGAGTTTACCTTTGTTTTGAAGAATAACTTAGGGAAATAGAATCAAGTTGCAGATGCCTTGAGTAGGCAAGTTGTTCTTCTAACCATCATGGAAACAAAGGTGGTTGGCTTTGATGCCATCAAAGGCTTGTATGAATCTAATAGTGATTTTTGGGAAGTAGTTGATGAGTTAAAGAATCTATTACAAGGGTATGCAAACACTATTCAAGGTGAGTATCTAATGCAAGATGGTTACTTATTCAAGGGGTAGCAACTGTGTGTTCTTGTAGGCTCAATGGGGGAAAATATTATTATCATGAAAAATAGTTTTCATAGCTGGTTGATAGGTGGCCCCTACATTTTTTAATCCAAAAGGCATAACGTTCCAACAATAGGTACCCCATGCACAAGTGAATGTAGTCTTTTCTTGATCTTTAGAAGCTATCTTAATCTAATTATATCCTAAAAAACTATCCATTAAGGAATAAATCGAATAACCCAAAGTCATATCCACATTCATGTCTATATTAGGAAATGGAAAATCATCCTTTTGGCATGCTCTATTAACATCTCTAAAATTTGTGCAAACTTGAATGGTTTTTTCATGTTTTGAAATTGGTACAATGTTTGATATCCATTCAACATAGTCAATAGCTCTTACTAATTTTGCACCAAGGAGTTTGTCTAATTCTATCTTGACTAGGAGAGCTATGTGAGGATATGTAAGAATTTGGTATAGCTCTGATACCATGTAAAAAATTTCCTTAGGGTAAAATCATCCAAGATCAAGGAACTCAAGCACAAGCACAAAATGGACCATTAAAGTATGATCATAATAACCATATCAAAATGAATTCAAGTGTTGTTTTGTTGTGCACATACACACTAGGAGTGCTTGTATATAAAGGCCTCTAAGATGCATCTAGAATGATTCTAGAATGAGTTAAGAGATAAGCATGACAACTAAGCACACATCCACCAGAAGTGGATTATCCTCCATTGAGCATGAATGTACATGCATCAATGAGAGGATAAGTATGACAAGGTGTATCACATATAGAGATGTTGTAGACACCATGTGCATAAAAGAGTTGCTAACTCCTATGCTATCAACAAGAGAATTCATATGAGTATGCATGCTCCTACGTGTCTAACTAATAAATAATAAAATAATACATTAACATAAGTAAACTTAAGTGTAATAAGTAAATACTTAATTACACCAATAGGATGCATCTTTCTCAATTTCTACTTAACTGGTTTAACACCGAGAGCTATGAATAAGTGATGATTAGTGTCCAACCCTAGTATATCTGAATAAGTACATGCCAAATTGATATTCTTTTCTCGTAAGAACTTAGTGTAGGATTATTTTTATTGTGATCACAAAGACTAAGCCAAATATACCATTTGTGGAGCTTCATCTGTACCCAAATTGACTACTTGTGTTGGTTCAATGAGCACTAAAGATCTATCTTGAAAAAAACTAGGGAGACGATCATGTACCTCATCCTTAGGCACCTCAAAGAGGTTTTCACCCTTGGATACATCCTTTCTTTTTACTTTTTTTGTTTCTGACACCACCCTATAGTGGTTTTCACCATCAAAACTCCTATTTTTTTTATTTTATTTTCTTTTTATTTTGTGACTAATGTACTTGATGTCTAGCTTTGTCATGTTGGTATCTGGTTCACTGGTGTAAGAGACTATGGGTTCAATGGTATTCAAATAGCAAACTATCTCATAATCATTTTGAAACATTAAAAGCTCAGGTTTGTGATTATGTTGGGACCAATCAATCAAATCAAGATGAACAAGGGGTAAATCGATAATTAGTCCAAGGTTATGAATATGAATGACATTTCTAGTAACCAAAGAGTTAGAGTCTATAAAGTAACTTCCTGAACTACCCAAATTGGGATTCATCCTAACAAGCAAAGAATTGTCCACTAAGGTAAAATGTCAGTTCAAATCATCTGATCCTACACATGAATCATTGACTAACTCAAGTTGAGAACTATATGCATGAATAGTGTCAATGTCCATATTAACTATAGAAGGCTCCAAGAGGGAGTCACATTCACACTCACAATATCTATTTCTGAATCTTGACTAGGATGCTTGCACCATGAATGATTGGCATGTTTAGATATTGAAGCCTCAACATCATCAATGGTCACACTCTCTTGTTCTAAATTGGTAACTGTCTCATGAGATATTGGATTATTTTAATCTCCCCAGAGGAGATTAGTAGAATGGACCCAGTCTTCACACATATCTTGTTGATTTTCCAAATTAGGTATGTACTCTTGTTCTTCTCCACTATCTGATTTATCAAGGATAGGAGCAACATTATTTTGATTTGCATATCCTAGGCCAACTAGTTTCTTAGACTTGCATCTGAAAAGACCATGATCAAGCGGTTCATCTCTAGCATCTAATTTATTACTAAGAGGGCCATGTCTAGGATAGCCCATCTTCTTGACAAAAGTATACCCTCATCTATAAGTTGTAGGAGAGGGAGTGACGTTCTCATTGCGCATATACTTGTCTTCTCTATAAATCCAATCTCTAATAGCCATGTCTTCTTTCTCATCTTGAATAGGCACTGACTACTATATAGATGTGTCAAATAATGTCATAGTTGAAGAGGAAGGTTTCATCTCTTGTGAAGGTTTACCATAAGACCTAGGTGAAACTGGTAATGTTGTGAGGGAGTTGAGTTGATATCCACTCATGCCATGGTCTATGGATTTGAACGTGTCATTAGATTCAGCTAAAGTTGCATCAAAATCATTTTCTTCTCTATTGAGGGGAACATGAGTAGTTTCTGAAATTGAGTTAATAGACAAACTATTATCCCTAGGTATAAAAATCTCTATTCCATTGCAAGGAAACATAACACACTGATGATAAGGAGATGACACTATTTGCATATCATGGATCCATGGTCTATCAAGTAAAATATTGTACACAAGGGGTCCAACATCAACTATATGGAATAAAATATCTTTTTTAATAGGACCAACCCTAATGGGAAGGATGGCCAACCCCTTTGAACTTCTCTTTATTTCATCATAGGCTTTGATAATAATCTTCTTGCTGGTATCAATAACTTGTTCAAAATACCATAATGTCTTTAAAAGAATCAAAGAAAAATTATTAATCCCAACACCCCCATCTATCAACATATGCCTAACACAAGTCCTATGGATCATGACCTTAATATGAAGGGCAAGATTCTGTGGATGGCTCAAAGATTTATCATCTTCCTCTGAAAAGGAAAGGTAATGAGGGCTAGCAATATGATTAACCATGTTATAGAATTGATCAACATCTAATTTTTTCGGCACATTTGTCATGTGCTAAGTGTCCTCAAGTACTTGTTTGTGTCTCAAAGAAAACTCTAAAAGCTCAAAGATCAAAATTTGAGTGGGGGTTCTTTGTAGTTGATCAATAATATTATAATTTGACCTAGAATTAACCACTGGATTTGAAGGAACATACTTGGATTGCACTTGTTTTGGCTTACTTGGTTGGTTTGAACTAGGTCCTTTGATGACAAGGAGACCTTGACTGCACCTAACAACATTGAGATTTTGGGAAGACACTTGCTTAGGATACTTGACTAGTTTGAATTGGGTCCTCTAATGACAAGGGGACCTTGAGATGACTCTCTACCACCAAAATAGGTTTTTCACCAAGGATAGGAGAGCTCAAATTTAAATCATAACCATTGGGATCTTTATCTTCCATCATGTTGACACTTTCTTCTACAACCTTGAGCATATTGACAACATTTTCTGCATTTGCATAAGTGTAATTGGTTGTAGCCTTGCCATTCTTAGGTTGGGAAGCTTCCCCTTTCTCATATTTGGGCAAGGGCTCTTTGAATGCTATGTGATCAACATTGGTATTTAATCGATCTATTTCAAGTTTTCCATTCTCAATAAGATCTTGAACAATATGCTTAAATCTCCCATAATTTTCAATATCATGCCCAATGCCATTGTGAAGCTTGCAATAGGCCTTCTCATCCCACCACCATGGCTTAACTTAAATTATGCAAAACTTTGTAGCATCATAAGGGTGCACAAGATTATGAGCATGCACAAGATTATGAGAAAGAAGCTTCATGAATATCTCTTCATATGACTCATCCAATTTTGTAAAATTACATTTCTCTCCTTTAGGCCTTTTTGGATATCTTGGCTTGTTACTTTGTTGATTGACATTAGCCAAAAGGAGAACAACTTGGTCTTTAGGCTTAGAGGAATCCACAACTCCATCATTAACCACTTCTTTTTTATTATTCCAATATATGTTCTTTCCTTTATACTTTTTATTGTTGTTATTCTAGCCATTGTTGTTGTTGTTTCCATTTTTCGTCAAAATACTTTGCTCCCTCAAAACATCCTTAATTCTAAATGCAACTTCAACCATGGTATCAAAGGACTCAAAAACCATCTTCTTAACTTCGTACTTCATTTCAAGAACCATGTTACTAATGAGTATTTCAAACTTTTCTTTCTCATGAATAGTCCTAGAATAGTGAGAGCATTGTCGTCTCCATCTTTGCAAGAAAGTAATAGAGGATTCTCCTTGATTTTTCTTTGTGTGACATAAGTCCAATAGTGAGAAAGATTGTATGAAAAGTGTTGGACAAATCTTTGAATTAACTCAGGGAATGTCTTAATAAGATGAGTTATATTGGTAAACCATTCCATTGCTTGACCCTTACGAATCCTTTGAAATAATCCCCTAAGATATAAATCTTCATGATGAAACTCAAAACTCATAGTATAGAACTAATGCACATGATCATTCAGATCCTCATTTCCATCATATTTGTCATATTGGGGGATCTCATTTTTTCTAGGAAAATCTTTCATGTAAAAAATCTTATCAAAAGGATTAGGATAAATTGAATCAAGTGAAAAAGAACTCTTGGGTGCCAATATTTTCTTCAACTATTTCTTCAATTGATCAATTTCTTCTTTCGTAGAGGGATCATACTTTTGAATATTTTTGTCTACATCAAATTTGTAAGGGACCTTAGCACCCTCTTTGATTAAAAATTGAAAGAATGCATCTCTTTTTTGGTCCATATATGCTTCCACACATTGCTGAAAATATGGGTCTAGTTCCATAGCTGAGAAATCATAAGCATTATAGTAAAAGTTTGAGCTACTACCTCCATATCATAAACCATAATGAGCTTGTTGTGAAGGTTGTCTTGAAATTCTAGGAGGTGTTGATCTCCTATAATAATCATGTCTTGAAGCTCACCTTCCTCTAGGGCTAGGAGATCTTGAAGATGTTCTTGAGTGTCTTCCACTTCATGGAGTATTAGGAGCGGTGGATGGATGAGAGTTGTTTCCACCACCAATGTGCACATTATTGAATTGATTATCAAGTTACGAAGCCATGAGAAGGTCTTGTGCTTCTTGACGAGATTTCCTTTCCATCTCAATAATAAATTGAATTTATTCCTCTAGGCATCTAAATTTTTCTTCCTTCTTATCTTTTTCTTCTAGAAGGGCTTTTCTCTCACACTCAAGTACTTTGAGTCTGCCACTTGCATAATCTAAAGGTGTCATGAGCGGTGTACATTGTCTTGACTGTCTAAATTGGTTACCAGTAAATGTTGCATGCACATGATAGCTAGAAGGCTCACTAATTTGATCATCATATTGGGATTTCTCTTCTTGATAGGCATAATGCTTCCCTTTCTTAGCCCTTTGGTGTGCATCCAAATATCTATCCTCAATATGGGGTGAGGTTGGTCTATTTTCATGAGCGAGACCACCACTCAAAAGTTCAACATATTATTCATCACTTTGTTTCTTCTTTTGTGGAGCCATTGTAAAATCCATATCCATATCCATGTGAGGTGATGCTAAGGGTATACTCAACTCAATAAGATCATTACTAGGGTCAAGAAAAGCTTTTGGAATATTCTCAGGCGATTGAAAAAACATAGGTTCTATTCCTTTACATCTTTGATGAGTTTGAACTAAAGGTAATCATTTAAAGATGACTTGAGGTCACTTTCCTTGATCTACTTGATATCTTGTTGTAACCAACATGAAAGAAAAGGTACTAGGTGATAGAATAACCCTAGAGGAAATTTTGGTACCAAACTAGGATAGTAAAAGCACTCACTTGTCCAAAAGAGATGTGATAAGATAGAATTTCGCAATAGGCATAAACCAACATTGACATAGAGGTGCCCACAACTTTGGGTGAATACCCTAGCACATATGGATGAGGAGGATGATTTAACGAAATTATAAATAATTAAAATTGAATTTTTATGAAAGTGGATGGATTATAAATTTCTAAGACTCTCCAAGCTTAACATCAAAGAATCTAAAGGTATATCTTTCTCAATAAGGAAGGTCTCTAACTCACCTACTCCAAACAAGGTCACTTGTAAAATCAAAGATCACTAATAAAAGGGGTCAAAGCACAATAACTCAAGGTGCAAAAAAGTTTCTAACAATGGGGTAAGTAGCCTAATTTGAACCAGATCAACCTAGGGAGACTGAAAATAATAAGATAGAAAAGTAGTTTGATCATAATGTCTTGACTCAGAAAGTCAAATTTTATTTGTTTTAAATATCCAACTACGTGTGATAAATTTTGAATCATAAACCAGCCACACAAGACAACAATTAGGGATTTCAAGCAAACATCTTCAAACAATGAGCAAGGGACAAAACAACCTTACACATAAACAAGAATAGTGTCATAGTATTAGTCTAATCCACAGATGCACCATTCTATATGTTCTCAAAATGTTTTCTAATCATGCACATAGTCCTAGAAAAGAAAATTTGGCAAAACTATGGCTCTTAGTAATGTTCAACTCTACAACTTTTGCAATCTGGAGTGGGTGAAATCCAATCCTGGCACACCACGGTTTTGACATATTCTGAGAATTTAATCAATCAAAGATACTTAAGAGGTCTGATAATCCAACAAAAGACTACACTAATGAGGATTTCCCCCACAAGGACATTTATATAGCAATTTCTAATACCACATTGAAAATGGCTATTACCGCTTGAGGTTCTATCCACATGGTTGACCCAATAAAGGGATTGTACTACGGTTAACCCTCTCTAATCAAGGAAGACTCAAAAAGTTGTACCACATGGGGAAATGGTTTGGATTCAAGGGTCTCAAGTTTCTGATGTGCCCAAAAGGGAATAGAGCATACTTCTCTAGCCTCTTCACCTTACCAAACATAACAAAAAAGATTCTTTGACATGCTAATTCAAAATCACCTCACCAAATTTTTAGAAAATCCAACAACAAACACCACCAATCTCGAAAGAGAAATTATTAATGGATGTTGAGGACAAATCCAAGTGGAATAGTGTGATAATAAAAATATCCTTCCCTAGCTACAAGGGGATCTATCATCTAGAAGTGTTTCACATGTAAGGCAAGAAAATGAAGCACATTCCCTCAAGAACTCCACAAATAGTGCTCATAGGGTCTAATTACTATGTGAAACACATATGTGTGAAAGTAAATCTAGATTCAATTTTAGAACACCAAATGAAGTGTGAATCTATGAAAGCATGTAAAAGCACTCAAGCCAAACACATGCGATGATTCATTTTACTTCCAAATCCAAATATTATAAAGATCCAATGAAATAGCTGGTAATCCTTGCAATGCATCCTTTCTCTATTTTACCTTTTATTTATGCTTGAACACTTGCTCACAAAAAAAAAAAGCAACAAGAAAAATAAGAAAACACAAGATATGCAATATATATCCAACTTATGCAAAACTAGGGTTAGATGTGAAAATACAATTTTGAAGAGTGGTAATAACTAGAAAATAATGCAAATGAAATCTCACATCATGCATTGATCCATATGAAAATTTAATGCAAGCTATTCATTAAATGCCATTTTTTGAATATTGATTTTTGACCTAGTGAACAAGATTGGACCTATATGAAATGAATTAGGAGTCAAATCCCTAACTATGAAAATTTTCCCCTATAAAAAATTAGAGAGCTTTCCAAAATTATCAAAATTTTGAAAATATCTTTTTATTTGTGCCCTTGAGATCCATTTTGTCAAAATAGATGAGTTTTTACAAATCAAATTATTGAGCCCTAATATGATCTCTAAATTAAAAATAAAAAGAACCCAATATGTTTAGAATTTAGAGAGATTTCTAAAATTGTAGACTTTTCCAAAAAAAAATGCTAATTTACTCCCTAAAACATTTTTTCATGAAAATAAAGAAAAAATTATAAAAAATAAAAAATAGCTTAGAAAAATTCTAAAATTGGACTGAACCTTTTCTAATATGTCACCACCTTGCCAAAAAAAAATTCAAATCAAAATACCTATCCGTTTAGTAGATATGATCAAATCTTTCAGATCTAGGGATTTTTGTCTCCAAACAAATCTACACAAGGGTTTTAACTCCAAAAGTATCCAAAACTAGCAAGTAAAGGTGGGTTTCCCCACAATGGGTGCCAAAAAATGTATTTCTAAAATGTGAGCACACTTCTATGAGTCATTATATCCATGATTGCTCAAGAATGAGGTCTCAAATGGTAACTCATAGCTCTCTATTCATGGAGTGCAAGGGTTTGTAATGGAGGCCCTTAGTTTGACCTAGTTTGTACCCATGCAAGTACATCATGAAACAAGAGATTAAAGGATCAAAATATGAATGCAAATGAAGATATAAAATAATATAAATGATGACAATGGAAAGCAATGCAAGAAAGTAAACCTAGTCTTTGAAAGGAAATAACAATGCAATATTAATCTATGAAAACAAATATGGATCTAAGCTAAAATAAAAATGAAAAAATGGATCATGATGATGGAAGCCATGGATGTATTAGAGAAGAAGACAAGAAGATAGAAGTTCTCCACAAAAATTTTTAATGCTCAAACTCTTCCAAAAATCTCTCTCCAAACCTGCAACATAACCATAGCATAATCATGGGTGTTCAAACCTACGACATAACAATAGAATAATTGTGAATGTAAAAAATGAGGAGAGGGCTCTCCCTTATAAAGAAGAATGTGGTCATGGGAGGCTTCTCACAACCAATATGGGATGATAGAGTTTGATCCATGTGAGACAAAATTCACCAATGAGAAAAGAGGAGGAAAATTAAATGAGGGAAGGAAAAAATAATTCATTTAACTTTCATTTATTTCATTTCCTTTTTCACATGGGAGTTCATTTAATTAAAAGAGAGCAAGTTCTTTTAATTAAATAGGAAATATTTAATTAAATTAAAAGAGGAATCTTTCTTTAATTCATAGGGGATTTTATTTAATTGAAAGGGAGCATGTTCTTTTAATTAAATAGGAAATATTTAATTAAATTAAAAGAAGGGAATTTCTCTTAATTAATTAAATGTTGATTAATTATTTAATTAAAAGAGAGGTTTTCTTTTAATTAAACAAGACCTTGGATAAAATGATCAAACCTTAAGAAATATTGAAATAATTGAATTAATTATAATTTGATCAAAAAAATTGATTTGAATTGATTTAATAAAATATTGCAAGCCATTGATTCAGGAAATTTGATAAATTGAATAATGGGGGCCCATAGTCTAGGTGACCATTTTAGGGTGCATATAACCAACACCCAAACTAGTCGTACATTTAGATCCATCAAAATACAAGTCCCAAATTTCATCTTGTTGAATAGCTAGAATAGTATTATCAAGAAATTCCATAGATGTAGAACATGATTCTGAATGAGGATAGGGATCTTCGGCTAAATAATATGTTAAATCTTGTCCCTTAATAGACATCTAAGAAATGAAATTAAGATCAAATTATGTAAGTAACATCATCTACTTTTTGAAATGGCCAAAGAGATTAGTTTGTGAGAAAAGATGTTTCAAAGGATCAAATTTGATAATCATATTGACTTCAACATTTATATGATAATATCTAAGTTTTTGACATGCATAAACTACAACTAGACATTGTCTCTCCAAATATTTATATCTTGTTTCATAATCAAGTAAAGTCTAACTAATGTAATATATAGGTCTTTCCTTACCATCATCATCATTTTGAGCTAACAAGGCACTTTACAACCTTCAAAGTTGCTGAAGTATACAAATGAAATGGCTTATCAAATTTAGCTAGTTGCAAGATAGGAGGATTTACAAGATACTCCTTAAATTGTTCAAAAGTTTGCTTACATTCATCATTACAAAAGAAAATAGTTTCCTTTCTAAACAAGGAAGTAAAATGAATTGTTTGATTAGATAGCTTAGAAACAAAATGACGAATAGCTTGTATTTTTCCCTGTAAATTGCATAGCTAAGAAATATTCTTAGGAGGCATATTAACAATAGCATCAATCTTTTCAGTATCAACTTCTATGCCTCACTTAGAGATTATAAATTCTGATAATTTACCAGAGTCTACCCCAAAAACACACTTCTTAGGATTCAATCTCATGTTGTAACTTCTAATCCTTTCAAATATTTGTTGTAAAATAGTAACATGATGTTCTCTTTGTACAGCCTTTATTATGATATCATCCACATAATCTTCAAGAATCTTATGGATGTAATCTTGAACAATCAAAGTCATAGCGTGTTGATAATTTTCTCCTGCATTCTTCAATCCAAAAGACATCATGACCCAAAAAAATGTTCCCCAAGGTGTTATAAATGTAGTTTTCAATCAATCTTTAGAAGGAATAAAAATGTGATTATATCCAAAAAAAACCATCCATAAAAGATAGGAAAGCATGACCTGCCATTGAATCCATAATCATATCAATATTAGGTAATGAGAAATCATCCTTTAATGATGAAAAATTTAGATCTCTAAAATTAGTACAAATCCTTCTTAGTTTCTCCTTTTGAAATAGGCACAATGTTTGAAATCCAATCAGAGTAATTAATAGAATGAATAAATCCATAATCCAATAATTTTTTAATTTCACTTTTGACTAATAAAGTAGTCCTTGAATTCATCTTTCAATTTTTTTGCTTCACAGGTTTTATATTTGGTTTTAAAACAATATTATGAGAAACAATCTTAGAATTAATGATTGACATATCCAAATATGTCCAAGAAAAAATATCCTTAAACTCAAGTAAAAGAAAACTCAATTGATTATGTTCATCCTATTTCAAACATTTCCCAATATTTATTATCTTTTCAAGATTATTCTCATCCACTTGTATATCAATAGTCTTAGTTATTAACAAATCACTTCATATCAGAGGATCCATCGATAAAGGAACAATATCCTAATTATTATGTTCTCCAAAATAAGCATCTATATTTAAAGAAAAAGGCTTCCTTTGTTTGTGATGGAACTTAGGTAAGTCTTCATAAAATCCTAAAAATTCCATTAAAGTTTGGAAAAATATCCCAAGTAGGTGCTTGATTCATATGAATGAGAAGTGGGTTAACCAATTTCAAGTGACCACCACATATATGATTAACATTAAGAGGAAAAGATGATGGTTTTATATATGGATTAAACCCTAATCCATACATATGACCATAAATTTTATTATCCAAAGGTACTTGTATACCTTTCTCATATTTATCATATCCTTTCCCATTAAATCTTGATTTCTTAAGCAAATGATAACTAGAACCATACCAATCAATCATTTTAGATGGACTCCAAGGAGAAACATATGTCATAATATTAGAACAATCAAGTTTTATCATATCAATCATTTCTTATATTAAAGTAGCAACAAAATTAATTTTTAGTTCCTCAGAAATTAGAAAGGAACAAAACCTTGTTTCTCAAATTCATTTTGTTGCTTCATCAATTCCAAATTAGTGACCTTATATTCTCAAATAAAAGTGGGATTAAAATCCAATGTCCCCCAATCATCTTTAGTCAAATTATAAGATGAAGCTTTTGGCTATTGAATCTCAGATTGTTTTTCAATCGCTTTACTTTATTGAAGAGGGTCAGAGATTTTAACATATTCGACATTTAAGAAAGGATTCAAGACATCATCCACATGTAATGTATAAATTAAGTTGTTATTGATGAACCTAACCTCATGATAAACAGTAGAAGGAATCACATGAATATTTTTAAACCAAAGTCTTACTAACAAAAGATTATAATTTAGAGGTTCAGGCATAACATGAATAGGCATATTCAAGATGACCAGACCTACTTTAGCATGTAGAGTAATAATGCCCAGAATTCTTTTTGCAATATTATCAAATCCACATATAGGAACATTATCAAGTTGAATAGTAGTAAGATTAGCCTTAATCACTTTAAGCATATCCATGCTACAAACAATAAGCCCATATTCATTATTGATTAATGTCCTTCAAATGATACTTTAATTAATAGAAACAACAAACATAAGAGCCTCATATTGATTTTGCACCTCAAGAGAAGGTAAATCATTATCTGAAGACATAATAAAAGGTATAAAAGGCATAGGATGCATACAATCTAAAATAGAGTGAATGTTGTGTTGATTAAGAGGCAAAGAATGAAGAGAAGATGAAGCTTTTTGCAATGCCTCATAATATGTTAGAGAAGTTTGAAGTAACTCCCATAAAGATATCTTAGTAAGAGTAGCACATAATTGATCAAATAAGTTATACTCTTTGAAGGTAGAAGAAAAGTTAGGAGCTTGAGGAAGAATAGGTTGAGAAGGTGGTAAATATACTAGAATAGTAGGGTGAGAGTTATTCTATGTGTGATAAGAATGCAAAACAAAATCAGTATTATCAAAGAAATCCAAAGGATCTCTAGGTTTATCCTTAATTGTTAGTCGAGGACATCCTTTTACCATCAACAAAGGTATAGGATATATCATCTTAGGTTTATCAATGTTGCATATAGTGGAACATGAAGGTAACCATGCACACACCCTATGGTAAAGATTAATTAGAGAGGTTGTAAAGGAAAGTGAAATAGAAATATAATCAATGAAGATCTTATCTGGACCATTTTCATCCTCACTACCATGTGCCTTATTAGGGAATCTATCCTCTTTTACAATAAAATCTCATCAAAGTATTCCAAACAAGAATCATACATATTGAAATACAAAAGGCATGAAAATGTCAATGTTTTGGTATTTTTAAAGAAATTTTGCAATTTTTTTGTATTTTCAAAATATATAAATAAAAGAAATCTAATTAACATGCAAGATCTAACCTAAGATGCAAATCTAACACCAAAAAGAAAGAGTTGTTTATCATGGGTTTACCAAAATGAATAGGGTAAAAATGGATCTCTAACAATGCATATTACATTCACCACTATTCATGTATTTTTTTTTTACTTTAGAGTTGATATGGAATAAGTAGTGGAAATGCTTAAAATTAGACAAAATAAGATACATACCTCAAAGTAGCACCAATCTAGAAATACCTATTTTCTCATGTCTTTGCTCAATTTCTAGAAAATTTGCAACCTATTTAGTAGTGGAAATGTCAAGACAGAGAAAACCCAAAAAATTTTTATCAATCTAAGAGCAAGTCGACCTTGACCCGATTGGTGGGGCATAATCATACCCTAGGGCAAAATTGTGCCCCAAAAAGTTGACCTTGATCATTACTGCTCTGATGAAAATTTTGTTCGCAAATCTTGGAAGTGTTTCGAAAAGGGTATCTAAATCTGTACTCCAATCCTTGAAAAAGGACTCGCATATATCTAAAAATTGGGTTTTTGGGGTGGCTATATAGGGTTTTGCCTTAGTGGGTATGTGTAGGATCATGGTCCACCCTTTCAAAATCTATATAACCATTTCAAAATCTATTCCAAATTTTTTCACACCCACCCTTCTATTAAATGAAAACAATTAATATCTTTATTAGGTCTACTATATCTTTTGATACCAAACTTATATGTTCAACTTTAAAAACATCCTAAAAATGTGCTTTTGGCTTGTTTTTATGTGACTTTTACTTCTAGTTGATGATTTTTTTTTCACCAAAATTTGATGAAATGAAAAGGGTTTCTTAAGAATGTTCTTATTTTTCCATAAATGTAAGGTTCATCAAATTATGAATTTAGTAAGTAATTATAACTTATTTTCTAATGGAGTTACATATGAAGTGCTAATTGACACACTACTTGAAAGACAACTATAACTTTCAAATGGTACAACATTTTTTAAATCGAAAAGATGCATCACATTCTATGTTTCTTCTACTATAAGGGAAAAAAATGAAAAATTGAATTTTGTAGAGTTTTTAATTAGTTAAGGTTGTCAGACACAAGATTTTTTTTAATTCCAAAACTACTAAAGTCAAAAGTTAATTAATTATTATTTATTTAGAACAAAAATACCTTAAAATATGTGTCACATCTAGGCATGATTCTACTACTTATATTTAGAATATTATTAAAAAATATTATCATTTGATTTTGATTAAGGTGGTTAGATATATGTTTACTTCTTATTTTTGTTCTAAAATTTTTGTAATATTGCATTAAAATTCAAAATTTTGACCAATCCATTTTTTATTTTTTTGAGATAAGTCCTAGTAGTTTGGAAACTCGATTCAATTTTCTAGAGATTCTTTTCTCTAAACTTTTTGATATAAAGTTAATAACAAGTAGAAAATTGCATGTCAAGTTGACATAATCCTAATTTTCTAATTTTTTATTGCATCTTAAGAGCATAGTTTGGTTGACCATGATCCTGCACATACCCTAGTCAAACCCCAATTTTGGTGATTCCCATCTCTACAAATAACCGAATATAATAGAATGTGTGTGTGTGTATTGAATGTGTAATGCCAAGATCTAATCTACTAGATTGAAACCCTAGCATGAATATATGTGTATGAGAAAGCAACACATAGATTTGAATAGGATAAGAAAGCATACCAAGCCCCCAAGGCTAAAGTACTCCTGCCAAACTCATAATCTGTAATTGCTATCCCACAATAGTATCTTTGAATGCTTGAATATCAAAAATGGTAGATCAAGGGAGATTGCATCTCTCTTGCTCCAAATAGATGTTTATTTTTAGAATAATTTAAAACAATTGAGGTGGGGGGGAGGGGGGGAAGGGGGTGGGAGGGGCGGGGGCAGTGGGTTTGAATTAGTAATCCAAGGTCTAGATGTGTAAATAAAACTTTTCTTAGTTTAGTGAACCCATAAAACATTTATACTCATGCATACATCCATAATATTATGCAATCACTTAAAACTTGTAGCTTACTATCCGATCAACTTGCAAAAACATTAAGCATGAAACATAATGGATTTATCAACACACTTGACACAATGATTTATGTGAAAACCCAATTTGAAAAAAACCACTAGTAACATGCTACTATTTTTACTCTTTTGATGTGATGCCCTATGAAAGGCCAACCCTGTTAAAGCTTACAATGCACACTATCAAATGTGACCCTTGTTAGAATTATTTAGAATAACTGAGAGGGGGGGGTGAATCAGTTATCCAAGGTCCAATGATGTCATGTACAACTTTTTCTACAAATCATTAATGGAACATAACTAAAATTATTAGGCATGCAATTGAACAGTAAACAATCATGAAAAGTAAACATGCATCACACCATAACACTAAGGATTTGATAACCCAAAAACCCTCTAGTAATAAGAATGTAAAACTGGAGTGAGGATGATACCCACAAAATAATTGTGCAATTGATTTCAACCACTTCTGATGGTCTACCCTGTTAAAGGCTGCAACACATTGTTAAATGTGACATTGTGAAAGGATTCAAGAACATTCAACTTAGAATGTCACCCTGTTAAAGGATTTACATAGAGCTGTTAGGCTCACCCAAGTCCATGGGATTTACAGTCACCTTCTCAAAAGAATCTTTCATCCCTCTCTAAGGATCTCCTATCCTCCTCCTAAGGATCTCCTATCCTTCTCCTAAGGATCTCTTTTATCCTTCTCTTGAGGATCTCTTTATCCTTCTCCTAAGAATTTATTTATCCTTCTCCTGGGGATCTTCTATCATTTTCTTGAGGCTTATCCACCTAGCTATTAAGTTAACCTAGCAATGTAGGATTTCAATATCTAATACAATGGTAAGAAAGTATTAGAGGGGTTTTCACCTAATACATATTACAACCCTAACTATGCAGATTTTAGATCACTCTTCAGTCTCTTTCTTTGCTTGGCTTCTCTCCCTTGCAGTGCTAATAGCTTTTTCACCCTTCAAAATCTATCTCCTTGAGTTCTTCCACTCGTTATGCCAATGCAATCTTTGGTAACTTGATCAACTCAAAGTCTTGATATTCTGTTCTTACTCCTCTTGACTTCTTCCCATGATCACACTTATGGCCAACTCCCTCTCATGCATGTGCACTTGATTTTTGACCTATAACTCCTTACAAAGAAGTTATGTTCTCTATTTCTTGCTCAAATTTTTTGAGAAAATGGTATTGTTTTTCCTCCAATTTGCTTCTTTTAGAAACTTCATGATAAATCCATTAGCATTCACCTTGAATTGGTTTGCATGGATTACATAGAATTTTGTGACATCTGCTCATCATCCATATCATCCAACTAATTCACAAAATTTGATGTAACAACCTTATCACTACTGATTTGGCGAATCTTTGTCTTAACAAATAATGCAACAACTTAGCATTATTGGTTTACTAATGCTCGACTCCTTCTGTGTTACTCGACTTTTATCGTTATTTTACTAGTGGTTAGTACCTATAGTATTTTTGCTGTCCTCGGCACTTGAAGACTTACTCGGCATCCATTTTCTTTTTCTTCTAGTCAGTACCTGAAGTTTTTTGTGTTTACTCGACATCTAAATAATTACTTGGCTTAGACTAAAGTTGAACTTGCTCGACTTTAATTGAGAATATGTTCGGCTCTAACTAGCTTGCTCGGCTCTCTCTAATGAGCTTAGTTAATATTTATATCTTTGATGTGTCTTAGTGTGTCCATCCTCTTAGAGTATGTCATAAATACACTACATCATCAATGGCTTAGCTGATCCTTATACTTCATTACATCATCATAACTTCAACCTTTCTCTAGGTACTCTAGTTACATCTTATTGATTGCCACCTCCTTGTCAATAACCCCAATTGATAGTATTTGGATCACTAAAGCAATTATCATTCCTGTAAGTAGAAAATTTGACATCAATGAAAAAAAAATGATTGAACCATTCTTTATCAGTTCCATTATCCTTCATTCATGATCTTTTCAATCATTTCCAACAATCTCTCTCTTTGGCATTGATGGCAAACCAAACTGATGAAATGATTAAGCTGATCAACTTAGTTACCACCAAAATTACATATGTTTTCTACTTGGTATATAACTCCATATTTTGCTGATGAAAACTAAATCCTCTATTCTACTTCTCCCTTTGGACTGCTGCATCCTTACTCTGTATTCTTGATCCTTCATATATATCTCCCTCTTAATTTGTATTGGTCAGTTTCTCATATATCTCCCTCTTTGACATAAATGCCAAAGATGTAGCATCTTTAACATGCTAAATAGAGGCTTTGCATATTCATGTTTTTCTCCCTTTGTCACCATGCTTGTGACTGATCTGGAGTTTCTGCTCTTGTTGTCATCCTCTGCATCATTCTTCTGATATTTCAATGATCTACTCCTGTTGATGCAGGGCAATTTCTTTGTTCCTTTCGACTTCTTGAGTTAGGGGCATTACACCCAACTTGCCTCTAAGATATTCATATGCATCCTTGGGTAATGGTTTGGTGAAGATATCTGCAGTTTGTTCCTTTGTATGAATGTACTCCATCTTCACTTGTATGTCTTCCACCAATTCTTTGACATAGAGATACTTGATTGCAATATGCTTGGTTTTTGCATGCATTACTGGATTCTTTTTGTAATATAGGCCAAAATCATGAATTCCTTTGAGATACCTCATTATCCTCTTTACTGCCATGAGATGATTTTCTCTAAGATTAGTAGAGAATCTAGCCACTATTCCAACTGCTAGTGCTATGTCTGGTCTGCTATGTACAACATATTGTAGTTTTTCAATCATGGATCTGTACATTGTTTGATTGACTTCAATAGATTCATCATTTCTAGATAGCTTGTGTCCTATTGCCATTAGTGTGCTGACCTGTTTGGAATCTTCCAATCCAAACTTCATAATTATTTCCTTGATGTACTTTGATTGTGTCATAAATATACCATGTTTTAGTTGATGTACTTGCAATCCTACAAAGAATTTGATTTCTCCAAACATAGACATTTCAAACTCATGCTTCATTTTGTCAGTAAAGCTTTTGCAAAGTACTTCCTTTCCTCTAAAAACTATGTCATCCACAAATATTTTAGATAAAAGAATATCCTTACCTTCTTCTGATTTTATGTACATGTTGTTGTTTTCATCAGTTCTTTCAAATCCTATTTGCACTAGATACTTGTGAAGTCTCTCATACCAAGCTCTAGGGGCTTGCTTTAATCCATATAGAGCCTTATGCAATTTACATACCTTTTGGTTGCTCTATGTAGACTTCCTCTTCAAGTATACCATTCAGAAATGCGGACTTAACATCCATTTGATAGACTTTAAATCCTTTGAAGACTGCATATGCTAGTAACATACTTACTTCTTCCATTCTGGCAACTAGAGCAAAAGTTTCTCCATAATCTAGTCCTTCTTCTTGTGCATACCCTTTGCAAACTAATCTTGCCTTGTTCCTTGTGATTTCACCATTCTCATATAACTTGTTTCTGAACACCTACTTGGTTCCAGTTACATCCTTGTTAGTTGGTCTTGAGACTAAGGTCCATGTTTTTTTCTTCTCAATTTGATAGACTGGGTGAACCCACAATAGTGGGCTATACTTTTTTTCCTAAACTGACACTGAACTCTGAATTTTTAAGAAAATGTTCACATTCAAATGCAAATTCCCATTTAACGGTTAGGAATTTGAAGATGAAGTAAACTAGAGTCTTTTAGGAGTTTGTGTCTAGATTATAAATCTATTTTTTTTATAAAAAAAAAATTGATTTTATTGAATTAATTTTTCTCCTACGAAAATTGGTATGATATCAAAAACCTGATTTTTAAAGAGTGACACTATTTTTTACACACATAACTTTTTTTCTACAATAGATATCAATGTGATTCTTTCGAATTTAGTTTGTTAAAATCCATACCTAAATTGTACATTTGGTCTTATATCTTTATCATTAGTATTTCATATATTATTTTAGTTTAAAGTTGGCATAACACTAATTTAGACATACGTGGCTTTTGACACATGTAACTTATTATATATTTACCCAATTTTTTAGAGGAAAAATTTGATTGAAAGGTGACTCAAATACGGAGACTGTACTTATTTTTCAAAAAATTTATTTTTATATTTACTATTTTTCCATGAGCGTCGAATATCTTAGTTTATTTTTTATAATAAACCTATATTTAATTCATGTTAAAAAATATATACCTAAAATTTTTGAAAAGGACCAAATTCATAGTCATTACAAAGCTAGTTTAGAGTACTTCAATCATGTACAATTTCAAGTCTTCAGTGCTCCATTTGAACCTGGTAATTCAGCTCCAAAGAGAGGAAATCATTGAAAAAACTTCAAACTATTCTATCTAGCTAGTTTCTATTGAAACTATTTTGCAAACTTTCGATAGAAACTAAATTTCTTAGTTTCTATCGAAACTATTCATGGTTTATAGCCATGGCTAGCAAACCACTTTCCTAGTTTTGATCAAAACTATCAAGATAGTTTCGATCGAAACTAAGAAAGCGAGATAACCCCTATTCCGACCATAGGGGTGTTTCTCTAGTCAGCTCCTTAGGGTTTTTCCCTAGTTGGCTAGTAAGGAGGTTTTTTAAAAAAAAAAAATTATATATAAATATGAGTTTCATTTTTTACAATTCGCATTTATGTGAAATCAAGTTATTAGCTTTTGAATTGGGAAGAAAGAGATATTTGACAAACTTCAACCTATTTTTGAATTTTGGAGAAAGAATTTACGACATGGACAATAAATATAAAAGAGCAAGTAAATATCCACAAAGAAGAGCTAAGGAACAAGAAGATGAAAATCGTCAAAAAATGCTAGCAAGATACTATCTTAGATCAGGTACACATGCACAATCTTTTTTCCAATGTATTTAATTAGTTTATTTAGTTAGGATTAGGGTATAAATCCAATTAGGAATATGACATTTACCTTAAATTAGCATTACTAGATTAACTTAATATTAAGAGTTTATTTGAAATTATGTTCATATTTAGGCCATTAGGGTTTATTCAATTATGTCCATATTAGTCCTTAGGGTAAATATTACATTATGAATAAATTTAAATTATGAATTTATTTAGTATGGGAATTACCTTGTTTATTGAATTATGTTAATAACTTATAGTCCATTAAGGTTTATTAGATTATGATTAAATTTAAATAAATGAATTTATTTAGGACGTAGTCAACTAGAACAGCCTACCGATATTGGAGAAGGTTCATCCCAAGTTCAAACAGGTACATGTGCATCTCTTGCAAGTATATAATATAGATCTCTCTAGAATTCTAGGTCTCTATCAAACTTTATATCTTTAATTTTTAAATTTAGTGAGCCATATTTCCCCTTATAAACTTACTTGATTTCATTTGTTATATCATGCATGTGCAACTCTAGTAGATGATGAAAATGTTGGACATGAGGAAATTGAAGATGAAGCAATGGATATTGAAGAAGGACCATCTAAAGGTTAGATAATTTAATCAAGTACATAGTATTTCACTCAACTTAAACATGTATATATGTATGTACATATATGTCCCCTAATGAGATTGTATCTTAAGACTTTGATTCATTTTTTCTTGTGCAGCTCGAGATCAAACAAAAAATGAGAATGTTAATTTAGCTCAAAGATTGAAGAGAAAAAATAATCATAGAAACATAGATCATTTAATTGAAATGGATGTGGAAAAATTGAGATAATATGCTAATCAACCTACACATACTACGAAGAGGAAATTGAATAAAAAGTCTAAAGACATAATTGCACAATTTGAGAATCTATCAACAGTGGAGAAAACTCAAATATTATCAATTTCACTTCTTAAAGATGAATTAAAAGAGCCACTAATACTATTGGGTATAGATACAAGTATTAAAAAGAGGAGGACTTCTAAACTAGAAAAAGATATTGTTGAAAATATTAAGGAAGGGTTACATTCCATTGGGAAAAAAAATTAGATCTGCAGATAAATCCATTGCACGAAGAGTGATACTGACATCTATTTTAAATAAGAAAACATCCCAAAATAGATAGATCTCTTCATTATCATCTCATTTCGGGTATAGTCGGAAGACAATACTACATTATCTGAAAATGAGAAACAATTTGAATGATAGTACATTAGAAGGCAATTGGGCACTAATGTGTAGAGCTCCTCCATCTGACATGATTGAGGAAATAGTTAAGAACTTAGTTATTCAATTTTGGATTGATAATACTTGTCCTTCACCAAATAGAAGAGATATCATCAAGCAAAGGATTAGGCCTAAGGAATATATTCAACACGCAAAACATTGGTTGGATGTCACTCAACATGAATTGTATATCTCATTTTGTAATTTAAATCCTAACATAAAGATTGGACAAACAATGTTTGAAAGATTGAAGCCCTATTTTGTGAAGATAAATAAATCTTTTGAAACATGTTGTTGTCGATATCATGTTGAATTTGATCTGTACTATGAAGGCTTTCAAAAGATGATAGAAGAAAGTGGTGGAACTTCTCAAAATACTTTTCCTAAATGACTGAGTCAATTCATAACATCAATCTTATGTGACAAACCAAATGATTTTGGAATAGGTGAAATAGATTGCATAAGAGGAACTTGTGAAACATGTGGTAACTTGACTAAATTTCCTTTGAGAGAAGAAGATACTAATACGGAAAGGATGGTAAAATGTAAGAGATATAGGTACATAAAGTCAGAAACAAAAAATGGAAAAGAATCAACAAGGTTAGAATATGTAGAGGATGAGATATTGGCTGGAGAATTTATGTCAAATTTTTGTAAATTGATTCAACCATATATACGCCATGCATGTTTTTCTAAGTGGCAAGAAAAAAATTTTCAAACATTAAGAGAAACTTTCCCACTCAGAACAATTCTATCTGTTGTTGACTTTGCAGAGAATTACTCTTTCGTATCTCAAAATCAACTTCAAGCATAATACTACTATACAAAGGAGGTTACTATTATGGTTCAAGTGTCTTATCGACATGCACAAATTAATTTGGATGGTGTGGAAAGTATAGATCAAGAACGATTCATTAAAAAGGAGTATCAATTTTATATTAGTGATGACAAAGAATATGACACACATTTTGTGGAACATTGTTTTAAGACATTTTTTGAATATTTGAAAAACAAAAACATTAAAATAAAAAAACATTTTGTATGGTCAGATGGATGTGCAACACAATTTAAATCAGCTAGACCATTTTATGCATTATGTAGATATCATTGATACCTTAATATACCACACATTTGGAGTTTTTTTGAGAGTGGACATGGAAAGGGTGAGCATTATGGTGTAGGAGCTTGTATCAAACATGCTTTAAGAAAGTATCAAATGGACTATAAAGGATATCACATTAATAATGCTCATGATGTGGTTGAGTGGTGCAAAACACATTTTTTTGTGCCAACAAATATAGATAACACATCATCACAAGCGGATCGAGTCATACCATTTAGAGTGTTTTGGGAGGTATCAGGTATATATAAATTAATTTGTTCATATTTTTAAATTGAATCTTAAATTTATATTTAATATGTTACCTTAGATGATCCCTAACTAAATTATGGACCTTGTGTACATTCAGGTGTTGATAGAAAATCAATGCATGAATGCAAGAGGGTAGAGAAGACACGATCTTTGCATTTAGTTATGAGTACAAATAGTAATGTGTGGTCATTATACACAAGAGAATACTCATGTTTTCGTCCTAATTGTATTGATGAAGACTATGGTGGTTGCATTAATCAAGAACGTGGATATGTGGGTGAATGGACTTTGGTGCCACTAGATGTTATTAATATGAATGAGTTTGAGGACAAAAGCTATGATGATATTCCATTCATTTCTAGTGATTATAACCATATTTTAGGATTGATCAGAGTTGGTATGTATGAACTATATATATACCTGGATCATGTACATGTATACATTTTTCATAATTTTGGTTAATTTTTATTATATATATGTACTTATGTAAATGATGTGTATCCAAAATTTTGACATATATAAGTTTGTGTAGGAAATGTTTTTGCAGTCATGGCAAAATCAAAAAATGTAGAAGGTGTTAGCTATTATTTATTACGTTGCACCATGGAAAGAGAGAAGCTAACAAAGACTAAAATAAGTGATGAAATTATTTTTCCCACAGATTAGTATATAGTTGAATTATGTATATATGTATGTCAAGTATCTACATGTTTTTAATGAATTCAAATTTTGACTTAAATTCAAGATTGATGTATTTTTTAAATGTGTACATGTGTAGGTTCTATTGTTGTACAAGGAACATATTTGAAGCAAATAAAAGTACTTAAAAATGGGATTCATTTCACCGATTATCAACCTAACAATAAGGTATATCAATATAGTAACCATGTTATTGCCACTGGTTTAACTCTTCATCCAGTCAAAGGACCTGGAATACATAAGTGGAGGCTCCATATTGATGATCGTGAGAAAATATTAAATGTTATCCAAGAATGAGCTGATCCACTTGGTATGAGATAGAAACAACTCCTAATTTGAAATGTAACTCAAGAACAATTTGAAATTTTGTTCAAACTATTTGAAATTTGGTTGAACAATCATTTGATCAATTTGAAATTTGGTGGAATAACTAATTTTCTAAATTGATCTTGTACTCTTTCATTTTGAATTTTCTAAAGTAACTACTTATAGAAATTCTGAACTTATATGTATGTGTGTACACTAATTACCTGACATGTGCACCTTGAGGGAAAGAAATTCGAACACCACTTGTCTTAAGGGGATGAAATTATGAGTTTGTAAAATTAATTATATTGAACTTTCTATTTCACTTAACTTGTCAATTTTAGGACACATGTACACTTTCAATTCAACTAATTAGGACATGTGCTTTCAATTTCAGGACATGTGAGCTTTCAATTTTAGGACATGTGAGCTTTCAAGTTCAAATTGCGATTTGTTTAACTAAATTTTGAACATGTACATGTTTTAAGTTGGACTTGAATTAGAACATTGGGCTTAAGGGGATAAAATTCTAAGATACATCTATACTTGAATTAAAATTTCACTATGATTAAAATTTGAAATGTAACTCAAGAACAATTTGAAATTTGGTTCTAACTATTACAAATTTGGTTGAACAATTATTTGATCAATTTGAAATTTGGTGTCCAATAACTAATTTTCTAAATTGAACTTTTACTCTTTCATTTTTTAACTCAATGTCTTGAATTCATTTAACTTTCTATTATATTGAACTTTCTATTTCATTTAACTTGTCAATTTTAGAAGACATGTGCTTTCAACTAAATTAGGAAATGTGAGCTTTTAATTTAACTAATTACTTGACGTATTCAATTTGGTTTAGGGTTAAGCCAGGGGTTAGTTTATTTTAGTGTTAAATATTAAGATATAATGCTTTGATATCACTCATTTTTTGATTTTTTGATATGATGGACATGTCATAAATGACATTTCTATATGATTCTTTTGATATGATATATATATATATATATATATATATATATATATATATATATATATATATATATAATGAAAATTTTAAATCCTTCCTATGTAATAAATGATGTAATTAGATATGTAAAAATGTTTTTAGATTCACATGTACATGACATGTAGATGTAGATATGATTCTCCTCTAGGATAATTTAGTTTAAATCATAAATAAGGTTACAATATTAGGGTTTGACATTTATAAAATTAGTACTCAAGGTAAGATAGGAAAGTTATTTAATTATTTATATATTACCTGGTGTAGGTTTTAGAAAATTAAGATTAAGGTTAAGATGATAGTAAGGGTTATAATTAGAGTTAAATTCAATACAAATTGACATTATAGTTAATCCTAAAGGATGTTGCACCAAGGGATCCAAAGAACTAATCAAAAGTTTTACTAAGCAAGCAATAACATACATACAATTTAATTTACATTTATAAAAGACATAAGTGATTGCATTCCTTAATGAGCACATTTACATTTCATTTTTAAATAATTATGAGTACTAAAAGAAAAATAAATAACACATCCACATGAAAGAATATTAACTACTTCAGTTCAATCCATTTAAATAATTTATATACATTTTTTTCGAATGCCACTTGGCAAATTAATTTGCAATGCACAATCATCCACTATACATGTCAGAGGGTATGAAAGGTTGAAAGAATATACATTTATAAAATAGTTTACATCATCCATTTTCAATCCATGAAACAAAGTGCAATAAAATTAAAGTAAAATCATTTTAAATACTAGAAGTTTTTTGTTTGGATCCCTTGGCGAGTTGTTAGGTGATTAAGTACTTAGTTATAAATGTTTAGAGTTTTATTGTACATAACTATATGGTTAGGCCGATATTATAGTTTAAATAATGAATTTACGTCAAGGTTATATGGTTCTAGGTCAAGGTTATATTTATTTATAAAATTACATGTTTAAACAATGAATTTACATCTAATCTAATCATTCAACATTGTAATAAATACATAAATTAAACACATTTCAAAACATCTAAAATAATAATTTTTTAAATAAACATAAATAAACTTTAAATTAAAAGATAATATTATATATTTAGATCTAATATGGATGAAAAATTATCTTCAAAAAAAATCTTATTTGTGCATTTAGAGATTCACAATGACATTAGAGGCTTAAGCATGAATAGTAAAATAAAATATACAAAAAAACATATATTTAAATACTAAAAACATATAAATTTTAACTAAAAGAATAGAAGAAGGAAAAAAACAAATGTTTCATACCTTTTTTGGATGGTTGATAAGGTGGATGTCGGTCTCTCTCCAACTTTGGATCAAAATAATGAGGAGACAACTGGCTTTGCCCATATATATGCTAGCGGATTAGGGTTTCAATCAAAAATCTAATAAAGTTTTGATCAAAACTTTGAAACCCATGCGGTAATCTGCTTTCCTTGTTTCAATCGAAACTTGACTTAAGTTTCGATCAAAACTTTGATTGGCAGATAGTTTCGATTGGAAGTTACATTCTATCGAAAGGAACTATTTTCGATTGAAACTTTCATAATAAGTTTCGATCAAAACTTTACGAATTATTTTTTTAGTTCGAACTTTTTTGGAGGAATTTCTTCCTCCGAAAAAGTGTAACCCACTATTGTGGATTCACCCTTCTATTTCTTCTTTCATAGCATTGTACCAGTCATCATCTGTTATGGCTTCACTTACTATTGTTGGTTCCATTTTGCTAAGTAGACATGTTTCACTTCTGAGTCTATTTCTTGTCATTGGTCCTGCCTCTTTGTTTCCAATAATTTGATCTGTAGGATGATGTCTTTTCACATACTTTGTCAATACAGGTTCTTTCCTTGTTTGCATGTTGTCTCTTTCAAAATCTGAATCCTCATGTATATTTTCATCAAGTATTTGTTCATTTTATTCATGTCGGTTGTTCTTAGAGTCTGAATGAACATTTTTTATATTCTATAGCTTAGCTTTTGAATGTGTCTGTTGTTCAGAATTCACTGTCTGTGACTCAGCAGATGCTAGATTTTGTTGCTAATTGTCATTTTGAGTTGCAACTTCATTATTTGGTATGCCTTCATAAAAGTATACAAAGGTCTTGTATTCTTTTTCTTTCTTGGTGTTCTCAACACTTTGAACTTCTGCAAGCTCATCAAACTTCACATTTGTACTTTCTACTACTTTGTTAGTGTTAAGATTCAAGCACTTATAAGATTTTCTTCTAGTAGAATAACGAAGAAATGTACCTTTCTCACTTTTTGCATAAAAAATTCCATTTCTAAACTCTTTATATATATAGCATTTGCATCCAAATATTTTGAAATGTTTTACATTATGAGAATGCCCATACCATAATTCAAAAGGTGTTGCATTTGTACCTTTCTTGACTTGAACTTTGTTGAGTGTGTAGGCTGCAGTACTTATAGCTTCTCTCCAGTACTTGAGTGCAACATTTTTCTCCATCATTAAGGTCCTGGCACACTCAATAACTAATCTATTGCTTCTCTCTACTATACCATTCTGAGGTGGAGTTCTAGGTGCTGATGTCTGCCTTTTAATTCCTCTTTCATTGCAGAACTCTTCAAATTCTCTTGATGTGAATTCACCTCCTCTATCAAATCTGAGACATTTTAGGCTCTTTCCAGTGTCTTTCTCTACTCTGGCCAAGTACCATTTGAACATTTGAAATGCACCTAATTTTTCTTTTAGGAACATGACTGTCATCATCCTTGAATAGTCATCTACAAATAGCATTATGTATTTATCACCTTTGTAGCTTTGTACTTCAATAGGACCACACAAGTCAGTATTAACTAGCTCTAATACTTTATTAGAAGTATAAGTCTTTCTTTTAAAAGTTAACTTGGTCATCTTCCCTAGTTGGCATTGTTTGCACATGATGTTATCAGGTTTCTTCAACTTTGGTAGTCCTCTAACTTTCTTCATCTTGCTGATGCTTATAAGATTGTCAAAATTTACATGACATAGCCTCTTGTGCCACAACCATACATCATCAGTTTGAACAATGAGACAAGAAATATCTTCCATGTATGGGTAAAACAAATTACTCTTAGTTTGATCACCTTTTCCTATTAGACTTCCTTGAGAATCATAAATCTTAGCAACTCCTTTTTCAAATTCAACCTTACATCTTATGTTGCCTAACTGTGAGACACTTAACAAGTTATAATTCAGCCCTTCAACATAGTATGCATTATCGCATGATATCTTTTCAGTAAGCTTGATACTACTTTTCCTTTTGATTTGACATGGTGCATTGTTACCAAATCTTACACTATTTCCTTCATATTGAGTAAAGGTAATGAACTTACTTTTGTCCCCAGTCATGTGATGAGAGCATCCGCTATCTGTGATCCATCTATCATTCTTGTTCATGCAGGTTACTAGGGTAGTTGCTTCATCTTCATCTGATTCATCTTTCATAGCCACATAGACTACTTCATCATCATTCTCATCAAAGTCTTCTTCAACAATGTAGCATCTTTTGCCTTTACTTCTGTAGTCTTTGTTGTCCTCTTTCTTGTTCTTGAAGTTGCCTCCATCCTTGAATTTTTTCTTTTGTGTGCATCTGGCTGCAATGTGACCAACTTCATTACAATTAAAACAAATTATTGGAATCTTACCTTTGAATTTACCTCTTCCTCTGTGAAATCTTCTTGCTAGTAATGCCTCCAATTGGTCTACATCATCTTCATCAGTTCTGCTATCACTAGATACATACTTTCCTTTTCCATTATTTTTCTTTGTTTGCACCTCATCATTGTCTTTTATCATCATCTTGGCTTTGAATTTAGATTCAAAGTTTTCTGGCTTGTAGTTGTCAAAGTTGGATAGCTCAAAGGCAATGAGTCTTCCAATTATTCCTTCAAATGATAATGCATTTCCTAGTAGACACCTTAGCTCTTGGATGGCTAATACTCTTATAGCATAGATGGGAAGAAAAGTTCTCAAGTATTTGCTACATACTATTTCTTCTACTAACTGTCCTCCTAGGCTTCTTATGGCACTTACTACTTCCTTCATTCTTCCACTGTATTGAGCAGCATTCTCTCCTTTCATTTTCATATCATCAAATTTTCCTCTTAAGGTTTCTCTTTTGACTCTCTTGACATTATCATCTCCTCCATATATTCTTGATAATGTTTCCCACATCTTATGTGAAGTATCACATCCTGTGATGTCATCATACTCGACATAGCTTTGTGCTGAATCAATTTCTAACATTGCTTGATTGTGCTCCTTCTTTTTGCTCATATCATCTACAGTGAGGGGTCCTATAGATTCTACATGGTCAACTATGATTGAGGTCTACGTATAGTCACCTATTGATCCAAGGTATAGCTTCATCAAACTTTATCATGCAACAAAGTTGTCTTTGTTTAGCTTGGGAACTTCTCTCTTGGACATCTTGATCTTCCTGCTGCTAGTACCTTGAAACAAATCAGAAATCCACTCTGATACCAATTGTTAGAATTATTTAGAATAACTGAGAGGGGGAGAGGGGGGGTGGTGGGGGGGGAGGTGGGGTGAATCAGTTATCCAAGGTCCAATGATATCCAATACAACTTTTGGTACAAATACTTAATGACACATAACTGAAATTATTAGGCATCCAATTGAACAGTAAACAATCATGAAAAGTAAACATGCATCACACCATAACACTAAATATTTGATAACCCAAAAACTCTCCAAGAATAAGAAGGTAAAATTGGAGTGGGGATGATACCCATAAAATAACTGCGCAATTCATTTCAACCACTTCTGATGGTCTGCCCTGTTAAAGGCCTACCTTGTTAAAGGCTACAACATATTGTTAAATGTGACCCTGCTAAAGGATTTAAGAACATTAAACTTAGAATGTCGCCATGTTAAAGGATTTACATAGAACTGTTAGGCTCACCAAAGTCCATGGGATTTACATTCACCTTCTCAAAAGAATCTTTCATCCCTCTCTAAGGATCTCCTATCCTCCTCCTAAAGATCTCTTATCCTTCTCATAAGGATCTCTTTTATCCTTCTCTTGAGGATCTCTTTATCCTTCTCCTGAGGATCTCTTTATCCTTCTCCTGAGGCTTATCCACCTAGCTGTTAAGTTAACCTAGCAATGTAGGATTTCAATATCTAATACAATGGTAAGAAAGTATTAGAGGGGTTTTGACCTGATATAGATTGCAACCCTAACTCTGCAGATTTCAAATCACTCTTCAGTCCCTTTCTTTTCTTTGCTTCTCTCCCTTGCAGTACTAACATCTTGTTCACCCTTCAAGATATGTCTCCTTGAGTTCTTCCACTTGTTATGCCAATGCAATCTCTGGTCACTTGATCAACTCAAAGTCTTGATACTCTATTCTTACTCCTCTTGGCTTCTTTGCATGATCATTCTTATGACCAACTCCCTCTCATGCATGCACACTTGATTTTTGACCTGTAACTCCTTACAATGAAGTTTTTTTCTTGATTTTCCACTCAAATCTTTTGAGAAAATGGTATTTTTTTCCCTCCAATTTGATTGTTCTAGAAACTTCATGATAAATCCATTAGCATTCGCCTTGAATTGGTTTGCATGGATTACATAGAATTCTGTGATATCTAGTCATCATCCATATCATCCAACTAATTCACAAAATTCAATGTAACAACCTTATTGGTGTTGATCTAGCAAATCTTTGTCTTAACAAATAATGCAACAACTCAACATTATTGGTTTATTGATGCTCAACTCCTTCTGTGTTACTCAACTTCTATTGTTATTTTACTGGTGCTTGGTACCTATAGTAATTTTTCTTTCCTCAACACTTGAAGACTTACTCGACATCCATTATCTTTTTTCGCTACTCGGCATCTGAATAATTACTCAGCTTACACTAAGGTTGAACTTTCTTAGCTTTAACTGGGAATCTATTCAGCTCTAACTAGCTTGCTCGGCTCTCTCTAATGAACATAGTTAATCTTTACATCTTTGATGTGTCTTAGTGTGTCCATCCTCTTAGAGTATTTCATCACTACACTATTTCATCAATGGCTTAGCTGATCCTTATAACTCATTACATCATCATAACTTCAACCTTTCTCTAGGTACTCTAGTTACATCTTATTGATTGCCACCTCCTTGTCAATCAACCAATTGATAGTAGTTGGATCACTAAAGCAATTATCATTCCTGTAAGTAGAAAATTTGACATCAATGAAAAAAAAATGATTGAACCATTCTTTATCAATTCCATTATCCTTCATTCATGATCTTTTCAATCATTTCCAACAACACTATTAAAGGATTTCAATCAGCCTGTTAGAAGTGAACCTTGTTAGAGGACTTTAGACCATTCACTTAGAATATCTCTCATCAAAGGATTTACAAATGACTATTAGGTCAACTCTAATTTAGAGGATTTACTCTAGACTAATACAATTTTTATAGAGTAATAGTAAGGCTTGATCTGATACAACTTACAACTTCATTTGTAGATTATAGATCACTGTTTAGTCCTCCATTCTACTTGGCCTTCATATATTGTACCTCTGATAGCTTGTTCACCCTTCAAGCATTCATATCCTTAAGCCTTCTTTTTTAGTATGCCAATGTAATCTCCTCTTCGATCACTTGATGAAGTAGATCCCTTGACTCCTTGTCTTCCTTAAGTTCTTGCACATGACTCTCTTGCTCCATGACCAACATCCAATTTTGCTGCTCATTTTCCATCATCCAATTTAGGGTTAGAATGAATTAGGTATGATACAATGTATCTACCCCACATTTCATCTCTCTTCTAGAAACTTATCCTAGAATCCTCTTTGAATTCACCTAAAAATGGTTTACCTTGAATTCTATGTCACCAGCTCATCATCCTTATCTTCTACCTAGTTTACACAATCTAAGAAAATAAACTTGTCAGCTCAGATTAATTGAATCCACAATCTTTTAAATAATATAGCAACTTGGCATTATGAACCTTCTGATGCTAGGCACATACTTTGTTGCCTGACATCCATTGTGAAATTACTCAGCACTAACTAAAGTTTACTAGTGCTTGGCATCAACTAAACTTTAGTTGCCATCCCCTATTCTACTCAACATACACTAGAATGATGTTTTACTTGGCTCCCACTAATTTTCTATTTGGCTTCCACTAACTTTTCTCCGCACCTACTATCCACTCGGTCAAGCTTGGTAGACAAATTTTTTATAACTTGTTCTTCTAAACTTTCTTAGTGTAACCAACCTTTGTAACCTTAAGTATATTATTAATGCATCATGTCATCACTATCTTAATTGATCCTTGTACTTTATTACATAATCATAGCTGAACCTTTCCTCGAGGTGCTATTGTTACATCTTTTGATCAAATCCTTTTCATCAATAAAATAATTGATAGTTATTAAATTTTATAAGTCTCACCAGCAAATAGTAGGTTTGACATCAATGACAAAATAATGATTGAAGCATACTTGTATGTTCTCAAAAATCTTCCTTTACAATCTTCCTCTTTGATTAGCTTCTTCAATCTATTTTCAACAATCTTCCTCTTTGCAATTGATGGCAAACCAAATTGATCAACCAAATGGTAAACACTTTGTTCAACCAAACTGACTAGGTTAAAATAGTAAGACAATACCAATACCAAAAATAAAATTATTCCTTGTATCAAAATCTCTCCCTATATTAGCAGGTTCCATCTTTTGAATAGGTTACAAAATTCTTTCTTATAACTCCCTCAAAGTTTGTTTTTTGTATCTCCTTCTTACAAGGTAGATGTTAGGATTTCTCCTTCTTTCATGTATTTTTCTCTATCTCTGTCATATTCATATACAAGTTGTCCTTGTAAGGAAACTTAGCAATAAAGAATATAATCGTTTCCACATAACCCATAATAGATTTAAAATAAACATGTAATTAAAATCCACATTCAAGAGAATAGACAACATACCCACAAAAATTGTGACACAAGATATAACCTAGAAAACCCTCATTGAGGAAAAAACCCAACCTCCAAAAGCATCCATCACCATGTATTATTCAGCAAAAAATATCATTGTCGTACAACCATGGAAGCCTTCATGGCCATAGCCACAACTGAGCAAACTATGTGATCAAGCATAAATCCACACATCTCGTGCCATGCTTCTAACCTTCACAAATGCTCCCTTGGCTAACCTATCAAGCCTTGTCCCGCTTGACTCTTACCTTTGTCACTCTTTCTCTCTACAACAACTACCCTTGTGGCTACTTATATAGTATCAAGTCCCACAAAACCACTAAGTGGTATTACATAAATCATGTGTTAAAACCATGTGCTACCTAACCCACTGACCCCACATTTAATATTGGACATTTAATTCTTTTCCCCAATATTAAATAATTACATGATTTATTATCACAATGTTACAATACAACTCATCAAGAATATTCTATGAGAATCTTTACATGTTGCACATCCATCTAGGCACAACATTACATAATAAAATAAAATATAACAATATTATGCAATGTGTGCAACACCCATTGTCTCAACAATCTCCCACTTGTTGTATATATTGCATAGGGTCAATCCATAGCCACATAAATGAACAAGGGAACAACCCCGCCCAGCACATCCACCATCATGGATCAAAATACACCAAGTGCTCCATCCTGGTATTCGCAACAAAATCAAAGTATCCAACTTCTCGAACATGAATGATCTCACCTCCTATTATGCCATTTCCACCAGACATACATAAAAGCCATACAAAGAGAAAGCCACCCAACTTGTCGTATTAGAAGATCATAAAATCCTATACCAACTAAAATTCCAAGCACAAAAAACCTGATCCAAAGGTAATCACATGTATCTGTAGTTGTCAAAATATCCATAACTGAAATAGCATCCACAGCAAGTGCCAAACCCATCCAACTATCCATAGTTCTAAAGGTATACCAAGTGAATCTCATAGCACTAACATATCCAATCTATAGCCTGCAATCACAAGCCTCAAGAGCAATACCTGCCACATATATACCAAGAAGCTCCCACTGCAAAAGATAATGTCAAATCTATAACCAATCCACTCAACACATCTCAAGGAAGTGAATCCATGTAGTATCAAGGACATCCACAATACATAAACTAATATTTTGCAAGAACAACTCTCATAACAAGTCTCCAATGCTCTCCCAAGTTCTCCACAACCAACAGAGAAAAGAGATAAAGTAATAACCATGCCATCTCTCACATGACATACATGAGCACAAACTAGTGATCATAATCTCCAACCAATCTCAAATCCAATGTAAGCAAAACTAAACATCTAGGAAGATAACCAAGACCGGAGAAACCATGCAAATCATAACCTGTATCATGTCCTTCTACACACACCTCTAGATGTAAACTGTGCAAGTATGATCTCCTCCATAAAACTCCAACAAGAAGCCTCAACAACACCCAAACCATACCATATAACTAATCATGGATGTAAGCCTCTCACAAGGAGATCAAACTCATAAACCATTCCTAATCCAAAAAAAATGCCCAATATAAAACCATCTCCCAAACTCAACCAACATAACAACACATGCACATGGGGATAACCAATGCTAAACCATCTCTCAAATGAAACCTCCAGAACTAACTCATACACCATAGCTCAAGATCCATATCCATGAAAGACAAGCATAAATATAATGCACCTAAGAAAAATAATGGGCTATACCTCTCAAGTAGCAAAGCGCCAAACAGACCAAGAGTGGGGAATGAGAATGCTCATCAAGATACCCAAGTCTCCAACCAAGACTCATCTAAGAACAATCTCCTCTCAAGTCCATATCAGGTGATTTCCCCTCAAACTTCCTCCTGAAACTATCAACTGTCCCAACAAATACTTCTCTAATCCAAGAGAAATCAACATCACCACCATCTCTAATTATCCATCAGCATTTGTAACCAATCAATCCATGCCAACTCTAAATGTAACATAGCAATATCATGAAGTATCTAGCTTATGATCAGTGTACTCAATACCAAGAAACTAAACCAAGATCAATGTCAAAGTTCCAACCATGGCCTCCGGAGCATAAACATGAAAACATGATCTAACCATCTGAACCAAAGAGATAACATGCTTCACATAAACATACTATAACATGTCACAACTCTAAACATGTATCAAGAGTATACCATGACATAATAATGAAACCATCCTTATACCAAGGATAACATGACAAATAAAAGCATAAACCACACCTTTGCCAAGAATCCTGTGAGTCCTCAAGATGCAACCATCTCCACACACCATGAAGAAAACCATCTCAACATAGCATGAAGATAACCAATAACTCCATGAATCCTCAAGATCTAACCATCTTCACACACCATGAAGATAAAAAGTGCACCATGCAAATGTCAAAGATGCTTCTACAACAATAGGATCTAAGAAAAACCTCCAACATCTACAAACACTCAATAAATATATCAATGCCAAAAACTCCCACTCAATTATGGTATGAAGTCACCTATGGCATCATAAAATTCATCTCCTACATGAAGATTCAAACCAAACTAGGAACTAATCCTGCATTGTCACCTCATCACTATCACAAGCTCCCACTAAATTATGTATCCAAGCTATCCATGACATCATGATGAAAAAATCCATCCTCTAACCATGAGAATCAACCCAAACATCAAACCATCAAAAAAATCAAAGTGCACATCATGAGCTCCTCAAAAGAGATCAAATAACGATGATCCTCAACCAAGAAGATATACCACCATAACCAAATCAAAAAATCCAAGCTAATGAACATCAAGGATGTACGTATATAACCAATCATGTCATGCCAAAATCCATGGCACCATGATCACATCCATGAACCGAGCATCTGGCTTTCAATATGTCTAACCTGTCAGTATAAAATAGTCAACCACAATTCTCCACCATCACTATACCTAGTAACAACATCTCATCCCTTCTACATGAAGATAAAATCATAAAATCATGTGGCTTAGGGCATAGACAACCCAAATCCAAGCCACTAATCTAAATATGCATCAATAATGAAAAGATCAATGGGCAAAGACAACCCATAAACAAGCTATTTTAATGCTTAGTAAAAAATGTTTGGATATATATTTTATTCATCAATTCAATAATTTATCTTTACTTATCGAAAGAAATTTCTTGGATTCTTATCACATTCCTACATTATGAAGATTATACATTGTCTCGAGGTTTTAAAAATACATGATCTCCTTTAGAAAGAGATAAATAGTAAAGAAATTAGTGTTTGACCTGTAAACATTTAGGATATTTTTATGACTATCAAATGTTAATTAAGGAAAATTATTATTGTTAAATCATGTGACTACTCAAAAGATCTTGCAAATCTTCAACATATAGGGATAACATAGCTTTGTGGTATCTAGCATGATACTAATAAGTTTAATTAGATCTAGAGGAGTTCAAGGAAGCACACTATCTATAAACTTCCTTAAATGTGAGGGGTCATATATATTTTTTTCCTATTCAATCAAAAGAAAACCTAGAGAATGTTGGAGGAGGGATTATCATAAGAGATTATATGGGCTTTTTGATTGAATGTGCTAAAAAAAGTCAATGATGTATGTCCAATAATATGGTTGAGGCTATGGTGGCTTCGAAAGGTATTACTGTTGGCCATTTTTGCCACCCATTTAGCTTGAAATTGATAACCAATCTAAGAGATTTTCTAGTGGGTTGGATTCTTTATTTCGGGTTAACATTACACCAAGTCAGCAGCTAACATTTCATGTTACCTCAATTTTTTCTTGGTTGGGCTGACTGGCTTGCAGATTTGATGACTCCCATATTTTCATGAGCTATCTACCCATTTTCACAAAAGTATGAGATGCTGCCATGCATCTCTATTCCAGAGTTTCCTCACACAACAATACCTTTGTGAGGCTTTGTGGTTTGGAATTGTGCCACATGATAGAGGGTTCCATTTATGACATTTAAGTCGATCTAATGTACATGTGAAGATCAACGTTGGAGTTTCAATGAAAGATTCAAAGATTGTCATCCATTCTATCAAACAATAAGGCATGAGATGCTACCAAGTGTCACCATTTTGACTTTTCTTCATGCTGCAAGGTCTCCGTAAAACTCCAAAGACCATAATGGCATGACAACCATTTGATATGGCACATCTTGAGGGTCTCCTCACTACGTTCTAATTGTCCATCATGAGGATAGGATCCACATTAATGGTTATGCTTTAATCTATCATTGGGGAGATTCTTGCCACATCTGGGTCATCTATTTCAAAGAGAAGACCTTCATCAATGACCATCATTCAATTTTGGGAAAATTAGATTCCCCCCCATAGTGAACTCTACATGTTATCCTTCCTCATGACTTTTTTTTCCCAGTGTACACCATCAAGGCCAATTCCTCAATGCCCAACTACTTCTTGGGCCTTGATTGGCACAATGCCATGTCACTTTAATGCATGAAATGAACAAATTTTAGTGATTTGATCTCTTGCAGCTGGGTGCACCTATTTCAGTCTCATCTTGTCACTTCTAGCAATGATTACACTTCATGATCATATTTCATTTGATACTTAGTTATTAATCTCCTCTACAACTCAACTCCACATGGTTGGAGTTTTAACTCAAGGTTGTATCTAGGTTATGCCTGCACCCTATAAAGGAAAGTTTTATTGTTATTCTGTGGATCTAATTTTTATGATCTTTTGCAAATTTATCCTCTATAAATGCTTTTGCCTCTTATTCAATAAAAAATGGTACTATCTCATCCATTTCCAATCAGTTAAATTTGTGTAGCCTTGGATGCCTCATTTTCCTGGATGTATTTTGACAATTGTAGCACCTTATGTATATGTTCATTATAATTGAGTAATCTATTAAGTGAATCTGTGTATTCCTTGCATGGTTATGTTTTTTCTTGGCTTTTCTATGGTGTTAAGATTGAAAGAATATAGATAGTGATATGTCTTGTCAATTCTATTAGATTTTAGTACAGTTTTTGTAAAGAAGTAGATCAACATCTATATGGTGCATCACTACTTTACCCCTTCAACATTTTAAATTTTCTTTTCTTCTTCCTTTTACATTTAAGTCTTAGGTAGGTGCACCCAGATTGTGAGGAAGCTGGCCTTCTTTGGAGATTCAATCTTTGATTGCAAAGTTCCACACTTTTGAATTGTTTCGATGTAACACAGGGTCACCTAGGGATAACACATCGGGAAGGGTTGCATATTTTTGCGATGTAGTGCAAGGCATGAGTATCCCCAAAGGAGATGTCCTAGCCCCTAGTAGTATAACCATGTAGTGGAAACACAACAACAAGAAACAACAATGCAAGATCTGATACCAACTCACAATAATTTGTTCATAAATATAACTGATTACATGCAATATGCCTGGCTATAAGGCCTTCTAGGTTAGGGCCAAATACAAATAGAAATTAAAAAATTAGTTCTACAAGATCCAAAAAGATCCAACTTACAACCAATCTTAGATAGCCCACACCTATAACGTAACAACAATTTGGAAGAAAACCACCAAGGAAATATAAACTTGTGCTTGCAAGCCTACCAAGCAATCTCCTTGCATTCAAGCTATAGCCCTAGCTCTGCTCTTCAAATTTGCATGTATTCTTTATTACATCCTAACTCCATGACTAAAAGACTCCACAAGACCCCTACTTATACTAGTCTAAGGCGGAAGTCAGCCTGGAACAACAATTAAATGTCCAAAAATTGATATCCCAGTAAAATTGTGATATCTCATAGCTCTGATTGAATTAGAACTCACACTTTGAACTGTAGGTACAAATTTAGGTCCTCTAAACCCCTTACATGCACAAAGGCTGACTCCTTAAGAAAAATTTCACATCCACTCTGAAAGTCAAGCACAAAAAATTGTTGTGCAGTCTACCAAAAATTGATACTGTCGGAGAATTTCTATACCATAAAGAGTTAGAACTTGTGCTTTGGAAAATAGATATTAATCTATTCCCTCTTTAATCTTGGAAGTGTATAGCCTCTCATCCATTTATAATAATTAGTTACATGCTCTGTAATAGGTACCCATAAACTAGAAAAACACAGTTCCAGTAGCAAGGTAAAAACAGTTCCAAACTTCAACTCAATCCATCCAATCTCTATGAAATCATGAGAAAAGGTTCTCCAATGTTTCTCCAACACATCCATAACCATGAATACATAACTCCACCAAAATAAAAGCTTGATACTTCTCAACACTCAAGAAAAATCTCTCAAACATGCAGGATTGCAAGCAAGCCTAGGATGCTCCTACATCAAACACCCCTGATATGAAAAGATGTTCTAGTAACTAGAAGAACATCTTCTAGGATTTAGAAAATAAATCCAAAATTGGTTCTTCACATACATATCCTCCAAGTCTTCAACTTGCACATTCTTTCCCTTTTTTATCTTCTTCTTCTTCACATTCACCACATGTGCTCCATAAGTCTTCTTTCCATGTTGATCTCCAACCTTCTCAGAATCTATCAACTCAACTCGGCTACCAAGACTGAGGTTCCTTCTACCATGCTCTTCATTTTGAAAAGGAATCAAAGAAAACTTCCTACCACCTTTCTCAACAGTAAACACATTCTTGACACAATCATGCATAGCCCTACAATCATACTGCTAAGGTCTACCAAGCAACACATGACAACTGTTCATATTCACAATATCATACAACACTTGATCCTTATACTTCCCAATCTGGAAATCAAAAAGGAACTTCTCCCTTACTTCCAAAGCATGCTCACCTTGCAACCAACCAATCCTATAAGGATAACAATGTCTCATTCTCTTCAAGCCAAGTTTCTGAACCATCTCTTCAACAAGAAGGTTATTAGTACTACCACCATCTATAATCACCTTGGAGATTTTACCACTAGATTTATGAAAAGTCTTGAAAAAACTAGCCCTCTAACAAGAATCCATTATCCTCTCATCAATTAGCAATCATCGAGCCAACAAACTCTCTCCTTGCTCAGACTAACTATCCTGGACTACAACTTCATTCACAATAGCAACTATCTTACCAATCAGACATTCAAAAGATCTATGCCCTTCTTGACCACACTTGAAATAATTACCTCTGAACCCACCTCCACCTGTCCTTCTTTTGTGTTCGGCAGGTTTTAGTTCACCTTCTTCTTTTGGTTTACCTTGTGCTAAACTATCTTGCTTCTCCTTCCCTCAGGAACTACCTTGATTCTTCCTCTTTAGCTTCTCCTTTTCTCTCAAAGCATACTGATAAGAATCCTAAATTGATGAAATATTCAACATAACAACTTCATCTTGAATATTGAATCTCAAACCATTAATGTATCATGCTACCTTCTCCTTTGACAATTCTCTATGCCTAGACTGAATAGTCAACTTCTAGAACTCCTCTGTATAATCTTTCATGGTCATATTCATTTGTTTTAGATTCTACAACTTCTTAAATAACTCAAGCTTATAATCAACACAAATGAACTTAGCTTTAAACTTAGTCACCATCAATCTTCATCTAGTGATCTTCATTTTTCCTTCCTCTTCTCTATCTCCTTGTAGTTCTTTCAACCAAAGAGTAGCATGTCGTTTCAGCTTAGTATGGGCCAACCTTACTCTAAGTTGATCCTCAATATCCTCAAGCTCAAAGTAGTCTTCCAATTCACCAATCCAATCAATCAAGTCTTTAAGATTTGAAGTACTTGAGAAATTAGAAAACCTCCATCTTATGCTTAAGCTTCAACTAAGATCCAGGTTGAGGAAATTGACCATTCTTAATGTGGATAGTTTTGTCCTCACCACTTGATCTAGAAACTTCAAATTCTTTAGTAGCTTCCTCACAACCATTTTTAGTACCCACATTCTAAGTTACACCACCTAAAGCACTTACACTTTTAGCAATCATGTCTCTCTTCATCAATGCAATCTTAGATCTGAATTTTGCTCTCTTCTTCTCTAAGATTCATTCTTCTACAACATCACTAAGATCATCAATTTCTATAGGGTCCAATCTACTTGGAGGCATCTTTGAAAATTTTAGTAAACCATAAGAAACAAATCCACCAATCCAAAAGATCAATCAGCCACAAGATCAACCTTCTTTGTAAATCCTGGTGTAAATTGCCTTAGCTTTGGTGATCTATCAACACATTCAGGAACAACCTTTGTTGTGATATGATCTGATGCAGTGCAAGGTAGGAGAATCCCCAAAGGAGATGTACTAGCCACCAACAATATAACCACACAGTGGAAACACAAAAACAAGAAACAACAATGCAAGATCTGATACCAACTCACAATAATTTTTTCATAAATATAAATGATTACATGCAATATGCTCAATTGTAAGGCCTTTCGGGTTAGGGCCAAATACAAATAGTAATTTAAAAATTAGTTCTGCAAGATCCAACTTACAACCAATCTCAGCTAGCCCAGATCTATAACATAACAACAACCTAGAAGAAAACCACCAAGGAAATCTAAACTTGTGCTTGCAAGCCTACCAAGCAATCTCCTTGTTTTCCAGCCACAACCCTAGCTCTGGTCTTCAAATTTGCATCTATTCTTCATTACATCATAACTCCATGACTAAAAGACTCCACAAGAACCCTACTTATACCAATCTAAGCCACAAATCAGCCCAGAATACAAATTAAATACAAATACATAAATTAAATGCCACAAGTTGGCCTGCAACAACAATTAAATGTCCAGAATTTGATATCCAAGTAAAAGTTTGATATCTCATAGCTATGATTGAATTAGAACTTTTTCTTTGAACTGTAGCTACAAATTTAGGTCCTCTACAACCCATTACATTTTCAAAGGCTGAATCCTTAATAAAAATTAATCATCTACTCTGAAAGTCAAGCACAGAAAACTATCGCGCAGTCTGCCAAAAATTGATACTGTAGGAGAATTGCCATATCTCCCAACCTATAAAGAGTTAGAACTTCCACTCTAGAAAATTGATATGAATCTAAGCCCTCTTCAATCCCTAAAGTGCATAACCTCTCATCCATTTAGGATAATTAGTTACATTCTCTTCAATAGGCACCCATAAACCAAAAAAATGCAGTTCCAGTAGCAAGGTAAAATAGTTCCAAACTTCAACTCAATCCTTCCAATCTCTATGAAATCATGAGGAAAGGTTCTCCAATGTGTCTCCAACACATCCCTAACCATGAAAACATAACTCCAAAATCAAAGCTCAATGCTCCTCAACACTCAACCAAAATCCCTCAAACATGTAGGATTGCAAGCAAGCCTAGGATGCTCCTACATCATTTTGTGTCAACAATTACCTTAGTTAAGAATTTTTTGATTCTAAACTTATAATAAATATTCTTAAGGGAGATATTAAATAGCCATGGGAAATAGCATTTTTGATAAAAATTACCAAAAATTTCTTAAGAATATTAACTAAAACTTAAATTCAACACACACACACACACACACACACACACACACACACACACACACACACACACACACACACACACACACACACACACACACACACACACACACACACACACACACACACACAATATAGGTACAAACTTTCTAGCGAATAAGGGTTTAAAACTTCATGATTGGAGCCATTGAGTTAGCTCAAATATGTTGCATTGTAGATTTAAAATGATTATATCCATTGAAATTGAAATATAATAGTTTTTAAAAGTGTGAAGAGTTGCATATATGCTACGGTGAAAGAGAAAAAATGGAAAAGGAATGAGCTAGATTATTGTGAGAATTATGAAAATTATTTTAGGAGTTTGCATCATCATCAAGAGTTTGAAACCTCCCCTTTATTAAATTAATAATAAAAAAAAAAAATCTTATGAAATTCAATACTCATTGTTCAAAAGTTGTAACTCATGTAGGGAAGGAAATATGAAGGATAAAGATGCATAATTTTTGGTTGAATTTTTTTGGAATAGATTCTTTAGTTATGGATGATACCATGTATTGGAGGAGGACCATCACAATATTTAGTTTCAATAGATCAACAACTATTAATCTTATTAGAGAGAACTCTTTCTAATTTAATGAAGTCATTTTCAAGGTTGTTGGAGAGAAAATATTTTTCTAAATCTAGTTTTAGAGAAGTGCTAGAGATGGGGTGTTATCATAAGAATTTTGAATTGTTGAATTGTTAAGTTTTTAGTGAGAATATAGATCCATGTGAATTGTTTCTTTGGTCTAGTATGGGCCCTTTCCTCATGTCAAAGTAAGATTATAATTATTCACTTACTTCCACATTCATAAGTTATTTGACTAAGGGAACAACAATGACCTATAACTATTTTTTTCCATGGTCTCTTTATAGATGATAGATGATACTATTGGTTTGGTGAATGAAATAATATACATTGTATAGAAGATCTTGGGAAACTATCAAAACTTAATTGATAAATTATGAGATTGTAAGACACTTGAAAGGTTTCAAAATGGGCATGATAATCTAAAAATCCCTCATCCTTACATGATAGGTTAGCTTTCATATCATGAGATAATTTACATTAGATTCTATATACACATGAAAAACCCTATTTATAACTTTCTCCTACTAAACAATATTTTGTTACAAAAAACATTAATCTATCCTTTTTATGTTTTCCTATTTTCTACAAGGCATACTAAAGGGTGTGTCTCCTCTAATTCATTGTGACTTGTTAATGGAATTGTACAATCAAGCTTTAGTCCCCGATGTACATAGAAAACCTATACATTTTTAGAACAAATATTGTACCCCTTCAACTCACCCCCTTACATTGCAATGTATTGAGAATTTAAGAGTTAGGAAGATTGATAGAAAAAAATAATTTTGGTAACTAAGAGGCCAAATCCCAAAAGAAAATCACCCTTATCCTTAAGTAAATGAGTTTTTCCTTGTTACCATTGAGAAATATAAGACCCTTCTAGATTTACCTAGGTCTTGTAAATGAAGTCCCAAACAACGTCCAATAAAAATATAGTAATCAAAAACCACTTTCCTATTTTCCTAAGACTCTGCAACTTTCCAGAAAGCTCTTGTTTAAAGCCTTTCATCCCCTCAACATATTCGAACACATGCTCAACATTTAATTTAATATTTTTACATTTATTATTTATTATATTTTAGTCAATCTAAATACTATTCTATTATTTTAAAATTGTTAAAATAAATAAAAATAGTTTGATTCATACTTAATAAATTCAATACAAATAAATGTATTTTTATAGAGGGACATAAAATTGATTTTTAATTAACTTTAACCATATTTTACTATTAAAACTATTTTTTTTGATACATGGTATTTATGTCGATGTGATGAGTTTGTGATAGTAGACTTGAATTGAAATAAAATGCATTTTGATAGATTAAGGACAATTTCAAGATAAGAACATATATTAACAAGAGCTCTGTTCGAGCTTGAGTCCCTACCTCTTGCAAAAAATGAAAAATGGATTTTGTAATAAGGAAAAAGTCAAATACAAAGATTGATGGATTGATGGTCATAAATATAGGAGTTTATGAATTAAATCTGAATAGATAGAGAGAGGGTCATATGAGCAATGTTAATGGAGGCACATATATTTTAAAAATTTACTATAATCAAAGGGGAAATGGCCTAGTGAAAATCCAAAGTGATTTCCTTGACAATGACTCAAATTGATTTCACAAAGAGCATTATACTCGTATGCCATGCAAAATTCAGTTCTCTTAACCTAGGAACTTTTATTAAGAGTTAGGGAAAAAAGAATTTTTTGAGAATGTCAATTTGAGGTAAATAACTCAATTGTTTAAGTCATGGTCTATCAATAAAGAGGAACAAATGTCATGATGATCACCCAATTGGAAGCCCAAATGAGCATGCTCACAATATTATAATATATGTGCCAAAGTGGGAGATAATTGGAAGAGCTTGGTTACATGATCTGACAAATTTTGCTCATAATAAAATCCCTATTGAGTTTTTTTTTTTGTGGACTTTTTTTGGTATACTTTTACATTCCATATCAACATTTGTATTTTTCTATCAATATGAAGTATGATTTCAGATTAGAAGGAGGATAACTTAAGAAAATAAAAAATCATTACATGTCAAGGGTGCAAAATTTGTGAAATTCTTTTTCTAGATTATCCACATGATTTAGTTGTCAAATTTTAAGAAATATTTGTTAGCCAAAAAATGGCATGTCACAATTGCATTAATAAAAACTATGTTGCTAGGGTCCTAACACTATAATTTTTTTGTCTTATGATCATATTATTTTAAAAAAGTACTAAGTTGCTAAGGTCTTAACACTATAAACTTTTGAGCTTATGAGCATGTTGTACATCATGAAGACTATGTTGTCTTTTGAAAACTTTCATTTGTACTATCACTAGAAGTTCAACCTCCTAAATCTATTGGAAGTGTTGTTCCTAAATCAAGTGTTGTTCCAAAATCCCCACCAAATTCATTTGATATATATTTTATGATACTTCTTAAAAAGTATAAAATTCCACCATGGTTCACACTCTCAACAAAGAGGAATAAGTGTGCATATTAGTTGTCAGATATTGAAAGATAATCAAAATAATAAACATGAATGCGTATTTGATGTAACTTAGAATAATATAACTACTAAATTTGAGTCTCTTAATAGTTCATTTCATCCAACTGTGAAAAGATTTATTTCATCCTATTTAAATTTTGAATTTTCACTAGCATAAATTTTCCCATAGACACTTATGTTTTTCCTTTATTTAGTACTTCATGATATTTCCACCATGTCATGAAAGACATGTTTAACTCATATAAATCGGCAAACAAAGAAATAAAGTAAAAATTATTAATCAACATTGACACATATAAAGAGTGGAATTGATTTTAAGAATCAAACTTTCAAGTCTAAATTATGCAATGTGGCAACACAATTTAATAACCATAATTTTTTTGTTTTCATAAGAAAGGGCTTAACAAAGATAAGTTTCAATGGAGTTATTTTAGCATATCTATTTAAGAAAAAATGAAGCATTAAATTTCTTTTCTTTTGTAACTGCTACCGAGATATGATTGAATTACAGTCTAAATTTCTCCTCTTCTCCTACTCGAGATCTTAGAGATAGATTTAGAAGCAGCTTTTATAGAACTTGAAAAAGAGAGAGTAATTAATTCCTCTCTACACAGATCTGTTCTACATAGTCTTTTCTTTTCTGATAAATATCCTTCTTAAAAAAGAAGGGAAAAAGAGATCAATCAAATTCTTATGTAATTTTTAAAATAGCTTACACAGATTGAATCAAATCTCCATTATTCATATCGAATTTATCCATGTTTTACATACTAGAAACTCTGATTTTTTTTCCACACTCAAGCCTTTTGAAACATACAGTTTAAAGACCATTGCCATGTAATTTATCATTCTACAAGGGTCGCGTTAGGAGTAATATTATCTCATTAGAATTTTTACATGAAAAATCACAATATGAAAAAACAATTAGAGATTTAAGTTTTAGATGAAGTGTGAGATTTCCTTAAAATTATTGTTCAGGTTAAGACACTAATTACTTATTTGCTGCAACTCGGTACTCTCAGAGATAAAGCACAGTTATAAATCCTCGATACACCTGTTCAATTTTCTATAAAATCAACATTGCACGTCAAAGATAAAAATTGAGGGTTTCCAAAGAGTCAGCTAATTGGTCATGATTCCAGAGATAGGTCTTCCTTAAAACCATACACGACTCTATCCAATTTTCCAATCATACACAAATCACATTCACAATACTTGTTCTCTATGAAAATTAACACAAAACAATCCATATAAAGTGTTGAATTTAAATTGGTCCACTGTTAGGAGCCACTACCACCGCATTGCATACCAAATATTCCTGTTTTCTCATACACATAAAAATAGCAAAAAAAGAGAACACAAACCTTTCAATCCCCAAATTAAGAAGGTTCAAAACCGTGATCTGTTCATACTAAAATTGTAAATAAAATTAATGAAAAATCAACTCAATCCCCCCTACCATTGGTTCATTATGGCAGTGCAATACTGATACACCTCGTTGCTATAGGGGGGTTCAATGAAATATTGTCTCTTGTAATGTTCACACCAATAATCAGTGACCAACACAATAGTAATTCTTGCATGAAAAATTGAAACATAGAGCAAAGAACACAATTCTAACTCTTACTCTATTCCCTCTAGTGTCGATATGAATTCCTCCTCCTCCATGGTGTAGCAGAGAATACAACAATTAAATGCATTAAGCATCATTGTAAATATGTGACTCAAGGAAGAAGTTGTAAATATAACACATGTATGCAAAATATGAAGGTGTAGACCAGGCATCTTAAACTAGATAAGATTGTCACATCTTTGTGAGGTGTCTTCCCACAAGAATCAATAAAAACTTGAAATTAACTATAGAAGATTTACCAAGTCTTTGAAATACTACTAGTACCAAATTCTCTAAGGAGAAAAATAAAAAGATTACAAGCAAAAAGAAACTCGGCCAATTAGAAAGAGAAAATGAAATGCACTAATTGTATTTAATGATTTTTTAAAGATAGATTACAACTTATATGGGAAATTAAATTTACACAGTTACAAAGGGGGAAAATAGTTTTACTAATATTTTATAAATGGAAATAAAAAAGACTGCTGGGAAAAATTGTAAAAGAGTAATTGATATATAATGTCAAATTAATTTTGAAACTCTTTCAAAACCATAGTTTTAGATGGGATTATTAGACAGACGGTAGACAATTTTCAAGAGTGGGCTAATGCTTCAAAAATTTATTGAAAACTTCAGTCTCCTACCAGTAAGGACTAACAATAATGAATTCAAGTGCAAGCATTATTGATCATAATTTTTTTGAGATATTTGTAGGTGAAATGCATATTGATAAATATAGCATTGAAAATGGTAGAGGTTGCAATCATTTCAATAAGAGAAGCATTGCATCTAGGAAGAAAGTACAGTTGCAAATTGTGATTGCTAAATTTTTTAACTTAATTAACTTATAATACTAATGCAAGCATGTATTAATCTACATGAATAAGGTAATAATAAAAGTTTCTTGCTAGTTACCATTAATCAGTACAACCAATTGTTATGTGCTTAAATCATATTTGAAAATGCATTTAAAGGAAAATTTTCATTAAATGAACCCCGTTTTTACACTTGCATACCCAGAGTCTACTTGAAGTAGGACATTTGAATTATTCAAAATTCATGTGGATTGTGTTTGAGGTGATTTCTATACCTGCAATCTAAATTTTAGAGAAGGGAGTAGTAGGATAGAGAGGATTACAGAAAAGTGAAGCAGAAGAAATATAAAAATAGAGAGGAAGAAATAAAAAGAGAGAGAAGAGGCACAAAATAAGAAGTTGCTAAAAGCCAATGAAATTATGAGAGATTTTTTTATAAGTTTTCAGTTGAGTAGCAAAGATATGTGGAAGAGTTTTATTTTAATCTAGAGAATAGAGTAGCAAGCAAAATGTTGTCAAACCGAGGGGAAAATAAAAGTAGGGGAAAGAGAAGGTTGAGTGTAGAGTAGAAATGAGATATCATATTTATACTGGTCATTTTTAATGAGCAAATTACTTTAAAAGATAAGTTTAAATTTTTAAATTTTATTGTATTATTCTTTTTTTGGTCCACTTTTAGATTGTTTTCTTTAACTCATTATTGCCACAAAGAAGTGTAAATAGAAATCATACAACATGATTCAAAATGTTAATGCAAAAAGGATAACAAAATCTAATTCAGTAAAGCTTGAAGTTATCAATGGATGGATTCTAGAAAAATAATGAATTGAACTACTTTAATAAGAAATCTAGTAATTTTTATTTAAAATAAAATAATTATTTATAGTGTTGAGACACTACTATAACATTTAGATTTTATTCACACATAGACTTTAATTCATGAATTTAAATTGATACTAGATTTTTTACAAGAAATGAATTCAAATATTTACACATACACAAAATAGTGCTAAATTGATGAATACCTCCAAAGCCCTTAACAAATTTACAAAATAATAATTAGATTTTATTCACACATAGACTTTAATTCATGAATTTAAATTGATACTAGATTTTTTACAAGAAATGAATTCAAATATTTACACATACACAAAATAGTGCTAAATTGATGAATACCTCCAAAGCCCTTAACAAATTTACAAAATAATAACAAGAAATAATCCATAATACAATTTCCATGTGCGGATAAATGACTCCCTGCGTACTACAATTGTATCCCTTCCCAAGCTGTAGATGAGATTGAAAGAAGATTACAATTAAAACCAATGTTGATACGGTTGTGTAATTATGCGAACGGCTTAAACATCACACACTAAGGCTTGATTCCTAGTCCAAAAGTGTTAAATAGTCAAAGTTTGACTTACTTTTCCAGACTTAATTTCTTCCTTAGTGTGTGATGTTTAAGGCTGGCCGTAATTATGAGCCGCCCCAAGAAATTATTCATCCCTAAACTCTTGGGCATCTTTGTATCAGTATTATTTGGATAGCCCCAAGAGCAAATTTGCAACAAAGGGATCACTCAAAACTAAGCTATGAAATACAACTAATTGTAGGAATCTTAAAAATTGAGTACATGATAGTTTGTGTAGCCATGCTGCTCAAAATTCATCAAAACTGCTACAACTTCTTTGTTTGGATTACTTGAAATTGCCTCAGCACATTCCTTTGTCATTATATATGCATTTAGTTATTGAATATCTATATTCAAATTTCTGAATTTGTTTCTTTTGAAATCAGAGGAAATGTGGCACATCACAACAAACCAAACAACTATAACAATTCAAGCTGACCTGCTCTCGATTTTCATATTTGCAAAGTTGTATATTCATAAATTAAACCACGAAATATTCATGTGAATACTTTGAAATATGAACATCGTGGAGATTGTAGACCTCCCAACAGTTGGGATAACGACAAGGAAGAAAATGTAACAAATATACATGGCTTATATGTTTGAATGATATATATAAACTGAATCTATTAAAAGATTTGCAAATGCATTAACAAATTTCTCAATTTCGTACCATGTCTTTCTAATTTAAACCATGAAGCTTGAGATTGAGAACATAATTTTCAGTTCTAGAAATCTTTGTGATTCAATTTTTAATGAGCATTGGACATATCATGTGTCTGAACAAAGATCTCGATTTCCTAATAAAACTTTCCCTAAGTCACTGATCTATGGAAATTCTATGAAAGAACATTAAAAATAAGCAATGCTAAAATTCTTACTAAAAGGGTAGTAAAAGACAGGTCTAATGGACTCTGGCAATACACTGTATGCCAACAAATTTTTAAGTTTCCTACCAGAAATCTTCAACAGATTGTTATAATTTGAAATTTGTCTAGAAATTATTTTAGTTCGCTACTCACTAGAAATTCAGTATGGAAGACACTATGAATGCACTGTAAAAATATCATGTCTTGTGAACAAGTTTTTCAATGTCTAACAAGAATAATTTAGGCCTATGAATAGGTTTCTTCCCTACTATATACGACTGTGAATGTAGTTTAAAGGAGACTACATGGACAGAAAAATACCAAATCAGTGAATAAATTTTTCAATTTACTACTATAATATTTCGTATTTCATGCCTTTTGCAAATTCTACTAGAATATTTAATGCTTTTAAAATAAAGAAAAAAATTATTAACTACCCTAACATAACCATATAGAAAAACAGATCCACATAATTTTCTCTACAAATAAATTTTCACAATACTATTCTTTATGATTTAACTATACAAGTATATTAGTTTCAATGGACTAGTGAAAATGCACGTCTATTGAATACTCTTTAGAACAAAAGAATCCAAAAAAATGTAACTAAGTAAATAAATTAAGAAAGTAAACAATCACTGTGTCTATACCAAGACACAAGCGAGAAACAAAAACCATTTTACCTGCAAGTCTATGGAGCACAACGAAGTCACCGATTGATAAATTACAATGGAAATATTATATTAACAAACTATCAAATGAAATTAATGACAATCAAAAGCCAATCCCCTATGGATTCAATGGTGAGCACTGCTTGTACCAAGCCATCATGCTGAACAGACCACTCGAACAAGTTCTAGCAGAGAAAAATAGAAGAAAAATGTGCTTTCCATGTCAATTTATACAGAGATTTCAATCTTTTAACAGAAGCATAGTGAGGTCTCTAAATAGTTGCGACTATTTAATTGAATAATTGAAAGCATGTTCTTCAATTTTAAGAAGCATGCACACAAATCTAGGCACCAAATTCTTCATTTTACTTCCATGTCAAAACATGTGAAGAAAATATTTTGAACAAGTTACTTCTTCTGTCATAAATGGACGGGTGGACAAAATGAAGATCCCCATGCTATGCATGATGGACATGTTGCTTTGCTAATAAATACCAACTGGAGTCTTAAAAAATTTTCTAAAATTTCTATGAAAAAAAAAAGAAAAGACTGCGGAGAAAATAGCTTCAGCCAATAGGAAAAATGCAACTTCAATTTAATATCTGTTAAAAAATACAACATTTCTAAACAACCATAGATTTAGGCAAAGATTTTTCATGAGTACATTTTCCAATAACTCAACTAATACTAGACAAGCTAATGAAAACTATAGTCTCGTACCTTAAAGGCAGGGACTAATGATGATAACTACATCATTTATTTCTTGGGGTTTACCTTTTCATTTTATCTTTATATTTCCTTGTATATGTGAATATGCCAAGCGCTGACCTTACCATCTAAAAAATCCACACATTTTAAATATTCAGAAAAGTAAATTAAAATGATTTTTAACAGTTATCACATAGTGACAGGCGTGGATGGCCTGAGTTTGTTCTCTTGTTGTTATGGTGATATCTTATTTTAATTTTTCTTTTCCCTGTGATCAAGTGATTGTTTGTAGTTTTAAAGGGCATACTCTGATCTATTGTTTTTGGTTTAAGTCTGCAACCATTGTAGGGGCTTGTTCCAAGTTATTCATTCAAAGTTTTGATAATGGTTGGTGGGTCAGTCGCTTGTGGACTTTTTCTTTGACAGAGGGAGATCTGATTTATCTGCATCTCTCATTACTAAACATCAGTAATGTTCTCTTATTAGTGTCTAGAATTTCAATTGTACTTCAAACCAGTACCCATTAATTGCTCCTTCTCTTAATAAAAATCAGTCGCCACATAGGACTCAAACATATTTATTCATCTCACATTTACATGAAGGAATATCTTGTGCGACAAAATGAATTTATGGAAGCTCCAATAAGTAGTGGAATATGGCCACAACTCCTCTCTTGTCGAATGACAAGCGATCCTCTTTACCCCTGCACCTTTTCCTTTGAGTAGAATTTGTGTATTCTGTGATCGTTTGTGCCTATTTATCCCCGCACACCTTCGTCCAAGATGCTGGAAATTGATTAAGTTTGATCATTACGATCAAACTTATCTTTCTTCAGTTTTTTCTAATCTACTTTGCATCACCAAATCCATACTCTTAGCAGCATAGCCTACAAGAAAACAGAGAGTGTTTGGATTAATAAGAATGTTAATATTAATGAAAAAGTGATTTCTATGTATGCTCACTATGCAATTCCAACCAGTATCAATTATTAAATTCCTTTCCAAAAATGTATATGGAAATGATTCTGATGAACAAACAGCGGGTCTCTTCAACTTATTTGGTTTGAATTCAGTATCAAAGTATCTCGAGGACCCCTTGGAATCATTCTTTTATCTAAGACTATTGAAAACGCATTTGCTGTGAGGAACAATCCATATTCACAAATATATTGGCCTTTTAATAACACTCTACTACTGCGCATTATTGAAACTATAGCTATGGCATTATCATCATCTATTGTTGCTGATGAAATCCACATTCTTCTAGCCAATGGAGGAAAATGGCAACGTGTATTCATGTGACGACAGATTTTAAACCTCTAATTTGTATTAATATTTTCGCTGGCCAAGATCACATCAAAATGACTGGCTATTTAATATTGTCTCGAATTTAGAATTTTCATTGTATGTAGGGCTGGACATTGTGTTGTTTAATGTATGCTGAAAACAAAATGGGGACTTCTGAAAATTGTTTTCTTTACGTCTCCTTAAAATGTTAAGTTTAACGGATTTATATCTAATTGAATCAGATGACATATATGGATCGAAAAATAATAATTGGAAGTTTGAGATGTAAATCCTAATGAAAAATTATAATACTCTACTTCTAAATGATGTTGAGGATAAATCAGTTATGTATCCACCTGTCACTTAAGATTGAGACAGTAAAAATTATTTTGTCCATGAATATCAAGGATTTTGTTATCTCTCGTATGGTTGTCAAATAAACTTGAGGATAGAGGTGAACATATTTCTAGAGGAGATTAAGTTATTATTACTTTGAATGGCATGCTGAGTAGCTATCAAATGATCAATACTAGCGTTGCAACAAGAAAACATGCACATGCACCTTATCTTGATAAGGTACTTGGAAGAAAATAGAAGGAACTATTGAAAACTATGCATAGATGGTCAAGAACAAGAATTCATTGAAAGGAACGTAATGAGTGAAGTATAGAGGACATATATGCGATGGAAAAGGGTTTAAAGATGGGGAGTTATTCATGTTAAATTTAATGTAAATAAGATTATAATTTCTTTTAATATAGTAAATGTGTATATTTTGCATAAGAATGTAGGAGAAGTAGATTTAAAGAGTCTAGAATTCAACAAAATAATAATATTACATTCTTAAAATAAAGACAAGTGAAGAGGAATTCAGAAGAAGTGAAAAAGAAAAGGCTTTGAAATGGAGTTACAACCATAGAGCTAACCAAAAATCCTCAACAAAGGAGCCAAGGAATGAAAAAACCACAAAACAATGAGATGCGAAAGCATCAAAAGATGATGGAACCAATGCAAACCACATACACATGCTTTGGAAGAGATCAAGGCAACCAACAACCTCAAACCACAACACATGATAGTCAAAGAGCCAACAACCTCCACACATGAGGGGATATAAGTAATGAAAAATATGAGAGAGACAATATGAACCTCACCCTCACACCAAGGAGGGGAAGGAACCAGGGCATTGAGGTGGGAAAAAAAGAAAACCACCAAGAAAGGATAGATATAGAGACCCAAAAACTTCAAGGATTGAAAGGCAAGATCTGTAAATTTCTCACACAAAGCCAAGGAGTAGAAGGAACAATAAAGCTAGAAGAAGGCCAAGCATGGAGAACCCAATCCACTAGACATAAGAATGTTGAAGTATTGGGAAGAAGATGAAGAAACCAATACAACACCAAACCACAAATGGGAAGAACAAGAACCAAGACTACCAATAAAAAAGAGTTGGATTACTGCAAGACACCAAGACCTGCACAACCTAAGGGGATAGTAGAAGTGACAAAGGAAAACAAGAAACTAGAGCAAGAACACACTCGAAGCCAAAAAGGAAAATAAAATAGAGGCACCCACAAGAACATTGAGACAAAGAATAAGGCGAAACTTGGCTGGAAAATCCCGAGAAATAAGAAACCTAATGTAGCCTTCCAAAACATAGACAAAAGAGGTAGAGGACCACCTATGGCCATCAACCACATCTTTTCACCACCAATGAACCCATTTCATAGGTTGTGCCTCAAACTTAAAATGAAGTAGGAAATATGAGAAATGTAGCAAAAAGGACCTCAACTACCACCAAGGCATGGAGAGAAAACCCCACCTTGAAGGGGTTAGCTAAACTAGAGATAACCCCACACATCAATGGGGGAAATAGAAGAAAATATAAAATGCACAAAGGGTCATAGATAAGAGACACTTACTATTCAAAAAAGAGCTAAAAGATATTTGAAAGCCTATCATAGAAGGGAGAGGAACCACCCACAACGCATTCCACCTCAACCCCAATAGAGAATAGTAGAGTAGCCCAAAACCCTTGAAACCCTCAAACAAGAGAGAAGTTCCAAAGAATAAAGAAAATTCTTAGAGACCACTTTGCGAGAAATAAAGCACATCCCCATCACCCAAAAGAGACACCCAAAAAGCACACAAACCCAACAAAGAAGAATAATACTATACCTAAAACAAGAAGATAACAAGACCAAAGAACTCTCCATCATCATAATATCCCTCGAAATCTCCCTCTCCATCACTTATAGATGCCAAAAATTTAGTAAAGTGCTTCAAAATGTTTTAATTTTTTGTAAACATAACTTTCTAAATAGTGAAGAAATATAATGGTCATTTCAATAATGTTAGATTATTATTCTTATGTTGGTGTTTTTCTTAACATGGATGACTATACATTCCAAGGCATCTATTTAGTCTTACTTGAAGAAATATATTCTAGAGAGATGTATGTAAATGATATTAGGTGTCATGATGTGTTACAAAAATGATAATAATTTAATATTTTTAAAAATAGTTACGTATCAAGTCTTAAATTCAAGTTTGTAAAGATAAATTATAATATCACTAAAATGTGATATTTGAAAAAACTACGATAGTGGGTTCATACAAACTAGACATAATTATAAAGTGTAATAAGTGTGAAGTTGTCTTTTTGTTTCCTTAATTGTTTTCTACTAGTTGAAGATTTGAGGAGCCTTTTTAAACACTATTTTTTGTCTTCTTTTCTATCATTATTTGAGTAGATCAGCTGACTTTGAATGATGCTTCAACTTTTATTTCTTCATCTGTATTCATTAATGTTGTTGGAAGCCTTATTAATTTCCAATGTCTGTAGGTTATTTGAGCTTTACAAAATCCTTTCAAGGTTGAGGTTTCTATCAAAGAGAGCTTAGTGTTCTATTCACTTAATGGTGAAGAAAAGGTTATGTGGGCCTTATTGAAACATATATTTTCTCTTAAGCTATGGGCACTTGGTTAAACCCATACTTTTTTGATATTAAAGTTAAGGGAGTCTTTAAGAACCCTACTCTTTGAGTTGTAAGGCTTCAACCACTTTTTATTTCAGATTATTTCTTTTATGGAGACATTATTATATAGGCTATTGCAGCATTTTGTTGGGTAGCTATTATTTTGTATAGTTATTCCTTTTGCAATTGTCAAATTTTGCTGGCAACTATATCCATTTAAAATTTTATTTTGTCAAAATGTTTCAGGTTGCTTCAAAGCCCATTTTTCCCTAATAAAAAATATCTATATGCATCAACAAAATAATCACCACTTATATATAGTCAATAAATCTTAGAGATTATGTATCTCTACATATAAAATCAATAGTGCACGATATTTCAAAAGGGAAGAATGAGCACAATAATTATAATTTCTTGAATTAAAAGTGCAACATACAAATACTTGTAATGTTGAGAAAAAGACAAATTAATATTTTTTATATAATACATATAACTTTTTTCAATCCTAGAAAAACCAACTCACTTCGGTGAGTTTATTTTTTAAATTTATCATTGAAAGAATTAGATATGCATGAGCTTATTTCTTAACAAATTAAAGTGGTTTTTTAATACAACAAAGAGGGTAGAAATAAGGTGAAAATAAAAATACTTCACAATAATAATTTTCTTATTTTATCAAGAGAGAATAAACTTATAAATACATTTTAAGCATTGTAAATGATAGATCAATGGAAAATTATAAGGGTCAAAATTGTCAAAAGTATTTTATTTAGTTAAGAGAATAAAGCATAAATATTTGAGGTTTCTTTTTAATCAACCTGGCTTAAAAATCTGACCAAAAACATTATTTACCCTACACTAGAGTAAAACTAGTCACAAAAATAGTAAAATAAGACAACAAATTGAAAACCTTAATTTGAATAAGAGCTTTATTTCTATTTCTTTAACATCATAACCTAAGATTTCTCTTCATGTTGTACAACTATCCAATTAGATCCTTCTTTAAAACTAGAAAAATATTAACCTAGAGAATAAATGTTTTGTTTAGGAGAAATATATTTTGAATTAGTGGCATCAATATGGATAGAAGCATTGCCATAATAGTCATTAAAACCATTAAAGGAATCACAACAAAGCAAAAAATATAGATAAGTAGAAGAAGTACTAGAATCCTTGAAAAAAAATCTATAAGGATAGAAGACTCAACACTATCCATGCCATTAGTACAATACTTGGTTGGAGAAACATCACCTATAAATAGATAAATGTCAAAATGGGGTGTAGGACCAGAAGAAGCATGAGAGGTGCAGAGAATAACCATGGGAGGGTGAGACTAAAAAGTTGGAGATAGAATTAAATTTAGAGTCTTAGGAGAATTTTCAATCTAACCATGCAATTTTTAGAAAAACCATTCACTTTTCTAGAAATTTCAACCTTTACACTAGTAGCTCAATATGAAATATTTTCCTAAGTAGGTCTATATGGGAACCATGATGGATATGTAACTATAAGGAAAAATAATAATTGATTCTTTTAGAGTGGGAGAGAGGCCAAAAAAATGAACCACATGGTTTAAAATCTCTCACTTTTGGAACCCCAATCACATACACTACTTAATGAGACACTTCAAATAAAAAGAAAGACCTAGCAAGAAAGGAAATGTCCACCTCAAGATCAATTCAAAGAAAATTTTCAATAGAATAAAATGACCTAGGTAGATGCAAGTTCAAGAAAGAATCTAAAAGAGTAGTGAGTGGGTTAAAGTAATAATCGTTTGCATAGGTTAATTTTGCATAGTTTTCTCTATTCTACTAGATAATATTTTAATTTACCACATTTTCAATTATTTGATGAAAATAATTGAAAAATTTAATAAATATGTATATTTTTTAAAAATATGCCTAACAAGTTTTTGTGGGTAAGGAAAGTAGGATAGTTTTACATGTGTATTTTATAGAAGTCCAACCTAGTTTTGAAAAGGTATAACTCTTTATTGGTTTTTCTTTTATAATGACTGATTTGTGGCTATATGGAATTGTTTGTAAGCAACCCATTCCTGCATAGTCTAGATTGAAATTGAAGGTTATTTTATTAAATGTCATTCAAATTTATTTTCATTGGGTATTAGTCCCACCTATCTAGGTAGAAACTATTGTTTCTAAGTCTCTTTTTCTTTCAATAGTTCATGTTTTGCAAATCATGAAAAGTGTAAAACATAAGTTTTTATATAGTATGGTTGCTGAATTACTTTTCATTAAAATGAATTTTTAGTTAAAATATTTCTTAATTTTCATTGGCTAAGCCATATTTTCTTGGTAGTCATTTTATTTTCTTTCTCATAAATTTTTTCTGAAAATTGAATAATGAAATAAGAGACTTGGAAGTAGTGGTAGTGAGCGACAAGGCATTTTTTCCTTACCATATGTGTCGTGCATGCACATTACTAGATAGCATGTATAGGAGTCAAGTATATGGACTATCTCTATCTTCATTTCATTCTTCTACTCATTAAGCACCCTGTTTCTGAGCCCATCGCCTCACCCATCCTACAGGAGTTCATCAAGCTCTCTTATTCATTTCACCTTTAGTTTTAGAGGTTAGTTTATTTTTTCATGCATTCTTGTGAGTAGGTTTCCATGCAATTGTTCTGGAACAAGATTTGCAAGGGAAAAATTATCTTTTAAAGTATTTGATTCATCACAATCTCTCATAAGTCCAAACCCCTAGCTATACTCCATAGATTTCCAAAACCATTCTACATTTTGAACTTCTGAAGCGATCAATCTCATTTATATCAAATCATTTTTTTGATATATTTAGAGGTGAGATGCTTTAGTTGTCTACACATTATGATTTCTCTATTAGATTTTCTTTCTTCTTTAGTTAACCAATTGAGCAATGACATGTTTGGGAGCTACTTATACGGTGATGGAGTAGAGCATTCAGTCACGACAAGGAGAGGATCCTTTTGAAAAGCTCATGAGGTAGCTAGATGTCATATCATTTAATGATGTAATGTCATCTTCTATCAATGCTCCTTCTATTATTGGAGTTGGCAATACTTCTCTTTCTCTGGACTCTTCTGAGCCATTTATGCAAGTAGCTTCCTAGTAATCGTACATGATTTTTCAAACATTACATTTTGTTTTCCATTTTGATCTTTATTCATTTGAAATAATTATCTTCAAATACCCTCAATTTTTTTAAATATTCAAAAAATATTTCATCAATCATAGAATTAATTCAATACCATGGGTTTTCTAAGTTCAATTGATAAGATAACCTAGTTTAGTTAGAAAACATTCAATAATTGCAGAATTATAGTTCCGTTTCCACTGCATAACAACATGTGTGAGATGAATTATGGTTTTTTTTTTCTCTTATATAGAAGATTATCATCAGAGCCTTTTAAAATAATTTGGTAACAAACATGGAAATAATTTATAATTTAAAGAAATTAGCCTCATCTCAAAGAATTGTAGATTAGCTATGTTTAACTTTGATCACCTGGTTAGCATACCTATTAGAATACCTTAAACAATATACAGGTTTAAATAAATCCTATTATTTTTTGTTAATAATGGTTGACCCAATGTTATACTAAAACCTTGAGCTACTACAAAACTGAAATGCATTCGTCTGATACATATTTGTGATTGTGTTGTCCATTTGACACTTAAAACTTACAAACTCACAAAATATATCTTGAATATTCTTGGGTTCACAATTTTAGAAATTTATAGTTAGTTGTAGTAAAAATTAAAGAGGGTATCAATGTGGTAATTTAATGCTAACATTCTACTAAGGAAATACAAATTTTGAGACTTTGCACTATACAACAAATGACTTTGGGATGCATGAATACATAGTATTTGGATATTACAGATAGGAAAATGATAATAATTATTAATCTAGTTCTTAATATTAAAAAAAATATAATCATGTTACTATGGTACTATATTAGTAGAGATCTTACATTTCATGAACATGATAATGATATTGAATATGAAGAAAGTCCAACTTTATGGAATATACTTTAAAAAGAAATTGATTGTATAGCAATTATAGACCAATGAAAGAATAATCAATCTGGGGTTGAAAAATGAATTTGTGAATCAAGATAAATGAAAATTAAATATAGCATACAAGATTAAAGAAGAATTCAAAACTTTCTTAAACATGTATTAAGATCAAGGTATTTGAAAATTGATAACTACTTATGTCAATAGTTATTTGACAAAATAAGAATTTGTTTAAACATTTCCTATAAAAATTATGAGACTTAGAAAGTTTTTTTATGTCCTTATAAGTTGGTGGAAGTTCTATAAGGTTATTGATCATATGAATTTTAAATAAAGGATTTTTGATAGATGTTTTATCTTTTAGGAAATGAAGTATGGATTGAAGAAATTAATATTTTTCTTCTCAAATTAAATATTAAAATAAATCACTCTTAAGGTTTGATATTCATGGCTACAAATTAGTATATATTGTATTATAATAGAATATTAAGTGTTCCATTAATGGGGGCATCAAAAGAAGTAAATATTCATTTGTCTAGATAATTGATGGGTAGCTTGAGCTACATAAGTGCAAGAATAATTTATAAATGTAGAATAATTCAACAAAGTTAGCTAATTGACTGTCAATGGGCTTAAGGATAATTAAAATAATAATAAGGAAATAAACCTAATATATAGTGTGACCAATAATTTTAGTTCTCATTATAATTTTTGCTTTAATACTTTTTTAATTAAAGTAAGTTGAATTTGTTGGAAGGCCTAAACTATATTTAAAAGTGAAATGACATCAAAACAATAAATGAGAGAAACCATGTTTTCTAAAATAAAATGATGCTAGAAATAATTCTAATTTTAAGTATAGTAGCTATTTGGATGTTGAGTTGATCAACCATTTAGATTCTTGTTGGGTTACATTTATAGCTAATATCAAATGCACCACTTGTTATATATTTATTATAATGTAAGCATTACTTGTTGAAGTAATAAAAAGTGACCTATTGTTTCCTTGTATCCACTAAATTTGACATAATTTAAGAGAAAAACATAAAACATTACTACCTATGAATATGTTTGAATAAGTTAATTTTTAAAAAATATGAGGCTAACATATGAAGGATGTACTTCCATAAAGTGAGATTCAAAGCTCAATCAAATTGGTGAGATTATAACATAATTTTATACATGATAAAAGATTCAATCAAAAGAGATAGAATTCTTAAATTATAAATCAAAGGCTAGTATTGATGATGTGTTCATTAAGTACGTAGCGAAGATATTTGTTTTTATAATTTAAAGGATGTGGTGAGGGTCTAAGAAAAATCTATTTATTGGATATGAGTGGGTGTTAGAATTAAGGAATTTATAATATGTTGACATTTTTGATAAATTCAATAATTAGTTAGAGCTAAAAGATGTTAAAGATGTGTCTTCTAAGACAACTCATTGTCAAACAATTTGATTTACACATCCAACTAGATTTTAAATTGGTATAAAAATGGCAGCTAGTTGTTTTCTGAGGATGGATGGGGTTTTGACAGAGCCCAAAACCTATCACAAATTAAGAAGGTTACGGAAATGTTAACCAATGAAAAAAAGAAGAAGAAGAAAACTAGACATAAAATAAAATAAAATAATAATTATTTCAAAATTACTTTGAGACAAAAATAACAAAGAAGATTATAATAAAAAATCAGATTTAAGGACCATCTTTGGCCCTTATAGGACAATCTACAAGTTGCAAACTATGAGGGACTAATTTTTCTTCTTTTGATGCACAAAATCTAGGAACCACCCATCTTTCCCTTTGAATGTATATATGAAAGCTCCCTATAAATTCCACATTTAGGAGGAGAAGCCTCATGAAGAAAGAGACATAAGAACTAAAAAAAGGAATAGGTCATGAATCCAAGCTCCTAGATAAGGAGCTAACAATAGAAGCTACCTAGGCATTCGACCCAACCAAGAAATTAGGAGAGGCACCAAATCCTTAGAACTTGAGTTATTGTCTAAAGCCAAAAGAAAGAGAATGACAGGGCAACCATCAACACCTATCCCCAAGGGTGGGGAGAAATTGTAGATATGACCCAAAAACTCAAGAGGAAACCAATTAAACTATAGAAAAGAAACATCCATGAAAACAAGAGATTTGAGCATAGTCAAAATCTATGTCCAAGGTCACTAATCCATCTTCAAAATTATAGTTTTTTAAATTTAAAAAAACCTTTAAAAGATACATCTTATCCAAGGTTTGAGCATATGGTATGTCACTACAGCTACTAATGCTAGGGTCCGCCTGAAGGAAGTGGTGTGACATAGTGCCACTAGTACTATAGGAGTATTTTCACTAAAAATGGATGGGAGTTACAATAGATTCATTTAGAGGGTGAAAAAAATGAGGATGAGAGCTCCATTTCTAGTATCTCATAATAAAAGTATCTTCATGATCCCCAAAAGAGTCAAAATGGGCAACAAAAAAGTTAGACATAAAGGTAAATGTAGATTTCACTTATGATCACCACATATTAGCACACTAAAATCCATGCATTCAGGATCAGCATGAAGGGTCTATAGACCAAACATAAATACAATCAAACTCCTTACTCTAGAGAAAAGAAATCACTAGGAAGGTACATATGATCAATGCTTAGAGGAGCACCATATAAGAGATGTTAGTTATAAAAAGTGTCAAAAGAAGAGTAAACTTTCCTATGATCGAGGCAACAAATGTTAAGTTATTTTCACTATACTAGCTATTATAATGCACTCTTAACTTATAATAATATCTACCATTATTTTTATTATTTTAATATTTCTCCCGATTAAGAAAAATAACACAATCAATTTTATTGTAAAAGAATCTTAAAAAAATCACCAAGATTTAACTATTAAGATTTACCTGAGTCGAAGTTTGATGGAATAGACTTCCTTAGATTTTACTTTCATAGCACAATTTACAATATTCTTCATGAGCTTCCCCTTGTCACTAGAACACACCAAATAACATGAGTTATGCTCCAAACATTAAGAAATTCTCGCAAATAAAAATGACAAGAAGATTGTTAAGAAAAAGGTAAACAGTGGACAGTAATTTGCACTTACTCCTTGTTATTAATGACGTGACCCACATAATATGAAACACGGTGGAGGGCATTCTTCCACTCTTGAAGCTTTTCTTTACTGTATCTTCCCTTCTCTTCATGCCTTGCAAATGCTTCGGCGAAGACTCCTTTACCATGTCGAACATCCTCAGGCAGAACATTATAGAAAACAGGGACAATTTTCTTGCCAGTCCTGAGCATAAAAGAGAGCTCTGCCAAACACCAAGGGGATTGTGCATAGTTCTCAGAAATAATTGTTATGTGTAGCCAAGCACTGCTCATTGCCGCTTCAAGTGCTGTAGGCAAGAACTCCCCCAATTCAAGCTCTTGTGAATCAAGAAAAACCCTAAACCTCATTCCAATTAAAGTATTATAGATAGGGTTCGCGAGGGGTTCTTTAGCATCCACGCCACGGTGATTAATAAATACATCATACGCTGGCATTATTGATGTCCCAGAAACATGCGCAGACGGTGCAACTTCCTCAAAAACATTTGTGGGCTGGCCATTAGAGACAGGGTGGGGAGCTGAAATTGAATCCAAAGGACTGGCAACAAAAAGAGAAGAAAAGAATTCGAAGCAATCGAAGATGGAGGAACACAGGCGTTTAGATGAGGGTTTGCCATAATCAGAAGCATTTGTTAGCTCATTATTGGGTTGATCCCCCATGGTATATGAACCAGCAGACGCCATGAAATGATTAGAAAATCAAAGTAGAATGAAAGAAGGATTCACGCATTTTTTACATCAATAATTTTCGGCAATTTTCTACAAAACAAACTGCATGGTCGATTAGAACAATAAAAAAGACCCTCGTTTATCACACTTTAAAGAATAACAAATAATCTATATCTCAAATTACTAGATTAAAGGTTTTGTTAAATGATATGTAGATATAAATATTTATAGTTCTAATCTTAAGTATTGCATATTTATATTTTGAACTCATTATTCAATAATTTTCGTTTTATTAAATTATAAAGAATCTTTTGATCAAGCATTTGATGATTCTTTTAAATTTTCTAATTAGAATTTAAATTTTTTCATCAATGTAATAAATTGAAAAAAAATAGTATAATTACATAATAATATAGGAGATGTGTGTGTGTTTGTGTATGTATATACATCTATATATGTATATGTCTATGTGTCTATATATATATATAGGCAAGGAGAATGAGGTGACATGGTTGGACACAACCATTGACTAATTCTCCAAGCATGCAACACTTGAAGCTCACTTAACAAGTGTAAGAGCATATGAGAATCACGCATGCACAAGGTGTCTCCACAAAGGAGAACACATGTTTATACCACATGAAGTGAGAGAACTAACTCAACCAACCTATGTAAATTATAACTAAGTGTGAAAAAGTCAAAAATAGGTTTTTTTACACTAGCACCACCTCCCATCCTAATTGCAACTTAGGAAGATGTGAAATAAAAGATAATGGTCTTGGCTACCATCCATGTTAGGTGCCTATGTACAATGAAATGTCTTATAAGAGGAGAAGATAGAAAATCAAGTGAGAAAAACTATCCTCCAAGAGAAAGAAAATGCAACATGGACATGTAAAAAATGTATGAGTGAAGAAGAAGAATGAGAGATGGAGGACTCATAATAATACCCTAAGGACTACTTCTAGCACAATTCACAATATGTTCTCACCATAGGATAGATAGTAGAGAAGATCATATGACTGACCCATATGAAGTGATGAACTCCATGTAGCATTGTTACATGTTCGACACTAGATGCTAAGGATGATGCTTGAACATTAAAAAACTTTCTTAGCCTTGGGAAGAAACAACAACATAAATTTGAGAAGTGTTACTTCTCATTCTAGATAGGATTATGTAATAAGAAAGGTGAATGCATGTGAATTTTGCACATAACCCAAAGACAAAAATGATGTGAACAATGTCTTTGAATGATTCTCAAAGATACCCATAGCAATCTTGATGTAAATGCATGTGAATTTTGCACATAACCCAAAGACAAAAATGATGTGAACAATGTCTTTGAATGATTCTCAAAGATACCCATAGCAATCTTGATGTATGATGGATCATGTACCATGAAATACTCTAAAGCATGGATCATGGATGTACGGTCATTTTTGGACTGATGTGAATCTGATACTTTTGTAGATGAACATAACTAAGTTGGATATCAAACTCATGAATGTTTGCACAATTGGCTGTGATAGAAGTTGATTTAGGAATGGTAAGAAAAAGTTGACAATGGAAATGAAAATTCATGAAAGTCATCACCAAATAGAAGATGAATGTATTCAATGATTTTATCCATATCTAGGATAAGGTACTATACAAACACAAATTTTATGTTTTATAGATATGCATCTCAGTGTGGTGCAATTGGTATGAGCCTACAAAATACATAATAATAATTTTTTGTGATACTCATGGATGAGTAACCAATAGACACAAATATACTAACAAGTGAAGTGTCCTAAAAGATTTCCAAATGAGGTTAAATGGTGTCTTTGAATGAGATAAAAAATCAGGTAAGCCAATACCATGATTGAAAATAATTTGTTTCCTTTTCTAATTTTCACAAAACCAACATTATTATCATTATATACCTATACTTTTCAAACTATTCACATTTGAATTTCCATTTATTAGGACATTTCTTGATAATACTAAAACAAAAAGGATTGTTTATGAGAGACATGATTACTTTGAACCTAAAAAATAAATATAGAAAACACACCAATAATGCTTCTAGATTATTTGGTTCTCGCCAAATTTTGTACATTATAAGGAGTTTATATAAATCATCCAAAATAACCATAATGATCTATGCCAAAGACACATGACAACGCCCAATGTGCAAGCACATGCCGACACCTAACTTGCAAGCAAAACATGTGTACAGGAGGTTTTGAGAAAACACACATGAGGTTGGATGTTGTGGGGTGCGAGATGAATTTGAAAGGATGAATCTACACCGAGGGGCTGAGGTTCTCCAATTTCATACCATTGATGAAATACAATGGGTATGAACAACACATATACACAATATACAAATAGCAATTCAAAGTTGTAAGATACGGGCTTTCAAGTATCTCAAATTAGTTCCAATATCTTGAAATCATTTATCTAATAAGTACAAACAAATGAAGTCAATTTAGTGTCTCAATATTATTCTAGATTGCTCAATGATAATTCAAATACATTCTTGCATAAGTAGGCAAGTAGGAGGAGGCAAGATGGTTGGACATGAGAGCTCACTAAACTTCTAAACATGCAACACTTGACAAGTGTAATAGAAAGTAGAAAATGTACATGCACAAGGTACCTTTACAAGGGATGACACTTGTCTACACCATGTGAACTAAGAAAACTAATTCAACTAGCCTATGTAAACTTTGGCTAAGTGTGAAAATATCAAATCTAGTCTTTAGTGGTTTGATAATAACCATGTTTATGCTATAATAATATAAAAACATAGAAATTTAACAACATTTATAGATCTAATTAATTAATTAATATTTAAAGTTGTGTTATATTCTACATTTTAAGTAACTAATAAATAAGGTCAAATGTGTAGCCAAATCTCATACAATAAAAAATCATATTACAATTTTCCCAAAATTATTTTATTGACCATAGCATCGTATTATTAAGAACATATCATGTCTCAATATTCTTGTAGCATGTTAATTTCTCACAATTAGTCATAGACAAAATGAGCTTGTTTGGGTCAATAGTCAACTTAAAAATGGAGATCATAATAAATGTTCAATTTGTATGCATCTATGTTAGAGTATGTCTTAAATTAACACATTAAGAGATAATGAAGATTAAGAAGCCAACCTTCTCTATATCACCCATATCTATTGCAAACACTTCCAACATTAACTATTATAAAATGAGATTTGTTAAAGCTCGTACTATTTTGAAAACCTTTATTTTATGGGGACACAACTTCTAGCGAAATGCATGGTGATTATTATTGAGTTAATTAATATTCTATAACACATGTTGTAGATTAAATTTTGCAATCATCCCCAATGACCATATTTATAGTTCAATAACTTAAGAATAGTCAATATTCATTATGATACCAAGTGTTTTATTAACTAATTTAATATCTACAACAATCATACCATGGTTACATATTGTTTGATAAGTAGGAGATATTTCCACAAGTCAAATTGTGATATTACTATCATGATTTAACTATGTAGTTTTGAATCAAAGTCATTGACCCATGTTTAATGAGTAGTGATTCAACACGAATCCATCTCTCATGAGAATAAATTAAACACTTATTGCCCATTTGGTTGCTGGAATAGGAATAAAATTAGGAATATGTTTTCTATTTTTTGTTTGGTGCATCAATTGGAATAGAGAATAGGAATACACATTCCCATTTTGCCTAAAAAATGAGCTTATATCCATTCCAAAAAATAGTCGTTATTGGAATAGTCAATTCCTATTCTCAATATGCATTCCTATTCTCAATTCCTATGCTAGCAACCAAACAGGCCCTTAGCACTCATTAGATTTAGGTGATGCTCATAGGGGTGAAGCACTAGAACTTGCCTAATAAAATTATTATATTCAAATTATCATCATTATTAGTGTTTGTTTATTATGAAATATGTACAACATATGCCATTTAAAAAGAAAAAAGAACTCACTACATAACTTCCATGATCTTAATCAAAGTTAAACATCAAGACTTAATGACACTCTTAAAATTAATTCCATTCTAAACTATCTAAAAATCAATACCAACAAATTAATAGGCATTGTAAAAACAAAAACAAATCTTTTAAAATACGTCTTTAATCAACCAAAGTAATATAGTTTTGAATAGGAGAAATATAATATATTACAATCCAGGAATTAGAAAGATGATTCAGGGGATATCATCAATCAACCCGTACATTTAAATGAAGTTAGAAATAATAAAAACCAGTAAAGAACCATATGTATCCTCTTTTTAATTTCAGTTTATAGATGGAATCCGCGTCGTAGGAAATAAAACACGAAATTACTACAATACTTCCCTTTGTAGACAATATCCAGCACTTCTTACTGCTTGCTTTGGTTTCCTGCATCTAACAAACTATAAAACCTTTGCATAGACGCGAATACATATAAATTCACCGATATTTAACTACTTAATAAAGTTGTCTTCCCAGAACCACCCATTCCCTAATTTCCCACAATTTGACGTCTTCTTGTACAGATTCCAGCTATATTTAGCAATTGCAACTCGCCCAGATTCAGTTACTCTCCATAAAAATTAGTCTTCATCAGCCTTTTCTCGTCAATAAAACATATAACAACAGAAAATGGGCACAAATAAATGTAGCTGAAAATGAGAATTACAGAAAAAAGAAGGAAATGCATGTGAAGACTAATGAAAGGATAATTACTTGGAGTCTTCGTTATTATATACTTCATTTCTCCAGTCCTGCAGATTTCTTTTGGGCTGCCTTCCCTGTTTTTCATGTCTGCACAATTCAAAAATACTGTGGCACCTATTTGGTACTTATGGCCAAAGTGAGGGAAACAGCTGCATCTCATTTTGATACCAATAATATTTCTTTAATAATTGAGAATTAATAGTTTATTTCAGTTGTTTTGAACTTTTAAATAAATACAAATTTCATTCCTTAATAAAATCTAGGCGCATTGCTTCCAAGGAAACGAGATACCAAAAGAATTTAACAAGACAAAGTAAATGTATCTTATTTGGTTTTTTTAATTAAACCAAAAATTGGGAGACAATTCCAAGGAAGTTCTCGATAATGTGGTGTGGAAGAGACAAATCTTTGAAGAAACCGAGAAAAACACATTGGGAAAGTCGACCTGAGTGTTCTTTCTGACTATTACGCCATATTAAGAATTACCTATGAAGATTGCAGGACTCATAAGATATAGTATAGTTTTCATAGATCGATAGTTTTTAAGTTGGCGTATTAGTCATAACAACGCTATTTCGATTGTACCAAGTTTCCTTTCTCACTCTCATCGAAGACTTTTGTAATCTCCAATACAATATTGTCGATAACGTTTCGTCTTGTTATGGCTCGTAAAACAAAAAAGTAGAATCAACTGATGGGTTAATCTCCCTTCGTTAGCGAAAAAGTCCTTCATTTTATTAGATAAAGATATTTTTCCTCCTTTTTTTTTTTTTTCGGATGGAAGGTTCAGACTTGCGAGGCAACCCAGCGAGGCACGAAGTCTGACAGCTACCAACCAGCGACAGCCATCACATAGACTTTTTAGCGACCCAATATGGGCCCACTCGTGCCTCTTTGGCTTAGAGTCAAGTATTGAGGGGTATCCACACCATCAAAATCACCTGGGGCACAATCCCAACCTTATCCCTTATGATGTTTGAGACTCGCACTCAACAAGACTTGATCCTTGGTGGGCTCTTAAAAATATCATGGAGAGAATGTTCCAATTAATTGTTTGTTTGATTATTAAACAAATATTATTGGTATCAAAATGGGTTGTGATTATGGTAAATCGGGAACGCATCGAAAGTGCTAAAGTATAAAAAAGATTGATATTATAGATTTACTCTTTTAATGGATACATTCAAATACAAACTGAATGAATCACTTTGATATTTGAATACCTTTATATAGCCCTATTTTCCCTTTAAAAAATTACTTCCAAGAATAACTTCCCAGCAACTAAATATTCAACTATTTTATTTATTTAATCTAAACTTAGAAACTAACCTAATTAATGTAATAAAACCAACATTCCCCCCTTATTACATTAATCCAACATCAATGAAAGTTGTAAAGGTTTTAACCCAACCCTTTGAAAATTTTGATGAAGCTCCTTCACCAATATTCTTCCTTTGGAAACTTTGATGAAATGCTTTCACCAATCTTCGCTTATTGAAGTAGATTTTCTCTCTACAACTTCAGATTGCAAATAATCAAATCCTAAAAGTGTCCTCATAATATGATTGTTCCTACCTCCCTTGCACATTGAGATATAGTTCCTCCAAAATTTCATATCTCCTTGGAGTGTGTCTGATGTCTCATTCAATGCAGTAGGAACAATAGTCACTAATATGACTGCACACGAGATGTATTTCCTCCTCTCTCCTTGGAAGGACAATCATACTGCCAATCCCCCTCTTCTCTTCAGAGACACAAATAGATGCTTCTCATGCAGTAATCATCTCTAAGTGAGAAGCCAACTTGAGATGATAGGTGTCCTCCAGCATCCAATGCCTCCAACCTCCTATAATTTCTTTGTTATTATTTAACACACAAATCTTGTGAAGCATCCAATATGCATCTAATAGACCAAGTCTTTTGAAGTCTTTAATAGATCAATATAATGCAAATATGCATCTGATAGACCAAGTCCAATCAATGCAAAGGCCCTATGATCTTTAGCCATCCACTTTGTTATTTCATCTGCATCTTGGGGTTGTTGAACGGTTCCATTAACAAAGTCACATAGATCTTTTTCAATGAAAAGTAATTGTATCTTAATTTTCCATGTGTGAAATTCAGGCCCCACAAATATGGGGGTTGTAGTTAATTTATCCATTTTTTAACAAACAATATCGTGGAAAACATAAGAAATTAGAAACTGAGTGATGCATGTAATCTACAACCAATCCCTATTTTATTCTTGATAAAAAAAAACACAACATATTCATGGACACATAGGTTGGAAAATATAACATCTGTAGATAAATCTCAAGCCTCTCTTCAATAACAAAATTGTACAAGATCTCATCTGCAAAAGTTAGGGTCCGGTCATCTAAAATCCATTAAAAGCACTCTTCTTCCCATCGATCAACTCACTCTAATACCAAATGAAAGTGCTAAAGTATAATTTTTTTTGATATTATACATTCAAATTTTCACTGGATACATTCGATTACAAATTAAATAAATCACATTGATATCTAAATAGCATTATATAGCCTTATTTTCCCTTCAAAAAACTACTTATGAGAATAACTTCCCACCAACTAAATATTCAACTAATTTATTTATTTAATCTAAACTTAGAAACTAACCTAATTCATGTAATAAATCCAACATGCATACATTGTAGTTAGTTTTGTAGTTTCCTCTACTTCATTCCTTTTCCAGTGTTTGAGAAAACTTTCATTTATATGCACATATTGGTACTGAAAGTCTTTGTAATTTATTTCATGTTCTACCTTACCATATTGATATGACAAGGAGTATGTGTCGTTCCATTTTTTAGGTATTTGATGCAGGGGCATTCGAGGGTCAAGGCTGTTACTTAGATGTGGGTTTTGGTCAAAATTTACTTCTAGGGGCCATAACTTTTGACTCGGATGTGGGTTATGGCTGAAATTTCATAGGTAGTTGTGTGAGAAGCAGTTATTTGGGTTCCCAATGAACTCAACTTGATAGGTGGCCATTTTGACATTTTCTCGGGAGCCTAAAATATTTTCTTGACCTCTAAAATTGGCTTTTCATGTTTTTTTTCATTTTTTTTAGAAAGTTGTTTTTGTAATAAATTTGAAATCAATTTTTTGATTTCATCGATTAATTGGTAATTCATCTTGCCTTAGTTGGGGGCTTTTCTTGGGAAAAAATGGGATTCATAGGATGGGGTTTTAAAATTACTAAAAATGGAAAAAATCATTTTTTCTTGAAAAACTGCCAAATATGGTAATTTTTGGAATTGTAATAAGTAGGTATTTTATTTCATCGATAGGTAGAGTAGAGTTGTGAAAGTTTAATGAAAGATTATGGCATTCTGAAACTTCTATGTTGTGATTTTCTAATTTATTCTTTGAAGAGTTGAGCGTTACATCATTTGGTATCAGAGCTCATCAAGATGGCTGGGAGAGGAAGATGAGACGTTATACCAATGTAAAGATTAGTGCTAGATATCTAGAGGGAGATTGAATGACTTAATGAACAAATTAATAATCAAGGAATACAAAGAGGAAATTAATCTGATGAAGAGGGAGAAAATGTAGATGAAAGGCTGGGAGAGATGACCTATGAAGATAGAGTTCTCAGGGCTTTAGAACGAAGAAATGATGTAATAAAGATTGAAATTTTTGACTATGCTAGTAATCTTAAGCCAAAAGAACTAATAGACTGGCTAAATGAGATGGGGAAATTTTTTGAATGGAAACCTATAACATAAGAAAAGAAGATGAAGTTTACATGTACAAAGTTAAAAGGATATGCAATAATATGGTGGGATCACCTCCAAAAGGAATGAACTAGAAATGACAAGGAAAAGATTAATTTGAAGAAAAACTTGTCTTTAGTGCAAGACTATACAAATGAATTCTGCAAGCTATCCATGTGCATAAAGCATCAATATAGTAATGAGAAGATGGTTGCTAGATATGTGAATGGCCTAAAATTCTCTATTCAAGATGAACTAGCATGCACCATGTTAATAGTATGGAGAAAGCTTACCAATTAGCTCTAAATGCTGAAGAAAAGCATAATAGGCAATATAACTAGAGGAGTTGAGGTGGTTGAAGGGGTACCTTAGACCCATTTTGGGGATGTTCTAATAATGGCCGACGAGAGAGTTTTCAAGGTTATTAAAAAAATATAGACACTAGGCAAGATCCTCCAAATCAAGAAAGAGGAAGGGGGTTTCAGAGAGTTTGAGGCTAGAGAAGTGGAAAGAGGTTGGGAAAACTAGAGAAGGCCTCTCACTTGTTTTAAGTGTGGAGAAAGAGGACATAGGGCCTTTGAGTGTTCCAATTTTAACATGGAGGACAAGAATCAAGGAGGGCCTTCCAGAGTGAACCTAGCCTAGGTTGGCAATGAATTTGAACAAGAAGTATCTCTAGATATGGCAGAAAGTGTCATGATGAGAAGGACAATGATTATTCCAGCCAAGAAGGATGTAGAGGAGAAAGGCACTGATGATTCATGGCTTAGAACCAACATATTTCGAACAAGGTGTACCTCTGGAGGAATGGTATGTCAAGCAATTATTGATGGAGGTAGTTGTGAGACTATGGTTTCTAAATAAATGGTGGAGAAACTAAATATCCAATGTGAAAAGCACCCTCATCCTTATCAGATTACATGGTTTAAAAAGGGAAGTGAAGTCATGTAGTAGAAAAGAGGTGCCTTGTTATATTTTCCATAGGAAAGGTTTACAAGAATGAGCTATGGTGTGATGTGATTTCAATGGATGCATGCCATGTCCTCTTGGGTCATCCTTGATACTATGTTTGAAAGGTTATTCATAATGGGGAAAAGAATACTTACACCTTCTGGAAGGATGGATCTAAGGTAGTCTTATTACCTCTCAAGGGTGATGGGAAAATTGAAAGTATGCTATCTAAAAAGGAATTTGTCAAGGAGATGAAAGTAACAAGGTGTTGCTATGCATTGGTAGTACAAAAGGGAAAATAGGAAGACTTGACTATACCACTAGAAGCAGCTGTAGTGTTGGAAGAATATTCAAATGTTATCCCAGAGGAGGTACCTGATGGACTTCCCCAAAAATGAGATATCCAACACCATATTGATCTTATTCTAGGAGCAAGCCTTCCCAATGAAGTGGCATACAAAATGTGTCTGACACAGACTGAGCTCACACAAAAAGACTTAGTAGAGGAAAGCATGATCCCTTGTGTTGCTCCAACATTATTAACTCCAAAGAAAGATGGAACATGGAGGATGTGCATAAACAGTCAAGCCATCAATAGGATAACCATTAGGTATCATTTTCCTATCCCATGTTTCGATGCCATGATGGATGTTCTTGCTGGACCAATGTATTTCTATAAGATTGATCTGCGAAGTGGGTACCATGAAATCTGCATCCAAGAGGGGGATGAGTGGAAAACAACTTTCAAAACTATGGATGGTTTGTATGCATGGAAGGCTATGCCTTTTGGTTTATCCAATGCACCTAGTACTTTATATGAGACTCATGAACACTATGTTGTGTCCCTACATTGGTAAGTTTGTAGTAGTTTATTTTGATGATATAATAATTTTTTGTAAGTGAAGAGAAGAAAATTTAAAACAACAAAGGATCATATTAGGGGTACTGAGAAGAGAAAAGCTCTATGCTAATTTGAAGAAGTGTAGGTTCATACAAGAAAGTTTGTTTTTTTTGGGGTTTTTCATTTCTAAAGATGGTGTTAAAATGGATCCAGAGAAAGTTTGGGCCATTCTTGAATGGCATAGTCCATGTAGTATCACTAAGGTGAGAAGCTTTCATGGCTTGTCTACTTTCTATAGAAAGTTCATTCATAATTTCAACAACATTGTAGCACCTGTGGTAGATTGCACTAAGGGTCGAGAGATTTCATGGACCAAAGAGGCTGAAGAGAGTTTCCAATACCTAAATAAGAAAGTCACTAAAGCTCCAATATTAGCCCTACTAGATTTTGATAAAGCATTTGAAATGGACTGTGATGTCTCACATGTGGGCATTGGTGTTGTACTCAGCCAAGAAGGTAAGCCCATTGTCTTTTTTAGTGAAAAATTGAATGATGTGCAAAAGAAATATTCTACATATGATATAAAATTCCATGCAATTACATGAAAGCTTTGAGGCACTAGAAGTGTTATTTAGTAGCCAAAGAATTTGTGTTGTTTACAGACCATATTTCTCTGAAATACTTGAACACACAAAAGAAATTGAACACTAGACATGCAAAGTGGGTCTCTTTCCTAAAGGGGTTTACCTTTGTTTTGAAGAATAACTTAGGGAAATAGAATCAAGTTGCAAATTCCTTGAATAGGCGAGTTGTTCTTCTAACCATCATGGAAACAGAGGTGGTTGGCTTTGATGCCATCAAAGGCTTGTATGAATCTAATAGTGATTTTTGGGAAGTAGTTGATGAGTTAAAGAATCTAGTACAAGGGTATGAAAACACTATTCAAGGTGAGTATCTAATGCAAGATGGTTACTTATTCTAGGGGTAGCAATTGTGTGTTCTCTTAGGCTCAATGGGGGAAAATATTATTATCATGGAAAATAGTTTTCATAGCTCGTTGATAGGTGGCTCCTACATTTTTTAATCCAAAAGGCATAACATTCCAACAATAGGTACCCCATGCACAAGTGAATGTAGTCTTTTCTTGATCTTTAGAAGCTATCTTAAACTAATTATATCCTAAAAAACTATCCATTAAGGAATAAATCTCATAACCCAAAGTCATATCCACATTCATGTCTATATTAGGAAATGGAAAATCATCCTTTTAGCATGCTCTATTAACATCTCTAAAATATGTGCAAACTTGAATGGTTTTTTCATGTTTTGAAATTGGTACAATGTTTGATATCCATTCAACATAGTCAACAGCTCTTACTAATTTTGCACCAAGGAGTTTGTCTAATTCTTCCTTGACTAGGAGAGCTATGTGAGGATATGTAAGAATTTGGTATAGCTCTGATACCATGTAAAAATTTTCCTTAGGGTAAAATCATCCAAGATCAAGGAACTCAAGCACAAGCACAAAATGGACCATTAAAGTATGATCATAATAACCATATCAAAATGAATTCAAGTGTTGTTTTGTTGTGCACATACACACTAGGAGTGCTTGTATATAAAGGCCTCTAAGATGCATCTAGAATGATTCTAGAATGAGTTAGGAGATAAGCATGACAACTAAGCACACATCCACCAGAAGTGGATTATCCTCCATTGAGCATGAATGTACATGCATCAATGAGAGGATAAGTATGACAAGGTGTATCACATATAGAGATGTTGTAGACACCATATGCATAAAAGAGTTGCTAACTCCTATGCTATCAACAAGAGAATTCATATGAGTATGCATGCTCCTACGTGTCTAACTAATAAATAATAAAATAATACATTAACATAAGTAAACTTAAGTAAAGTGTAATAAGTAAATACTTAATTAGATCAATAGGATGCATCTTTCTCAATTTCTACTTAACTGGTTTAACACCGAGAGCTATGAATAAGTGATGATTAGTGTCCAACCCTAGTATATCTGAATAAGTACATGCCAAATTGATATTCTTTTCTCATAATAACTTAGTGTAGGATTATTTTTATTGCGATCAAAAAGATTGAGCCAAATATACCATTTGTGGAGCTTCATCCGTACCCAAATTGACTACTTGTGTTGGTTCAATGAGCACTAAAGATCTATCTTGAAAAAAACTAGGGAGACGATCATGTACCTCATCCTTAGGCACCTCAAAGAGGTTTTCACCCTTGGATACATCCTTTCTTTTTACTTTTTTTGGTTCTGACACCACCCCATAGTGGTTTTCACCATCAAAACTCCTATTCTTTTTATTTTATTTTCTTTTTATTTTGTGACTAATGTACTTGATGTCTAGCTCTGTCATGTTGGTATCTAGTTCACTGGTGGAAGAGACTATGGGTTCAATGGTATTCAAATAGCAAACTATCTCATAATCATTTTGAAACATTAAAAGCTCAGGTTTGTGATTACGTTGGGACCAATCAATGGTCACACTCTCTTGTTCTAAATTGGCAACTGTCTCATGAGATATTGGATTATTTTAATCTCCCCAAAGGAGATTAGTAGAAGGGACCCAATCTTCACACATATCTTGTTGATTTTCCAAATTAGGTATGTACTCTTGTTCTTCTCCACTATCTGATTTATCAAGGATAGGAGCAACATTATTTTGATTTGCATATCCTAGGCCAACTAGTTGCTTAGACTTGCATCTGAAAAGACCATGATCAAGTGGTTCATCTCTAGCATCTAATTTATTACTAAGAGGGTCATGTCTAGGATAGCCCATCTTCTTGACAAAAGTATACCCTCATCTATAAGTTGTAGGAGAGGGAGTGACGTTCTCATTGTGCATATACTTCTCTTCTCTATAAATCCAATCTCTAATAGCCATGTCTTCTTTCTCATCTTGAATAGGCACTGACTACTATATAGATGTGTCAAATAATGTCATAGTGGAAGAGGAAGGTTTCATCTCTTGTGAAGGTTTACCATAAGACCTAGGTGAAACTGGTAATGTTGTGAGGGAGTTGAGTTGATATCCACTCATGCCATGGTCTATGGATTTGAACTTGTCATTAGATTCAGCTAAAGTTGCATCAAAATCATTTTCTTCTCTATTGAGGGGAACATGAGTACTTTCTGAAATTGAGTTAATAGAAAAACTATTATCCCTAGGTATAAAAATCTCTATTCCATTGCAAGGAAACATAACACACTAATGATAAGGAGATGACACTATTTGCATATCATGGATCCATGGTCTACCAAGTAAAATATTGTACACGAGGGGTCCAACATCAACTATTTGGAATAAAATATCTTTTTTAATAGGACCAACCCTAATGGGAAGGATGGCCAACCCCTTTGAACTTCTCTCTACTTCATCATAGGCTTTGATAATAATCTTCTTGCTAGTATCAATAATTTTTTCAAAATAACATAATGTCTTTAAAAGAATCAAAGAAAAAATATTAATCCCAACAACCCCATCTATAAACACATGCCTAACACGAGTTCTATGGATGATGACCTTAATATGAAGGGCAAGATTTTGTGGATGGCTCAAAGATTTATCATCTTCCTCTGAAAATGAAAGGTAATGAGGGCTAGCAATATGATTAACCATGTTCTAGAATTGATCGACATCTAAATTTTTGGGAACATTTGTCATGTGCAAAGTGTCCTCAAGTACTTTTTTGTGTCTCAAAGACAACTCTAAAATCTCAAAGATCAAAATTTGAGTGGGGATCCTTTGTAGTTGATCAATAATATTATAATTTGACCTAGAATTAACCACTGGATTTTAAGGAACATACTTGGATTGCACTTGTTTTGGCTTACTTGGTTGGTTTGAACTAGGTCCTTTGATGACAAGGAGACCTTGACTGCACGTAACAACATTGAGATTTTGGGAAGACACTTGCTTAGGATACTTGACTAGTTTGAATTGGGTCCTCTAATGACAAGGGGACCTTGAGATGACTCTCTAGAGTGAGCACCCCTTAGCACCAAAATAGGTTTTTCACCAAGGATAGGAGAGCTCAAATTTAAATCATAACCATTGGGATCTTTATCTTCCATCATGTTGACACTTTCTTCTACAACCTTGAGCATATTGACAACATTTTCTGCATTTGCATAAGTGTAATTGGTTGTAGCCTTGCCATTCTTAGGTTTGGAAGCTTCCCCTTTCTCATATTTGGGCAAGGGTTCTTTGAATTCTATGTCATCAACATTGGTATTTAATCCATCTATTTAAAGTTTTCCATTCTCAATAAGATCTTGAACAATATGCTTAAATCTCCCAGAATTTTCAATATCGTGCCCAATGCCATTGTGAAGCTTGCAATAGGCCTTCTCATCCCACCACCATGGCTTAACTTCAATTATGAAAAACTTTGTAGCATCATAAGTGTGCACAAGATTATGAGCATGCACAAGATTATGAGCAAGAAGCTTCATGAAATCTCTTCATATGACTCATCCAATTTTGTAAAATTACATTTCTCTCCTTTAGGCCTTTTTGGATATCTTGGCTTGTTACTTTGTTGATTCACATTAGACAAAAGGAGAACAACTTGGTCTTTAGGCTTAGAGGAATCCAAAACTCCATCATTAACCACTTCTTTTTTATTATTCCAATATATGTTCTTTCCTTTATACTTTTTATTGTTGTTATTCTAACCATTGTTGTTGTTGTCTCCATTTTTTGTCAAAATACTTTGCTCCCTCAAAACATCCTTATTTCTAAATGCAACTTCAACCATGGTATCAAAGGACTCAAAAAACATCTTCTTAACTTCGTACTTCATTTCAAGAACCATGTTACTAATGAGTATTTCAAACTTTTCTTTCTCAGGAATAGTCCTAGAATAGTGAGAGCATTGTCATCTCCATCTTTGCAAGAAAGTAATAGAGGATTCTCCTTGGTTTTTCTTTGTGTGACATAAGTCCAATAGTGAGAAAGATTGTATGAAAAGTGTTGGAAAAATCTTTAAATTAACTCAGGAAATGTCTTAATAAGATGAGCTATATTGGTAAACCATTCCATTGCTTGACCCTTAAGAATCCTTTGAAATAATCCCATAAGATATAAATCTTCATGATGAAACTCAAAACACATAGTATAGAACTAATGCACATGATCATTCAGATCCTCATTTCCATCATATTTGTCATATTGGGGGATCTCATTTTTTCTAGGAAAATCTTTCATGTAAAAACTCTTATCAAAAGGATTAGGATAAATTGAATCAAGTGAAAAAGAACTCTTGGGTGCCAATATTTTCTTCAACTATTTCTTCAATTGGTCGATTTCTTCTTTCGTAGAGGGATCATACTTTTGAATATTTTTATCTACATCAAAGTTTTAAGGGACCTTAGCACCCTCTTTGATTAAACATTGAAAGAATGCATCTCTTTTTTGGTCCATATATGCTTCCATACATTGCTGAAAATATGGGTCTAGTTGCATAGCTGAGAAATCATAAGCATTATAGTAAAAGTTTGAGCTACCACCTCCATATCATAAACCATAATGAGCTTGTTGTGAAGGTTGTCTTGAAATTCTAGGAGGTGTTGATCTCCTATAATAATCATGTCTTGAAGCTCACCTTCCTCTAGGGCTAGGAGATCTTGAAGATGTTCTTGAGTGTCTTCCACTTCATGCAGTCTTAGGAGGGGTGGATGGATGAGAGTTGTTTCCACCACCAATGTGCACATTATTGAATTGATTATCAAGTTACGAAGCCATGAGAAGGTCTTGTGCTTCTTGACGAGATTTCCTTTCCATCTCAATAATAAATTGAATTTATTCCTCGAGGCATTTAAATTTTTCTCCCTTCTTATCTTTTTCTTCTAGAAGGGCTTTTCTCTCACACTCAAGTACTTTGAGTCTGCCACTTGCATAATCTAAAGGTGTCATGAGTGGTGTACATGGTCTTGACTGTCTAAATTGGTTACCAGTAAATGTTGCATGCACATGATAGCTAGAAGGCTCACTAATTTGATCATCATATTGATATTTCTCTTCTTGATAGGCATAATGCTTCCCTTTCATAGCCCTTTGGTGTGCATCCAAATATCTATCCTCAATATGGGGTGAGGTTGGTCTATTTTCATGAGTGGGACCACCACTCAAAAGTTCAACATATTATTCATCACTTTGTTTCTTCTTTTGTGGAGCCATTGTAAAATCCATATCCATATCCATGTGAGGTGATGCTAAGGGTATACTCAACTCAATAAGATCATTACTAGGGTCAAGCAAAGCTTTTGGAATATTCTCAGGCGATTGAAAAAACATAGGTTCTATTCCTTTACATCTTTGATGAGTTTGAACTAAAGGTAATCATTTAAAGATGACTTGAGGTCACTTTCCTTGATCTACTTGATATCTTGTTGTAACCAACATGAAAGAAAAGGTACTAGGTGATAGAATAACCAGGTAGGAAATTTTGGTACCAAACTAGGATAGTAAAAGCACTCACTTGTCCAAAAGAGATGTGATAAGATAGAATTTTGCAATAGGCATAAACCAACATTGTCATAGAGGTGCCCACAACTTTGGGTGAATACCCTAGCACATATGGATGAGGAGGATGATTTAATGAGATTATAAATAATTAAAATTGAATTTTTATGAAAGTGGATGGATTATAAATTTCTAAGACTCTCCAAGCTTAATATCAAAGAATCTAAAGGTATATCTTTCTCAACAAGGAAGTTCTCTAACTCACCGACTCCAAACAAGGTCACTTGTAAAATCAAAGATCACTAATTCAAGGGGTCAAAGCACAATAACTCAAGGTGCAAAAAAGTTTCTAACAATGGGGTAAGTAGCCTAATTTGAACCAGATCAACCTAGGGAGACTGAAAATAATAAGATAGAAAAGTCGTTTGATCATAATGTCTTGACTCAGAAAGTCAAATTTTATTTGTTTTAAATATGCAACTACGTGTGATAAATTTTGAATCATAAACTAGACACGCAAGACAACAATTAGGGATTTCAACCAAACATCTTCAAACAGTGAGCAAGGGACAAAACAACCTTACACATAAACAAGAATAGTGTCATAGTATCAGTCTAATCTATAGATGCACCATTCTATATGTTCTCAAAATGTTTTCCAATCATGCACATAGTCTTGGAAAAGAAAGTTTGGAAAAACTATGGCTCTTAGTAATGTTCAACTCTACAACTTTTGCAATCTGGAGTGGGTGAAATCCAATCCTGGCACACCACGGTTTTCACATATTCTGAGAATTTAATCAATCAGAGATACTGAAGAAGTCTGATAATCCAACAAAAGACTACACCAATGAGGATTTCCCTCACAAGGACATTTATATAGCAATTTCTAATACCATGTTGAAAATGGCTATTACCGCTTGAGGTTCTATCCACATGGTTGACCCAATAAAAGAAATGTACTACGGTTAACCCTCTCTAATCAAGGAAGACTCACAAAGTTGTACCACATGGGGAAATGGTTTGGATTCAAGGGTCCCAAGTTTCTGATGTGCCCAAAAGAGAATTGAGCATACTTCTCTAGCCTCTTCACCTTACCCAAACATAAGAAACAAGATTCTTTGACATGCTAATTCAAAATCACCTCACCAAATTTTTAGAAAATCCAACAAAAAACACCACCAATCTCAAAAGAGAAATTATTAATTGATGTTGAGGACAAATCCAAGTGGAATAGTGTGATAATAAAAATATCCTTCCCTAGCTACAAGGGGATCTATCATTTAGAAGTGTTTCACATGTAAGGCAAGAAAATGAAGCACATTCCCTCAAGAACTCCACAAATAGTGTTCATAGGGTCTAATTACTATGTGAAACACATATGTGTGAAAGTAAATCTAGATTCAATTTTAGAACACCAAATGAAGTGTGAATCTATGAAAGCATGTAAAAGCACTCAAGCCAAACACATGCGATGATTCATTTTACTTTCAAATACAAATGTTATAAAGATCCAATGAAATAGCCGGTAATCCTTGCAATGCATCCTTTCTCTATTTTACCTTTTATTTATGCTTGAACACTCGCTCACAACAAAAAAAGCAACAAGCAAAACAAGAAAACACAAGATATGCAATATATATCCAACTTATGCAAAACTAGGGTTGGATGTGAAAATAAAATTTTGAAGAGTGGTAATAACTAGAAAATAATTCAAATTAAATCTCACATCATGCATTGATCCATATGAAAATTAAATGCAAGCTATTCATTAAATGCCATTTTTTGAATATTGATTTTTGACCTAGTGAACAAGATTGGACCTATACGAAATGAATTAGGAATCAAATCCCTAAATGTGAAAATTTGCCCCTATAAAAAATTAGAGAGCTTTCCAGAATTATCAAAATTTTGAATATATCTTTTTATTTGTGCCCTCGAGAGCCATTTTGTCAAAATAGATGAGTTTTTACAAATCAAATTATTGAGCCCTAATATGATCTCTAAATTAAAAATAAAAAGAACCCAATATGTTTAGAATTTAGAGAGATTTCTAAAATTGTAGACTTTTCCAAAAAAAAATGCTAATTTACTCCCTAAAACATTTTTTCATGAAAATAAAGAAAAAATTATAAAAAATAAAAAATACCTTTGAAAAATTCTAAAATTAGACTGAACCTTTTCTAATAAGTCACCACCTTGCCAAAACAAAATTCAAATCAAAATACCTATCCATTTAGTAGATATGATCAAATCTTTCAAATCTAGGGATTTTTGTCTCCAAACAAATCTAGAGAAGGGGTTTAACTCCAAAAGTATCCAAAACTAGCAAGTAAATGTGGGTTTCCCCGCAATGGGTGCCAAAAAATGTATGTCTAAAATGTGAGCACACTTCTATGAGTCATTATATCCATGATTGATCAAGAATGAGGTCTCAAATGGAAACTCATAGCTCTCTATTCATGGAGTGCAAGGGTTTGTAATGGAGGCCCTTAGTTTGACATAGTTTGTACCCATGCAAGTACATCATGAAACAAGAGATTCAAGGATCAAAATATGAATGCAAATGAAGATATAAAATAATATAAATGATGACAATGGAAAGCAATGCAAGAAAGTAAACCTAGTCTTTGAAAGGAAATAACAATGCAATATTAATCTGTGAAAACAAATATGGATCTAAGCTAAAATGAAAATGAAAAAATGGATCATGATGATGGAAGCCATGGATGTATTAGAGAAGAAGACAAGAAGATAGAAGTTCTCCATAAAATTTTTTAATGCTCAAACTCTTCCAAAAATCTCTCTCCAAACCTACAACATAACCATAGCATAATCATGGGTGTTCAAACCTACGGCATAACAATAGAATAATTGTGAATGTCAAAAATGAGGAGAGGGCTCTCCCTTATAAAGAAGAATGTGGTCGTGGGAGGCTTCTCACAACCAATATGGGATGATAGAGTTTGATCCATGTAAGACAAAATTCACCAATGAGAAAAGAGGAGGAAAATTAAATGAGGGAAGGAAAAAACAATTCATTTAATTTTCATTTATTTCATTTCCTTTTTCACATGGGAGTTTATTTAATTAAAAGAGAGCAAGTTCTTTTAATTAAATAGGAAATATTTAATTAAATTAAAAGAGGAATCTTTCTTTAATTAAAGGGGATTTTATTTAATTGAAAGGGAGCATGTTCTTTTAATTAAATAGGAAATATTTAATTAAATTAAAAGAAGGGGTTTTATCTTAATTAATTAAATGTTGATTAATTATTTAATTAAAAGAGAGGTTTTCTTTTAATTAAACAAGACCTTCGATAAAATGATCAAACCTTAGGAAATATTGAAATAATTGAATTAATTATAATTTGATCAAAAAAATTGATTTGAATTGATTTAATAAAATATTGCAAGCCATTGATTCAAGAAATTTGATAAATTGAATAATGGGGGCCCATAGTCTAGGTGACCATTTTAGGGTGCATATAACCAACACCCAAACTAGTCGTACATTTAGATCCATCAAAATACAAGTCCCAAATATCATCTTGTTGAATAGCTAGAATAGTATTATCAAGAAATTCCATAGATGTAGAACATATTTCTAAATAAGGATAGGGATCTTCGGCTAAATAATATGTTAAATCTTGTCCCTTAATAGACATCTAAGAAATGAAATTAAGATCAAATTATGTAAGTAACATCATCTACTTTTTGAAATGGCCAGAGAGATTAGTTTGTGAGAAAAGATGTTTCAAAGGATCAAATTTGATAATCATATTGACTTCAACATTTATATGATAATATCTAAGTTTTTGACATGCATAAACTACAACTAGACATTGTCTTTCCAAATATGTATATCTTGTTTCATAATCAAGTAAAGTCTAACTAATGTAATATATAGGTCTTTCCTTACCATCATCATCATTTTGAGCTAACAAGGCACTTTACAACCTTCAAAGTTGCTGAAGTATACAAATGAAATGGCTTATCAAATTTAGCTAGTTGCAAGATAGGGGGATTTACAAGATACTCCTTAAATTGTTCAAAAGTTTGCTTACATTCATCATTACAAAAGAAAATAGTTTCCTTTCTAAACAAGGAAGTAAAATGAATTGTTTGATTAGATAGCTTAGAAACAAAATGACGAATAGCTTGTATTTTTCCTTGTAAATTGCATAGCTGAGAAATATTCTTAGGAGGCATATTAACAATAGCACCAATCTTTTCAGTATCAACTTCTATGCCTCACTTAGAAATTATAAATCCTGATAATTTACCAGAGTCTACCCCAAAAACACACTTCTTAGGATTCAATCTCATGTTGTAACTTCTAATCCTTTCAAATATTTGTTGTAAAATAGTAACATGATGTTCTCTTTGTATAGCCTTTATTATGATATCATCCACATAATCTTCAAGAATCTTATGGATGTAATCTTGAACAATAGAAAAAAAAAAAAAAAATTGTGGAGGAGAGAGAAAGTGACGAAAATAGAAAGAAAATAATAAAAAATTGGAAAATAGGAAAAAAGGAGAAAAGAGGAATTTCTATTTTCAAGGTGCATAGGTGGCGTAAATAGAAAAAAATAATAAAAATAGTTGTTATTCCATTAATTGAGGTGTGTAGGTGGCATTTTAGAAGTTTGTGGAAAATTCCTTAAATCATGCATTTAATATTTGTTGTGATTCATAAAGAAAATTTAATTTTGTCATTGGGCCACATGGTGTTGCTTAGTTGTATTTAGGTGGAAATTCTAGAAGATTGTGGATATTGTAGAAGGTTGTGGAAATTCTAGAATGTTGTGGATAAATCATGCCTTGGGTGGTAAGTGCTTATTTAAGGAAGGCTTATGTTCATTTTTAATCAAGCTCTTTGGATGTAAAAGCTCTTCAAGTGCAAGCTCTTCAAGTGTAAGCTCTTGTAGTGAAGCTCTTCGTATGTAATCGCTTGTAAGAAAGATTGAGAAGTAGAAGCTTGGGAAGTAGAAGTCTTAAGAAGAAGCTGTTTTGTTGTAAGCTCTTCTAGTTGGAAGCCCTTAGTGAAGGAATCTCTCTCATATTGTGAGAATTTGAAGTTCTTCCATGTGGAGAATATTGTAAGGAATTTTCAAGTATTAATGGATGATGCTTTATGAAGCATTTTTTTCATCTCCTTGTCTCCATATTGTTGCATTTTTGGTTGTGAGTTGGTATGGGTAGTGTGGCCTGTCATCACGTGTTGACAATTTGCTCCTGCATTCTTCAATCCAAAAGACATCATGACCCAACAAAATGTTCCCCAAGGTGTTATAAATGTAGTTTTCAATCAATCTTTAGAAGGAATAAAAATGTGATTATATCCAAAAAAACCATCCATAAAAGATAGGAAAGCATGACCTGCCTTTGAATCCATAATCATATCAATATTAGGTAATGAGAAATCATCCTTTAATGATGGAAAATTTAGATCTCTAAAATTAGTACAAATCCTTCTTAGTTTTTCCTTTTGAAATAGGCACAATGTTTGAAATCCAATTAGAGTAATCAATAGAATGAATAAATCCATAATCCAATCATTTTTTAATTTCACTTTTGACTAATAAAGTAGTCCTTGAATTCATCTTTCAATTTTTTTGCTTCACAGGTTTTATATTTGGTTTTAAAACAATATTATGAGAAACAATCTTAGAATTAATGATCGACATATCCAAATATGTCCAAGAAAAAATATCCTTAAACTCAAGTAAAAGAAAACTCAATTGATTATGTTCATCCTAATTCAAACATTTCCCAATCTTTATTATCTTTTCAAGATTATTCTCATCCACTTGTATATCAATAGTCTTAGTTATTAACAAATCACTTCATATCAGAGGATCCATTGGTAAAGGAACAATATCGTAATTATTATGTTCTCCAAAATAAGAATCTAAATTTAAAGAAAAAGGCTTCCTTTTTTTGTGATGGAACTTAGGTAAGTCTTCATAAAATCCTAAAAATTCCATTAAAGTTTGGAAAAATATCCCAAGTAGGTGCTTGATTCATATGAATGAGAAGTGGGTTAACCAATTTCAAGTGACCACCACATATATGATTAAAATTAAGAGGAAAAGATGATGGTTTTATATATGGATTAAACCCTAATCCATACATATGACCATAAATTTTATTATCCAAAGGTACTTGTATACCTTTCTCATATTTACCATATCCTTTCCCATTAAATCTTGATTTCTTAAGCAAATGATAACTAGAACCATACCAATCAATCATTTTAGATGGACTCCAAGGAGAAACATATGTCATAATATTAGAATAATCAAGTTTTATCATATCAATCATTTCTTATATTAAAGTAGTAACAAAATTAATTTTTAGTTCCTCAGAAATTAGAAAGGAATAAAACCTTGTTTCTCAAATTCATTTTGTTGCTTCATCAATTCCAAATTAGTGACCTTATATTCTCAAATAAAAGTGGGATTAAAATCCAATGTCCCCCAATCAGCTTCAGTCAAATTATAAGATGAAGCTTTTGGCTATTGAATCTCAGGTTGTTTTTCAATCGCTTTACTTTATTGAAGAGTGTCAAAGATTTTAACATATTCGGCATTTAAGAAAGGATTCAAGACATCATCCACATGTAATGTATAAATTAAGTTGTTATTGATGAACCTAACCTCATGATAAAGAGTAGAAGGAATCACATGAATATTTTTTAACCAAAGTCTTACTAACAAAAGATTATAATTGAGAGGTTCAGGCATAACATGAATAGGCATATTCAAGATGACCAGACCTACTTTAGCATGTAGAGTAATAATGCCCAAAATTCTTTTTGCAATATTATCAAATCCACATATAGGAACATTATCAGGTTGAATAGTAGTAAGATTAGCCTTAATCACTTTAAGCATATCCATGCTACAAACAATAAGCCCATATCCATTATTGATTAATGTTCTTCAAATGATACTTTAATTAATAGAAACAAAAAACATAAGAGCCTCATATTGATTTTGCACCTCAAGAGAAGGTAAATCATTATCTGAAGACATTATAAAAGGTAGAAAAGGCATAGCATGCATACAATCTAAAATAGAGTGAATGTTGTGTTGATTAAGAGGCAAAGAATGAAGAGAAGATGAAGCTTTTTGCAATGCCTCATAATATGTTAGAGAAGTTTGAAGTAACTCCCATAAAGATATCTTAGTAAGAGTAGCACATAATTGATCAACTAAGTTATACTCTTTGAAGGTAGAAGAAAAGTTAGGAGCTTGAGGAAAAATAGCTTGAGAAGGTGGTAAATATACTAGAATAGTAGGGTGAGAGTTATTCTATGTGTGATAAGAATGCAAAACAAAATCAGTATTATCAGAGAAATCCAAAGGATCTCTAGGTTTATCCTTAATTGTTAGTCGAGGACATCCTGTTACCATCAAAAAAGGTATAGGATATATCATCTTAGGTTTATCAATGTTGCATATAGTGGAACATGAAGGTAACCATGCACACACCCTATGGTAAAGATTAATTAGAGAGGTTGTAAAGGAAAGTGAAATAGAAATATGATCAATGAAGATCTTATCCGGACCATTTTCATCCTCACTACCATGTGCCTTATTAGGGAATCTATCCTCTTTTACAATAAAATCTCATCAAAGTATTCCAAACAAGAATCATACATATTGAAATACAAAAGGCATGAAAATGTCAATGTTTTGGTATTTTTAAAGAAATTTTGCAATTTTTTTGTATTTTCAAAATATATAAATAAAAGAAATCTAATTAACATGCAAGATCTAACCTAAGATTCAAATCTAACACCAAAAAGAAAGAGTTGCCTATTGTGGGTTTACCAAAATGAATAGGGTAAAAATGGATCTCTAACAATGCATATTACATTCACCACTATTCATGTACTTTTTTTTACTTTAGAGTTGATATGGAATAAGTAGTGGAAATGCTTAAAATTAGACAAAATAAGATACATACCTCAAAGTAGCACCAATCTATAAATACCTATTTTCTAATGTCTTTGCTCAATTTCTAGAAAATTTGCAACCTGTTTAGTAGTGGAAATGTCAAGATAGAGAAAACCCAGAATTTTTTTATCAATCTAAGAGCAAGTCGACCTTGACCCGATTGGTGGGGCACAATCATACCCTAGGGAAAAATTGTGCCCAAAAAAGTTGACCTCGATCATTATTGCTTCAATGAAAATTTTGTTCGCAAATCTTGGAAGTCTTTCGAAAAGGGTATCTAAATCTGTACTCCAATCCTTGAAAAAGAACTTGCATATATCTAAAAATTGGGTTTTTTGGGTGGCTATATAGGGTTTTTCCTTAGTGGGTATGTGTAGGATCATGGTCCACCCTTTCAAAATCTATATAACCATTTCAAAATCTATTCCAATTTTTTTCACACCCACCCTTCTATTAAATGAAAACAATTAATAGCTTTATTAGGTCTACTATATCTTTTGATACCAAACTTATATGCTCCACTTTAAAAAATCCCAAAAATGTGCTTTTGGCTTGTTTTTATGTGACTTTTACTTCAAACATCTAGTTGATGATTTTATTTTCACCAAAATTTGATGAAATGAAAAGGGTTTCTTAAGAATGTTCTTACTTTCCTAGAAATGTAAGGTTCATCAAATTATGAATTTAGTAAGTAATTATAACTTATTTTCTAATAGAGTTACATATGAAGTGCTAATTGACACACTACTTGAAAAACAACTATAACTTTCAAATGGTACAACATTTTTTTAAATCCAAAAGATGCATCACATTCTATGTTTCTTCTACTATAAGGGAAATAAATGAAAAATTGAATTTTGTAGAGTTTTTAATTAGTTAAGGTGGTCAGACACAAGATTTTTTAAAATTCCAAAACTACTAAAGTCAAAAGTTAATTAATTATTATTTATTTAGAACAAAAATACCTAAAAATATGTGTCACTTCTAGGCATGATTCTACTACTTATATTTAGAATATTATTAAAAAATATTATCATTTGATTTTGATTAAGGTGGTTAGACATATGTTTACTTCTTATTTTTGTTCTAAAATTTTTGTAATATTGCATTAAAATTCAAAATTTTGACCAATCAATTTTTATTTTTTTGACATAAGTCCTAGTAGTTTGGAAACTAGATTCAATTTGCTAGAGATTCTTTTCTCTCAACTTTTTGATATAAAGTTAATAACAAGTAGAAAATTGCATGTCAAGTTGACATAACCCTAATTTTCTAATTTTTTATTGCATCTTAAGAGCATAGTTTGGTTGACCATGATCCTGCACATACCCTAGTCAAACCCCAATTTTGGTGATTCCCATCTCTACAAATAACCGAATATAATAGAATGTGTGTGTGTGTGTGTATGTATTGAATGTGTAATGCCAAGATCTAATCTACTAGATTGAAACCCTAGCATGAATATATGTGTATGAGAAAGCAACACATAGATTTGAATAGGATAAGAAAGCATACCAAGCCCCCAAGGCTAAAGTACTCCTGCCGAACTCATAATCTATAATTGCTATCCCACAATAGTATCTTTGAATGCTTGAATATCAAAAATGGTAGATCAAGGGAGATTGCATCTCTCTTGCTCCAAATAAATGTTTATTTTTAGAATACTTTACAACAATTGAGGTGCGGGGGGGTGGGGAAGGGGGTGGGAGGGGTGGGGGCAGTGGGTTTGAATTAGTAATCCAAGGTCTAGATGTGTAAATAAAACTTTTCTTAGTTTAGTGAACCCATAAAACATTTATACTCATGCATACATCCATTATATTATGCAATCACTTAAAACTTGTAGGTTACTATCCGATCAACTTGCAAAAACATAAAGCATGAAACATAATGGATTTATCAACACACTTGACACAATGATTTATGTGAAAACCCAATTTGAAAAAAACCACTAGTAACATGCTACTATTTTCACTCTTTTGATGTGATGCCCTATGAAAGGCCAACCTTGTTAAAGCTTACAATGCACACTATCAAATGTGACCCTTGTTAGAATTATTTAGAATAACTGAGAGGGGCGGGGGTGTGAATCAGTTATCCAAGGTCCAATGATGTCATATACAACTTTTTCTACAAATCCTTAATGGAACATAACTAAAATTATTAGGCATGCAATTGAACAGTAAACAATCATGAAAAGTAAACATGCATCACACCATAACACTAAGGATTTGATAACCCAAAAAGCCTCTAGTAATAAGAATGTAAAACTGGAGTGGGGATGATACCCACAAAATAACTGTGCAATTGATTTCAACCACTTCTGATGGTCTACCCTGTTAAAGTCTACAAAACATTGTTAAATGTGACCTTGTGAAAGGATTCAAGAACATTCAACTTAGAATGTCACCCTGTTAAAGGATTTACATAGAGCTGTTAGGCTCACCCAAGTCCATGGGATTTACAGTCACCTTCTCAAAAGAATCTTTCATCCCTCTCTAAGGATCTCCTATCCTCCTCCTAAGGATATCTTATCCTTCTCCTAAGGATCTCTTTTATCCTTCTCCTAAGGATCTCTTTATCCTTCTCCTAAGAATTTCTTTATCCTTCTCCTGGGGATCTTCTATCATTTTCTTGAGGCTTATCCACCTAGCTATTATGTTAACCTAGCAATGTAGGATTTCAATATCTAATACAATGGTAAGAAAGTATTAGAGGGGTTTTCACCTGATACATATTACAACCCTAACTATGCAGATTTTAGATCACTCTTTAGTCCCTTTCTTTGCTTGGCTTCTCTCCCTTGCAGTGCTAATAGCTTGTTCACCCTTCAAAATCTATCTCCTTGAGTTCTTCCACTCGTTATGCCAATGCAATCTTTGGTAACTTGATCAACTCAAAGTCTTGATACTCTGTTCTTACTCCTCTTGGCTTCTTCCCATGATCACACTTATGGCCAACTCCCTCTCATGCATGTGCACTTGATTTCTGACCTATAACTCCTTACAAAGAAGTTATGTTCTCTATTTCCCACTCAAATTTTTTGAGAAAATGGTATTGTTTTGCCTCCAATTTGCTTCTTTTAGAAACTTCACGATAAATCCATTTGTATTCGCCTTGAATTGGTTTGCATGGATTACATAGAATTTTGTGACATCTGCTCATAATCCATATCATCCAACTAATTCACAAAATTTGATGTAACAACCTTATCACTACTGATCTGGTGAATCTTTGTCTTAACAAATAATGCAGCAACTCAGCATTATTGGTTTACTAATGCTCGACTCCTTCTGTGTTACTCGGCTTCTATCATTATTTTACTAGTGGTTAGTACCTATAGTATTTTTGCTTTGCTCGGCACTTGAATACTTACTCGGCATCCATTATCTTTTTTTTCTAGTCAGTACCTAAAGGATTTTGTGTTTACTCGACATCTGAATAATTACTTGGCTTAGACTAAAGTTGAACTTGCTCGACTTTAATTGAGAATATGTTCGGCTCTAACTAGCTTGCTCGGCTCTCTCTAATGAACTTAGTTAATATTTACATCTTTGATGTGTCTTAGTGTGTCCATCCTCTTAGAGTATGTCATAAATACACTATTTCATCAATGGCTTAGCTAATCCTTATACTTCATTACATCATCATAACTTCAACCTTTCTCTAGGTACTCTAGTTACATCTTATTGATTGCCACCTCCTTGTCAATCAACCAATTGATAGTATTTGGATCACTAAAGAAATTATCATTCCTGTAAGTAGAAAATTTGACATCAATGAAAAAAAAATGATTGAAACATTCTTTATCAGTTCCATTATCCTTCATTCATGATCTTTTCAATCATTTCCAACAATCTCTCTCTTTGGCATTGATGGCAAACCAAACTGATGAAATGATTAAGCTGATCAACTTAGTTACCACCAAAATTACATATGTTTTATACTTGGTATATAACTTCATCTTTTGCTGATGAAAACTCAATCCTCTATTCTGCTTCTCCCTCTGGACTATTGCATCCTTACTTTGTATTCTTGATCCTTCATATATATCTCCCTCTTAATTTGTATTGGTCAGTTTCTCATATATCTCCCTCTTTGACATAAATTCCAAAGATGTAGTATCTTTAACATGCTAAATAGAGGCTTTGCATCTTCATATTTTTCTCCCTCTGTCACCATGCTTGTGACTGATCTGGAGTTTCTGCTCCTGTTGTCATCCTCTGCATCATTCTTCTGATATTTCAATGATCTACTCCTGTTGATGTAGGGAAATTTATTTTTTCCTTTAGACTTCTTGAGTTAGGGGCATTACCCTCAACTTGCCTCTAAGATATTCATATGCATCCTTGGGTAATGGTTTGGTGAAGATATCTTCAGTTTGTTCCTTTGTATGAATTTACTCCATCTTCACTTGGATGTCTTCCACCAATTCTTTGACATAGAGATACTTGATTGCAATATGCTTGGTTTTTGCATGCATTACTGGATTCTTGGATATGTTTATAGCACTTGTATTATCACAATACAGTATCATAGGTTTGGTTACCTCTTCTTTCATTCCTTTCAATAGATGTTTGAGCCATACAATGTTTGTACAATTGACAGTTGCTGCCACATATTTTGCTTCTGCAGTGGACTGAGATGTGCATGTTTGTTTCTTACTAGTCCAAGTAACTAGCCTTTTTCCTAAGAATAATGCTCCTCCACTTGTGCTTTTCCTGTCATCAATGTTTCCTCCCCAATCTACATCTATGTATGCATTGAGCTCAAACTTCTCATTCTTTTTGTAATATAGGCCAAAATCATCAATTCCTTTGAGATACCTCATTATCCTCTTTACTGCCATGAGATGATTTTCTCTAAGATTAGTAGAGAATCTAGCCACTATTCCAACTACCAGTGCTATGTCTGGTCTGCTATGTACAACATATTGTAGTTTTTCAATCATGGATTTGTATATTGTTTGATTGACTTCAACAAATTCATCATTTCTGGATAGCTTGTGTCCTATTGCCATTAGTGTGCTGACCTGTTTGGAGTCTTCCAATCCAAACTTCATAATTATTTCCTTGATGTACTTTGATTGTGTCATAAAGATACCATGTTTTAGTTGATGTACTTGTAATCCTACAAAGAATTTTATTTCTCCAAACATAGACATTTCAAACTCATGCTTCATTTTGTCAGTAAAACTTTTGCAAAGTACTTCCTTTCCTTTAAAAACACTGTCATCCACAAATATTTTAGATACAAGAATATCCTTACCTTCTTCTGATTTGATGTACATGTTGTTGTTGTCATCAGTTCTTTCAAATCCTATTTGCACTAGATACTTGTGAAGTCTCTCATAGCAAGCTCTAGGGGCTTGCTTTAATCCATATAGAGCCTTATGCAATTTACATACCTTTTGGTTGCTCTATGTAGACTTCCTCTTCAAGTATACCATTCAGAAATGAGGACTTAACATCCATTTGATAGACTTTAAATCCTTTGAAGATTGCATATGCTAGTAACATCCTTACTTCTTCCATTCTGGCAACTAGAGCAAAAGTTTTTCCATAATCTAGTCCTTCTTCTTGTGCATAACCTTTGCAAACTAATCTTGCCTTGTTCCTTGTGATTTCACCATTCTCATATAACTTGTTTCTAAACACCTACTTGGTTCCAGTTACATCCTTTTCAGTTGGTCTTGTGACTAAGGTCCATGTTTTTTTCTTCTCAATTTGATAGATTGGGTGAACCCACAATAGTGGGTTATACTTTTTTTCCTAAACTGACACTGAACTCTGAATTTTTAAGAAAATGTTCACTTTCAAATGCAAATTCCCATTTAACGGTTAGGAATTTGAAGATGAAGTAAACTAGAGTCTTTTAGGATTTTGTGTCTAGATTCTAAATCTATTTTTTTTTTAATTTTGAAAATTGATTTTATTGAATTATTTTTTCTCCTACGAAAATTTGTATGATATCAAAAACCTGATTTTTAAAGAGTGACACTATTTTTTACACACACAACTTTTTTTCTACAATAGATATCAATGTGATTCTTTCGAATTTAGTTTGTTAACATCCATACCTAAACTGTACATTTGGTCTTATATCTTTATCGTTAGTATTTCATATATTATTGTAGTTTAAAGTTGGCATAACACTAATTTAGACATACATGGCTTTTGACACATGTAACTTATTATATATTTACCCAATTTTTTAAAAGAAAAATTTGATTGAAAGGTGACTCAAATACAGAGACCGTACTTATTTTTCAAAAAAAATTATTTTTATATTTACTATTTTTCCATGAGCGTCGAATATCTTAGTTTATTTTTTATAATAAACCTATATTTAATTCATGTTAAAAAATATATACCTAAAAAATTTGAAAAGGACCAAATTCATAGTCATTACAAAGCTAGTTTAGAGTACTTCAATCATGTACAATTTCAAGTCTTCAGTGCTCCATTTGAACCTGGTAATTCAGCTCTGAAGAGAGGAAATCATTGAAAAAACTTGAAACTATTCTATCTAGCTAGTTTCTATTGAAACTATTTTGCAAACTTTCGATAGAAACTAAATTTCTTAGTTTCTATCGAAACTATTCACAGTTTACAACCATGGCTAGCAAACCACTTTGCTAGTTTTGATCAAAACTATCAAGATAGTTTCGATCGAAACTAAGAAAGCGAGATAACCCCTATTCCGACCATAGGGGTGTTTCTCTAGTCAGCTCCTTAGGGTTTTTCCCTAGTCGGCTAGTAAGAAGGTTTTTTAAAATAAAAAAATTGTATATAAATATGAGTTTCATTTTTTACAATTCGCATTTATGTGAAATCAAGTAATTAGCTTCTGAATTGGAAGAAGGAAATATTTGACAAACTTCAACCTATTTTTGAATTTTGGAGGAAGAATTTACGACACGGGCAATAAAGATAAAAGAACAAGTAAATATGCACGAAGAAGAACTAAGGAACAAGAAGATGAAAATTGTCAAAAAATGCTAGCAAGATACTATCTTAGATCAGGTACACATGCACAATCTTTTTTCCAATGTATTTAATTAGTTTATTTAGTTAGGATTAGGGTATAAATCCAATTAGGAATATGCCATTTATCTTAAATTAGCATTACTAGATTAACTTAATATTAAGAGTTTATTTCAAATTATGTTCATATTTAGGCCATTAGGGTTTATTCAATTATGTCCATATTAGTCCTTAGGGTAAATATTACATTATGAATAAATTTAAATTATGAATTTATTTAGTATGGGAATTACCTTGTTTATTGAATTATGTTAATAACTTATAGTCCATTAAGGTTTATTAGATTATGATTAAATTTAAATAAATGAATTTATTTAGGACGTAGTAGACCAGGACAATCTATCAACATTGGAGAAGGTTCATCCCAAGTTCAAACAGGTACATGTGCATATCTTGCAAGTATATCATATAGATCTCTCTAGAATTCTAGGTCTCTATCAAACTTTATATCTTTAATTTTTAAATTTAGTGAACCATATTTCCCCTTATAAACTTACTTGATTTTATTTGTTATATCATGCATGTGCAACTCTAGTAGATGATGAAAATGTTGGACATGAGGAAATTGAAGATGAAGCAATGGATATTGAAGAAGGACCATCTGAAGGTTAGATAATTTAATCAAGTACATAGTATTTCACTCAAGTTAAACATGTATATATGTATGTACATATATGTCCCCTAAAGAGATTGTATCTTAAGACTTTGATTCATTTTTTCTTGTGCAGCTCGAGATCAAACAAAAAATGAGAATGTTAATTTAGCTCAAAGATTGAAGAGAAAAATTAATCATAGAAACATAGATCATTTAATTGAAATGGATGTGGAAAAATTGAGAGAATATGCTAATCAACCTACACATACTACGAAGAGGAAATTGAATAAAAATTCTAAAGACATAATTGCACAATTTGAGAATCTATCAATAGTGGAGAAAACTCAACTATTATCAATTTCACTTCTTAAAGATGAATTAAAGGAGCCACTAATACTATTGGGTATAGATACAAGTATAAAAAAGAGGAGGACTTCTAAACTAGAAAAAGATATTGTTGAAAGTGTTAAGGAAGGGTTACATTCCATTGGGAAAAAAATTAGATCTGCAGATAAATCCATTGCACGAAGAGTTATACTGACATCTATTTTAAATAAGAAAACATCCCAAAATAGACAGATCTCTTCATTATCATCTCATTTCGGGTATAGTCGGAAGACAATACTACATTATCTGAAAAGGAGAAACAATTTGAATGATAGTACATTAGAAGTCAATTGGGCACTAATGTGTAGAGCTCCTCGATCTGACATGATTGGGGAAATAGTTAAGAACTTAGTTATTCAATTTTGGATTGATAATACTTGTCCTTCACCAAATAGAAGAGATATAATCAAGAAAAGGTTTAGGCCTAAGGAATATATTCAACATGCAAAACATTGGTTGGATGTCACTCAACATGAATTGTATCTCTCATTTTGTAATTTAAATCCTAACATAAAGATTGGACAAACAATGTTTGAAAGATTGAAGCCCTATTTTGTGAAGATAAATAAATCTTTTGAAACATGTTGTTGTTGATATCGTGTTGAATTTGATCTGTACTATGAAGGGTTTCAAAAGATGATAGAAGAAAGTGGTGGAACTTCTCAAAATACTTTTCCTAAATGACTGAGTCAATTCATAACATCAATCTTATGTGACAAACCAAATGATTTTGGAATAGGTGAAATAGATTGCATAAGATGAACTTGTAAAACATGTGGTAACTTGACTAAATTTCCTTTGAGAGAAGAAGATACTAATACGACAAGGATGGTAAAATGTAAGAGATATAAGTACATAAAGTCAGAAACAAAAATTGGAAAAGAATCAACAAGGTTAGAATATGTAGAGGATGAGATATCGGCTGGAGAATTTATGTCAAATTTTTGTAAATTGATTCAAACATATATACGCCATGCATTTTTTTCTAAGTGGCAAGCAGAAGAATTTCAAACATTAAGAGAAACTTTTCCACTCGGAACAATTCTATCTGTTGTTGACTTTGTAGAGAATTAATCTTTCGTATCTCAAAAACAACTTCAAGCATAATACTACTATACAGAGGAGGTTACTATTATGGTTCAAGTGTCTTATCGACATGCACAAATGAATCTGGATGGTGTGGAAAGTATAGATCAAGAAAGAGTCATTAAAAAGGAGTATCAATTTTATATTAGTGATGACAAAGAACATGACACACATTTTTTGGAACATTGTTTTAAGACATTTTTTGAATATTTGAAAAACAAAAACATTAAAATAAAAAAACATTTTGTATGGTCAGATGGATGTGCAGCACAATTTAAATCAGCTAGACCATTTTATGCATTATGTAGATATCATTGATACCTTAATATACCACACATTTGGAGTCTTTTTGAGAGTGGACATGGAAAGGGTGAGCATGATGGTGTAGGAGCTTGTATCAAACATGCTTTAAGAAAGTATCAAATGGACTATAAAGGATATCACATTAATAATGCTCATGATGTGGTTGAGTGGTGCAAAACACATTTTTTTGTGCCAACAAATATAGATAACACATCATCACAAGCAGATCGAGTCATACCATTTAGAGTGTTTTGGGAGGTATCAGGTATATGAAAATTAATTTGTTCATATTTTTAAATTGAATCTTAAATTTATATTTAATATGTTACCTTAGATGATCTCTAACTAAATTATGGACCTTGTGTACATTCAGGTGTTGATAGAAGATCAATGCATGGATGCAAGAGGGTAGAGAAGACACGATCTTTGCATTTAGTTATGAGTACAAATAGTAATTTGTGGTCATTATACACAAGAGAATACTCATGTTTTTGTCCTAATTGTATTGATGAAGACTATGGTGGTTGCATTAATCAAGAACGTGGATATGTGGGTGAATGGACTTTGGTGCCACTAGATGTTATTAATATGAATGAGTTTGAGGACAAAAGCTATGATGATATTCCATTCATTTCTAGTGATTATAACCATATTTTAGGATTGATCAGAGTTGGTATGTATGAACTATATATATACCTAGATCATGTACATGTATACATTTTTCATAATTTTGGTTAATTTTTATTATATATATGTACTTATGTAAATGACGTGTATCCAAAATTTTGGCATATATAAGTTTGTGTAGGAAATGTTTTTGCAATCATGGTAGAATCAAAAAATTTAGAAGGTGTTAGCTATTATTTATTACGTTGCACCATGGAAAGAGAGAAGCTAACAAAGACTAAAATAAGTGATGAAATTATTTTTCCCATAGGTTAGTATATAGTTGAATTATGTATATATGTATGTCAAGTATCTACATGTTTTTAATGAATTCAAATTTTGACTTAAATTCAAGATTGATGTATTTTTTAAATGTGTACATGTGTAGGTTCTATTGTTGTACAAGGAACATATTTGAAGCAAATAAAAGTACTTAAAAATGGGATACATTTCACCGATTATCAACCTAACAATAAGGTATATCAATATAGTAACCATGTTATTGCCACTGGTTTAACTCTTCATCTAGTCAAAGGACCTGGAATACATAAGTGGAGGCTCCATATTGATGATCGTGAGAAAATATTAAATGTTATCCAAGAACGAGCTGATCCACTTGATATGAGATAGAAACAACTCATAATTTGAAATGTAACTCAAGAACAATTTGAAATTTTGTTCAAACTATTTGAAATTTGGTTGAACAATCATTTGATCAATTTGAAATTTGGTGGAATAACTAATTTTCTAAATTGATCTTGTACTCTTTCATTTTGAATATTCTAAAGTAACTACTTATAGAAATTATGAACTTATATGTATGTGTGTACACTAATTACCTGACATGTGCACCTTGAGGGAAAGAAATTCGAACACCACTTGTCTTAAGGGGATGAAATTAGGAGTTTGTAAAATTAATTATATTGAACTTTCTATTTCACTTAACTTGTCAATTTTAGGACACATGTACACTTTCAATTCAACTAATTAGGACATGTGCTTTCAATTTCAAGACATGTGAGCTTTCAATTTTAGGACATGTGAGCTTTGAAGTTCAAATTGCGATTTGTTTAACTAAATTTTGAACATGTACATGTTTTAAGTTGGACTTGGATTAGAACATTGGGCTTAAGGGGATAAAATTCTAAGATACATGTGTACTTGAATTAAAATTTCACTATGATTAAAATTTGAAATGTAATTCAAGAACAATTTGAAATTTGGTTCAAACTATTTCAAATTTGGTTGAAAAATTATTTGATCAATTTGAAATTTGGTGTCCAATAACTAATTTTTTAAATTGAACTTTTACTCTTTCATTTTTTAACTCAATGTCTTGAATTCATTTAACTTTCTATTATATTGAACTTTCTATTTCATTTAACTTGTCAAATTTAGAAGACATGTACACTTTCAATTTAACTAATTAGGACATGTGCTTTCAATTAAATTAGGACATGTGAGCTTTCAATTTAACTAATTACTTGACATGTGAGCTTTCAAGTTCAAATTGCAATTTGCTCAAACTAAATTTTGAACATGTACACATGTTTTAAGTTGGACTTGAATTTTAGAACATTGGGCTTAAGGCGATAAAATTCTAGGATGTGTACAAATAAAAGGGATGAGTTCTATAGATTTACTCGAGTTAAGAATTATGTACAACTAATTACCTAATACTTGAACATTTAATACATGTGATATATTACAAGACATTTAAATTACATAAACTATTTATATATATATCTAAATTTAATCAATATATTAAACATACACCTACATATCTAAATAAATTACTTACATATCCTAGATAGAAATAATTTATAATATACTAGATCTAGATCTAGTATGTACATTAGATTCCACAACATAATGTAACATGTATCAATCATCTCAAGAAAAAATAACAAAAACATGTATCTATCTAGAGATCTATCAGAAGATAATATCAAATATAAATAGCGTGCACACATGTAGACATGTAAGTCTAGGTACATCCATATCAAATCAAATATAAATATAACATGAATCATGTGTGTATATAAAGTTTCTATCTAATATATATGAATGTCTCTCTGGATGAAAGTCTACAACAAATCATCTACATAAAAAAACTATAGATCATCAGGTGTAGGACTATCATCGCCACGCCTCCTCACAACGCGCTCTGAATACTGACTAGTATCAAGGTGCTCACTAGGATGTGCTGACCCCTATATAAAAATTCAAGAGAAAGTGATATCAATACATACATACATTTAATCAAGAGAAAGTGATATTGAAATACATGCACACATAATCAAAACATAAATAAACATTACCTGTCCACTACTAACATCATCCAATGAGTCTTGATGACATACATGATCTGGCATCAAAGCTAGAGTAAAAAGAGGCATGTCCCCCTACATTGTACATGTGCACATGCAACACATCAAATTAAAATTTCTCTACATGATTACATTTAAATCTATGTGCATGACATACATACATGTGCACACATGCACATGTCTAAATTAAATTAGTTTGAAATGATTGAAATTTTAACATGAACAAAAAAAAAATTACCTGTGTAGATGGTGGCATCTGATAATACATGGACTGCCTAGCATCGATCGTGTCCACTAATGCATCCAGATTTCGCTACGTCGCATCAAGGTCAATCTCAGCATCTACGTGGGCCCCATGACTTGTGACTGGCACATGTCCTAATAATGATGAGCCAAGTGGACTATGTAGATGAGATGTCATAGAAGTAGACTCATCATGTGTCAACAAGTCCATCCATCTTGTGGTCAACAAGCTCAAATCAACATCATCAAGGCCCACACCTGAACTCTAAGCCTACACTATAACACTGGCTGAAGGGTCTATGCTATGTATATGTCTCTCTGGAGCAAAAGAGTGGTCAGTAGATGGATCATCACATGCACCACCACCATGACCACTACTTGATTGATGAGAGGAATATGGCTGAGGATGTGTCCTAGTACTACCATGGACACGACCTCGAACATCTGATATGGGTATGCTAAGATGCTCTGATACAAATCTATATGTATCTAATAGATCCTCAGCTAGACCAATCATAGTATCTCGAGACAAAACTCCAGTGAGACCCTCTAAGCTATCCACTGAAGGGATGTCTGCTACACTGTACAAGCCTCCTAAAGATGAAGCATAGGATGATGATCTAGAACGCTGACGAGACATCAAATACTGACCAACCTCATCACTCAAAATAGATCTGACAGCTACTGCAATCTCTCCAACTCCCTGAAGGACCCCACGTAACTGAGTGCTACTCATGGCCTCATCAGCTGATGGACCTAACACAGGGGAAATAGCAGGTTCCCTCTCTCCGAAAATCAATCTATGTGCCAGTAGGGGATGGCCTGTCTACCTATCAGCCAATCTACCATGCCCCTATCCTAAATGTCCTAGTAAATCTGTGTAGTTCACCACCCTGTGTAAGAAAACCTTTGCATAAAGTTGTCAGGAAAAATAGAGTGAAATTTGGTCGTTATTTGGATAATGACCATGGGCAGCAAGGACGCGTGGGTATATCAATGCAGCCATCTATGGATTTGTACAGTTAAGGGGAGAATACCCCTTCACATACTTTTGTGAAAGATAACGAGGGAAATATGCCCTCTTTAGGACATCTTTGGGCACCAAGCCCTACACCTTCTGGAGTGAAAGGCCAGAGGAGACCTCTTGTCTCTTACTATTAAGGACAGTTTGTATAGTATGTGTAGAATATGGGGTAGTGCCATGAATCTCATCTCAAATAAATGTTAGGCTGCATAAGATACTTTGGCATGTACCACTATAAACACTAGAGCATGTGCCACTAGTCAGGGATTCCTAAAGTCTATGAATCTCCTGGTTAGTGCAATCATAGAGCTCCTCAGGTGGGATAGGTAGCTGATCACGGGGGACATGATGCTACTCAGGGGGGATAGGCTACTGCTCAGGGCCTGGGATAGGCTACTCAGGCCTGAGTATAGGTTGCTTCTTAGGGCTCGGGATAGGCTGCTCGGGCTCGGGTATAGGCTACTCGAGGGGGACAGGCTGCTCGGGGGGGGGGATATAAGGCTGTTGATCAGCCATGTCAATGTATGTAGGTGCATGTATAATGTGTAAACCTAAAAATTTAAATTAAAATGTATGACATTTAATAAACTTGAAATTTATATTAACATATGTATGTACAATTTGACAAAATTAAAAAACTTGTATCTGAATTGTCCTAATAAAATTAAACATGCACGTACATGTCTACATATATATAAAAGTCCTAAAACATAAATGAACATATACCTTAAAAGAAAACAAAATTTTAAAACACACATGTTGTTATATATAATGTTTGTAACTCAAGGACCTTTTAAGAACCACATGTGTGCACATAAACTTGTCAAATGTAATTTAGGTCCACGAAGTAAATATGTGTGCATATATATGTATATATAGATATATGCATATATGTACATGATATGCGCTTTGCACATATATCTATCATGCACATGTGTATATATGTGCATACATGTGCATATATATACAACAAAGTGCACATGATATGTGCGAATATACATATCATGACACATATGCATGTACATATATATATAAAATTCACACTATATCATTTTGAGACCTTGATATCAATGTTTAATTAGTTTTAAGATTAGGGTTCAATTTGGTTTGTACTGTTTGATTAGGTTTACATGCTTAGGTTTCAATTAGGACAAGAGTTAATAAATTGAATTAAGTTTTAAAGTGCTAAATTTGGTTTTAGATATAGAATTATAGTTAGAGCTTTTAGATCAATTCAAAAAAGTTAGGTTTGAATTTTGTTTTAATAAAGTGTTGAATATATTATTGAGTTATAGTTTAGGGTGATTTGGTTTAGTCTTAAGGTCAACGTTTAACTTGGTAAAATCTTAGGGTAACAGTTCAATTTGGTTAATGGTTGGGGAAAGGATTTAAGGTTAAATTCAAGGTTTCTATTATTAAGTTGGGACATATAATTAGGTTTATGATCATGGTTTAATTCAATTTGGTTTATAAGTATAATATTAATTTGTTAAGGGCCAGGGTTACCTTTCAATCTAGTTTGATATATTCAATTTGGTTTAGGGTTAACCCAGGGGTTAGTTTATTTTAGTGTTAAATATTAAGATATAATGCTTTGATATCACTCATTTTTTGATTTTTTGATATGATGGACATGTCATAAATGACATTTCTATATGATTCTTTTCATATGATATGCATGGATTATATATATATATATATATATATATATATATATAATGAAAATTTTAAATCCTATGTAATAAATGATGTAATTAGATATGTGCAAATGTTTTTAGATTCACATGTACATGACATGTAGATGTAGATATGATTCTCCTCTAGGATAATTTAGTTTAAATCATAAATAAGGTTACAATTTTAGGGTTTGACATTTATAAAATTAGTACTCAAGCTAAGATAGGAAAGTTATTTAATTATTTATATATTACCTGGTGTAGGTTTTAGAAAATTAAGATTAAGGTTAAGATGATAGTAAGGGTTATAATTAGAGTTAAATTCAATACAAATTGACATTATAGTTAATCCTAAAGGATGCTGCACCAAGGGATCCAAAGAACTAATCAAAGTTTTACTAAGCAAGCAATAACATACATACAATTTAATTTACATTTATAAAAAACATAAGTTATTGCATTCCTTAATGAGCACATTTAAATTTCATTTTTAAATAATTATAAGTACTAAAAGTAAAATAAATAACACATCCACATGAAAGAATATTAACTACTTCAGTTCAATCCATTTAAATAATTTATATACATTTGTTCCGAATGCCACTTGGCAAATTAATTTGCAATGCACAATCATCCACTGTACATGTCAGAGGGTATGAAAGGCTGAAAGAATATACATTTATAAAATATTTTACATCATCCATTTTCAATCCATGAAACAAAGTGCAATACAATTAAAGTAAAATCATTTTAAATACTAGAAGTTTTTTGTTTGGATCCCTTGGCGAGTTGTTAGGTGATTAAGTACTTAGTTATATATGTTTAGAGTTTTATTGTACATAACTATATGGTTAGGCCAAGATTATAGTTTAAATAATGAATTTAGGTCAAGGTTATATGGTTCTAGGTCAAGGTTATATTTATTTATAAAATTACATGTTTAAACAATGAATTTACATCTAATCTAATCATTCAACATTGTAATAAATACATAAATTAAACACATTTCAAAACATCTAAAATAATTATTTTTTAAATAAACATAAATAAACTTTAAATTAAAAGATAATATTATATATTTAGATCTAATATGGATGAAAAATTATCTTCAAAAAAAATCTTATTTGTGTATTTAGAGATTCACAATGACATTAGAGGCTTAAGCATGAATAGTAAAATAAAATATACAAAAAAACATATATTTAAATACTAAAAACATATAAATTTTAACTAAAACAATAGAAGAAGGAAAAAAACAAATGTTTCATACCTTTTTTGGATGGTTGATAAGGTGGATGTTGGTCTCTCTCCAACTTTCAATCAAAATAATGAGGAGACAACTGGCTTTGCCCATATATATGCTAGCGGATTAGGGTTTCGATCGAAACTCGAATAAAGTTTTGATCAAAACTTTGAAACCCACGTGGTAATCTGCTTTCCTTGTTTCAATCGAAACTTGACTTAAGTTTCGATCAAAACTTTGATTGGCGGATAGTTTCAATTGGAAGTTACTTTCTATCGAAAGTAACTATTTTCGATTGAAACTTTCATAATAAGTTTTGATCTAAACTTTAAATTTTTTTTTTTTAGTCTGCACTTTTTTGGAGGAATTTCTTCCTCCGAAAAAGTGTAACCCACTATTGTGGGTTCACCCTTCTATTTCTTCTTTCATAGCATTGTACCAGTCATGATCTGTCATGGCTTCACTTACTATTTTTTATTCCATTTTGCTAAGTAGACATGTTTCACTTCTGAGTCTATTTCTTGTCATTGGTACTGCCTCTTTGTTTCCAATAATTTGATCTGTAGGATGATGTCTTTTCACATACTTTGTCAATACAAGTTCTTTCCTTGTTTGCATGTTGTCTCTTTCAAAATCTGAATCCTCATGTATAGTTTCATCAGGTATTTGTTCATTTTATTCATGTTGGTTGTTCTTAGAGTCTGAATGAAAATTTTTTATATTCTGTAGCTCAGCTTTTGAATGTGTTTGTTGTTCAGAATTCACTATCTGTGACTCGGCAGATGCTGGATTTTGTTGCTGATTGTCATTTTGAATTGCAACTTCATTATTGGTATGCCTTCATAAAAGTATACAAAGGTCTTGTATTCTTTTGATTTCTTGGTGTTCTCAACACTTTGAACTTCTGCAAGCTCATCAAACTTCACATTTGTACTTTCTACTACTTTGTTAGTGTTAAGATTCAAGCACTTATAAGCTTTTCTTCTAGTAGAATAACCAAGAAATGTGCCTTTCTCACTTTTTGCATAAAAATTTCCATTTCTAGACTCTTTATATATATAGCATTTGCATCCAAATATTTTGAAATGTTTTACATTAGGAGAATGCCCATACCATAATTCAAAAGGTGTTGCATTTGTACCTTTCTTCACTTGAACTTTGTTGAGTATGTAGGCTGCAGTACTTATAGCTTCTCTCTAGTACTTGAGTACAACATTTTTCTCCATCATTAAGGTCCTGGAACACTCAATAACTGATCTATTGCTTCTCTCTGCTATACCATTCTGAGGTGGAGTTCTAGGTGCTGATGTCTGCCTTTTAATTCCTCTTTCATTGCAGAACTCTTCAGATTCTCTTAATGTGAATTCACCTCCTCTATCAAATCTGAGACATTTTAGGCTCTTTCCAGTCTCTTTCTCTACTCTGGCCAAGTACCATTTGAACATTTGAAATGCACCTGATTTTGCTTTTAGGAACATGACTGTCATCATCCTTGAATAGTCATCTACAAATAGCATTATGTATCTATCACCTTTGTAGCTTTGTACTTCAATAGGACCACACAAGTCAGTATGAACTAGCTCTAATACTTTATTAGAAGTATAAGTCTTTCTTTTAAAAGTTGACTTGGTCATCTTCCCTAGTTGGCATTGTTTGCACATGATGTTATTAGGTTTCTTCAACTTTGTTAGTCCTCTAACTTTCTTCATCTTGCTGATGCTTATAAGATTGTCAAAATTTACATGACATAGCCTCTTGTTCCACAACCATACATCTTCAGTTTGAACAATGAGACAAGAAATATCTTCCATGTATGGGTAAAACAAATTACACTTAGTTTGATCACCTTTTCCTATTAGACTTCCTTGAGAATCATAAATCTTAGCAACTCCTTTTTCAAATTCAACCTTACATCTTATGTTGCCTAACTGTGAGACACTTAAAAAGTTATAATTCAGCCCTTCAACATAGTATGCATTATCACATGATATCTTTTCAGTAAGTTTGATACTACCTTTCCTTTTGATTTGACATGGTGCATTGTTACCAAATCTTACACTATTTCCTTCATATTGAGTAAAGGTAATGAACTTACTTTTGTCCCCAGTCATGTGATGAGAGCATCCACTATCTATAATCCATCTATCATTCTTGTTCATGCAGGTTACTAGGGTAGTTGCTTCATCTTTATCTGATTCATCTTTCATAGCCACATAGACTACTTCATCATCATTCTCATCAAAGTCTTCTTCAACAATGTAACATCTTTTGCCTTTACTTCTGTAGTCTTTGTTGTCCTCTTTCTTGTTCTTGAAGTTGCCTCCATCCTTGAATTTTTTCTTTTGTGTGCATCTGGATGCAATGTGAGCAACTTCATTACAATTAAAACAAATTATTTGCATCTTACCTTTGAATTTACCTCTTCCTCTGTGAAATCTTCTTGCTAGTAATGCCTCCAATTGGTCTACATCATCTTCATCAGTGCTGCTATCACTAGATACAAACTTTCCTTTTCCATTATTTTTCTTTGTTTGCACCTCATCATTGTCTTTTATCATCATCTTGGCTTTGAATTTAGATTCAAAGTTTTCTGGCTTGTAGTTGTCAAAGTTGGATAGCTCTAAGGCAATGAGTCTTCCAATTATTCCTTCAAATGATAATGCATTTCCTAGTAGACACCTTAGCTCTTGGATGGCTAATACCCTTATAGCATAGATGGTAAGAAAACTTCTCAAGTATTTGCTACATACTATTTCTTCTGCTAACTGTCCTCCTAGGCTTCTTATGACACTTACTACTTCCTTCATTCTTCCACTGTATTCAGCAGCATTCTCTCCTTTCATTTTCATATCATCAAATTTTCCTCTTAAGCTTTCTCTTTTGACTCTCTTGACATTATCATCTCCTCCATATATTTTTGATAATGTTTCCCACATCTTATGTGAAGTATCACATCCTTGGATGTCATCATACTTGACATAGCTTTGTGCTGAATCAATTTCTAACATTTCTTGATTGTGCTCCTTCTTTTTTCTCATATCATCTATAGTGAGGGGTCCTGTAAGGTCTACATGGTCAACTATGATTGAGGTCTATGTATAGTCACCTATTGATCCAAGGTGTAGCTTCATCAAACTTTATCATACAACAAAGTTGTCTTTTTTTAGCTTGGGAACTTCTCTCTTGGACATCTTGATCTTCCTGCTGCTAGTAGCTTGAAACAAATCAACAATCTACTCTGATACCAATTGTTAGAATTATTTAGAATAACTGAGAGGGAGAGGGGGTGGGGGGGGGAGGTGGGCTGAATCAGTTATCCAAGGTCCAATGATATCCAATACAACTTTTGGTACAAATCCTTAATGGCACATAACTGAAATTATTAGGCATCCAATTGAATAGTAAACAATCATGAACAGTAAACATGCATCACACCATAACACTAAATATTTGATAACCCAAAAACTCTCCAAGAATAAGAAGGTAAAATTGGAGTGGGGATGATACCCATAAAATAACTATGCAATTCATTTCAACCACTTCTAATGGTCTGCCCTGTTAAAGGCCTACCTTGTTAAAGGCTACAACATATTGTTAAATGTGACCCTGTTAAAGGATTTAAGAAAATTCAACTTAGAATGTCACCATGTTAAAGGATTAACATAGAGCTGTTAGGCTCACCCAAGTCCATGGGATTTACAGTCACCTTCTCAAAAGAATCTTTCATCCCTCTCTAAGGATCTCCTATCCTCCTCCTAAAGATATCTTATCCTTCTCGTAAGGATCTATTTTATCCTTCTCTTGAGGATCTCTTTTTCCTTCTCCTGAGGATCTCTTTATCCTTCTCCTGAGGCTTATCCACCTAGCTGTTAAGTTAACCTAGCAATGTAGGATTTCAATATCTAATACAATGGTAAGAAAGTATTAGAGGGGTTTTGACCTGATATAGATTGCAACCCTAACTCTGAAGATTTCAAATCAGTCTTCAGTCCCTTTCTTTTCTTTGCTTCTCTCCCTTGCAGTGCTAACATCTTGTTCACCCTTCAAGATTTGTCTCCTTGAGTTCTTCCACTTGTTATGCCAATGCAATCTCTGGTCACTTGATCAACTCAGAGTCTTGATACTCTGTTCTTACTCCTCATGGCTTCTTTGCATGATCATGCTTATGACCAACTCCTTCTCATGCATGCACACTTGATTTTTGACCTATAACTCCTTACAAAGAAGTTCTGTTCTTGATTTTCCACTCGAATATTTTGAGAAAATGGTATTTTTTTCCCTCCAATTTTCTTCTTCTAGAAACTTCATGATAAATCCATTAGCATTTTCCTTGAATTGGTTTGCATGGATTACATAGAATTCTGTGATATCTAGTCATCATCCATATCATCCAACTAATTCACAAAATTCAATGTAACAACCTTATTGGTGTTGATCTAGCAAATATTTGTCTTAACAAATAATGCAACAACTCAGCATTGTTGGTTTATTGATGCTCAACTCCTTCTGTGTTACTCAACCTCTATTGTTATTTTACTGGTGCTTGGTACCTATAGTAATTTTTCTTTCCTGAACACTTGAAGACTTACTCAACATCCATTATCTTTTTTTGCTACTCAGCATCTGAATAATTACTCGACTTACACTAAAGTTGAACTTGCTTAGCTTAACACTGGGAATCTATTCAGCTCTAACTAGCTTTCTCGGCTCTCTCTAATGAACGTAGTTAATCTTTACATCTTTGATGTGTCTTAGTGTGTCCATTCTCTTAAAGTATGTCATCAATACACTATTTCATCAATGGCTTAGCTGATCCTTATACTTCATTACATCATCATAACTTCAACCTTTCTCTAAGTACTCTAGTTAGATCTTATTGATTGCCACCTCCTCGTCAATCAACCAATTGATAGTATTTGAATCACTAAAGAAATTTTCAATCTTGCAAGTAGAAAATTTGACATCAATGACAAAATAATTATTGAAACAGTCTTTATCAGTTCCATTATCCTTCATTCATGATCTTTTCAATCATTTCCAACAACCCTATTAAAGGATTTCAATCACCCTGTTAGAAGGGAACCTTGTTAGAGGACTTTAGACCATTCACTTAGAATATCACTCATCAAAGGATTTACAAATGACTATTAGGTCAACTTTAATCCAAAGGATTTACTCTAGACTAATACAATTTTAATAGAGTAATAGTAAGGCTTGATCTGATACAACTTACAACTTCATTTGTAGATTATAGATCATTGTTTAGTCCTCCATTCTACTTGGCCTTCATATATTGTACCTCTGATAGCTTGTTCACCCTTCAAGCATTCATATCCTTAAGCCTTCTTTTTTAGCATGCCAATGTAATCTCCTCTTAGATCACTTGATGAAGTAGATCCCTTGACTCCTTGTCTTCCTTAAGTTCTTGCACATGACTCTCTTGCTTCATGACCAACATCCAATTTTTCTGCTCATTTTCCATCATCCAATTTAGGGTTAGAATGAATTAGGTATGATACAATATATCTACCCCACATTTCATTTCTCTTCTAGAAACTTATCCTAGAATCATCTTTGAATTCACCTAAAAATGGTTTACCTTGAATTCTATGTCACCAGCTCATCATCCTTATCTTCTACCTAGTTTACACAATCTAAGAAAACAAACTTGTCAGCTTAGATTCATTGAATCCACAATCTTTTAAATAATATAGCAACCTGGCATTATGAACCTTCTGATGCTAGGCACATACTTTGTTGCCTGACATCCACTGTGAAATTACTCAGCACTAACTAAAGTTTACTAGTGCTTGGCATCAACTAAACTTTAGTTGCCATCCACTATTCTACTCAACATACACTAGAATGATGTTTTACTTGGCTCCCACTAATTTCCTATTTGGCTTCCACTAACTTTTCTCGGCACCTACTATCCACTCGGTCAAGCTTGGTAGAAATTTTTTTTATAACTTGTTCTTCTAAACTTTCTTAGTGTAACCAACCTTTGTAACCTTAAGTATATTATTAATGCATCATGTCATCACTATCTTAATTGATCCTTGTGATACATTGCATAATCATAACTCAACCTTTCCTCGAGGTGCTATTGTTACATCTTTTGATCAAATCCTTTTCATCAATAAAATAATTGATAGTTATTAAATTTTATAAGTCTCACCAGCAAATAGTAGGTTTGACATCAATGACAAAACAATGATTGAAGCATACTTGTATGTTCTCAACAATCTTCCTTTACAATCTTCCTCTTTGATTAGCTTCTTCAATCTATTTTCAACAATCTTCCCCTTTGCAATTGATGGCAAACCAAATTGATCAACCAAATGGTAAACACTTTGTTCAACCAAACTGACTAGGTTAAAATAGTAAGACAATACCAATACCAAAAATAAAATTATTCCTTGTATCGAAATCTCTCCCTATATTAGCAGGTTCCATCTTTTGAATAGGTTACAAAATTCTTTCTTATAACTCCCTCGAAGTTTTTTTTTTGTATCTCCTTCTTACAAGGTAGATGTTAGGATTTCTCCTGATTTCATGAATTTTTCTCTATCTCTATCATATTCATATACAAGTTGTCCTTGTAAGGAAACTTAGCAATAAAGAATAAAATTGTTTCCCATAACCCATAATAGATTTAAAATAAACATGTAATTAAAATCCACATTCAAGAGAATAGACAACATACCCACAAAAATTGTGACACGAGATATACCCTAGAAAACCCTCATTGAGGAAAAAACCCAGCCTCCAAAAGCATCCATCACCATGTATTATTCAGCAAAAAATATCATAGCCGTACAACCATGGAAGCCTTCATGGCCATAGCCACAACTGAGCAAACTATGTGATCAAGCATAAATCCACACATCCCATGCCATGCTTCTAACCTTCACAAATGCTCCCTTGGCTAACCTATCAAGCCTTGTCCTGCTCGACTCTTGCCTTTTTCACTCTTTCTCTCTACAAAAACTACCCTTGTGGCTACTTATATAGTAGCAAGTCCCACAAAACCACTAAGTGGTATTACATAAATCATGTGTTAAAACCATATGCTACCTTACCCATTGACCCCACATTTAATATTGGACATTTAATTCTTTTCCCCAATATTAAATAATTACATGATTTATTATCACAATGTTACAATACAACTCATCAAGAATATTCTATGATAATCTTCACATGTTGCACAACCATCTAGGAACAACATTACATAATAAAATAAAATATAACAATATTATGCAATGTGTGCAACACCCATTGTCTCAACAATCTCCCACTTTTTGTATATATTGCATAGGGTCAATCCATAGCCACATAAATGAACAAGGGAACAATCCCTCCAAGCACATCCACCATCATGGATCAAAATACACCAAATGCTCCATCCTGGTACTCGCAACAAAATCAAAGTATCTAACTTCTAGAACATGAATGATCTCACCTCCTATTATGCCACTTCCATCAGACATACATAGAAGCCATACAAAGAGAAAGCCACCCAACTTGTTGTATTAGAAGATCATAAAATCCTATACCAACTAAAATTCGAAGCACAAAAAACCTGATCCAAAGGTAATCACATGTATCTGTAGTTGTCAAAATATCCATAACTGAAATAGCACCCATAGCAAGTGCCAAACCCATCCAACTATCCATAGTTCTAAAGGTATACCAAGTGAATCTCATAGCACTAACATATCCAATCTATAACCTGCAATCACAAGCCTCAAGAGCAATACTTGCCACATATATACCAAGAAGCTCCCACTGCAAAAGATAATGTCAAATCTATAACTAATCCACTCAACACATCTCAAAGAAGTGAATCCATGTAGTATCAAGGACATCCACAATACATAAACTAATATTTTGCAAGAACAACTCTCATAACAAGTCTCCAATGCTCTCCCAAGTTCTCCACAACCAATAGAGGAAAGAGATAAAGTAATAACCATGTCATCTCTCACATGACATACATGAGCACAAGCAAGTGATCATAATCTCCGACCAATCTCAAATCAAATGTAAGCAAAACTAAACATCCAGGAAGATAACCAAGACCGGAGAAACCATGCAAATCATAACCTGTATCATGTCCTTCTACACACACCTCTAGATGTAAACTGTGCAAGTATGATCTCCTCCATAAAACTCCAACAAGAAGCCTCAACAACACCCAAACCATACCATATAACTAATCATGGATGTAAGCCTCTCACAAGAAGATCAAACTCATAAACCATTCCTAATCCAAAAAAAATGCCCAATATAAAACCATCCCCCAAACTCAACCAACATAACAACACATGCACATGGAGATAACCAATGCTAAACCATCTCTCAAATGAAATCTCCAGAACTAACTCATATACCATAGGTCAAGATCCATATCCATGAAAGACAAGCATAAATATAATGCACCTGAGAAAAATAATGGGCTATACCTCTCAAGTAGCAAAGTGCCAAGTAGACCAAGAGTGGGGAATGAGAATGCTCATCAAGATACCCAAGTATCCAACCAAGACTCATCTAAGAACAATCTCCTCTCAAGTCCATATCATGTAATTTCCCCTCACACTTCCTCCTGAAACTACCAACTGTCCCAACAAATACTTCTCTAACCCAAGAGAAATCAACATCACCACAATCTCTAAGTATCCATCAGCATTTGTAACCAATCAATCCATGCCAAATCTAAATGTAACATAGCAATATCATGAACTATCTAGCTTATGATCAGTGTACTCAATACCAAGAAACTAAACCAAGATAAATGTTGAAGTTCCAACCATGGCCTCTGGAGCATAAATATGAAAACATGATCTAACCATCTGAACCAAAGAGATAACATGCTTCACATAAACATACTATAACATGTCACAACTCTAAACACGTATCAAGAGTATACCATGACATAATAATGAAACCATCCTTATACCAAGGATAACATACCAAGGATAACATGCCAAATAAAAGCATAAACCACACCTTTGCCAAGAACCCTGTGAGTCCTCAAGATGCAACCATCTCCACACACCATGAAGAAAACCATCTCAACATAGCATGAATATAACCAAGAACTCCATGAATCCTCAAGATCTAACCATCTTCACACACCATGAAGATAAAAAGTGCACCATGCAAATGTCAAAGATGCTTCTACAACAATAGGATCTAAGACAAACCTCCAAAATCTACAAACACTCAATAAATATATTAATGCCAAAAACTCCCACTCAACTATGGTATGAAGTCACCTATGGCATCATAAAATTCATCTCCTACATGAAGATTCAAACCAAACTAGGAACTAATCCTGCATTGTAACCTCATCATTGTCACAAGCTCCCACTAAATTCTGTATCCAAGCTATCCATGACATCATGATGAAAAAATCCATCCTCTAACCATGAGAATCAACCAAGACATGAAACCATCAAAAAACTCAAAGTGCACATCATGAGCTCCTCAAAGGAGATAAAATAATGATGATCCTCAACCAAGAAGATATACCACCATAACCAAATCAAAAAATCCAAGCTAATGAACATCAAGGATGTACCTATATAACCAATCATGTCATGCCAAAATCCATGGCACCATGATCACATCCATGAACCGAGCATTTGGCTCTCAATATGTCTAACCTGTCAGTATAAAATAGTCAACCACAATTCTCCACCATCACTATACCTAGTAACAACATCTCATACCTTCTACATGAAGATAAAATCATAAAATCATGTGGCTTAGGGCATAGGCAACCCAAATCCAAGCCACTAATATGAATATATATCAATAATGAAAAGATCAATGGGCAAAGACAACCCATAAACAAGCTATTTTAATGCTTAGTAAAAAATGTTTGGATATATATTTTTAGTCATCAATTCAATAATTTATCTTTACTTATCAAAAGAAATTTCTTGGATTCTTATCACATTCCTACACTATGAAAATTATACATTGTCTCGAGGTTTTAAAAATACACGATCTCCTTTAGAAAGAGATAAATAGTAAAGAAATTAGTGTTTGACCTACAAACTATGTGATCAAGCATAAATCCACACATCCCTCCAAAAGCATCCATCACCATGTATTATTCAGCAAAAAATATCATTACCGTACAACCATGGAAGCCTTCATGGCCATAGCCACAACTGAGCAAACTATGTGATCAAGCATAAATCCACACATCCCATGCCATGCTTCTAACCTTCACAAATGCTCCCTTGGCTAACCTATCAAGCCTTGTCCTGCTCGACTCTTGCCTTTGTCACTCTTTCTCTCTACAACAACTACCCTTGTGGCTACTTATATAGTAGCAAGTCCCACAAAACCACTAAGTGGTATTACATAAATCATGTGTTAAAATCATGTGCTACCTAACCCACTGACCCCACATTTAATATTGGACATTTAATTCTTTTCCCCAATATTAAATAATTACATGATTTATTATCACAATGTTACAATACAACTCATCAAGAATATTCTATGATAATCTTTACATGTTGCACATCCATCTAGGCACAACATTACATAATAAAATAAAATATAACAATATTATGCAATGTGTGAAACACCCATTGTCTCAACAATCTCCCACTTGTGGTATATATTGCATAGGGTCAATCCATAGCCACATAAATGAACAAGGGAACAATCCCTCCAAGCACATTCACCATCATGGATCAAAATACACCAAATGCTCCATCCTGGTACTCGCAACAAAATCAAAGTTTCCAACTTCTCGAACATGAATGATCTCACCTCCTATTATGCCACTTCCATCGAACATAAATAGAAGCCATACAAAGAGAAAGCCACCCAACTTGTTGTATTTAAAGATCATTAAATCCTATACCAACTAAAATTCCAAGCACAAAAAACCTGATCCAAAGGTAATCACATGTATCTGTAGTTTTCAAAATATCCATAACTGAAATAACACCCATAGCAAGTGCCAAACCCATCCAACTATCCATAGTTCTAAAGGTATACCAAGTGAATCTCATAGCACTAACATATCCAATCTATAACCTGCAATCACAAGCCTCAAGAGCAATACTTGCCACATATATACCAAGAAGCTCCCACTGCAAAAGATAATGTCAAATCTATAACTAATCCACTCAACACATCTCAAAGAAGTGAATCCATGTAGTATCAAGGACATCCACAATACATAAACTAATATTTTGCAAGAACAACTCTCATAACAAGTCTCCAATGCTCTCCCAAGTTCTCCACAACCAATAGAGGAAAGAGATAAAGTAATAACCATGTCATCTCTCACATGACATACATGAGCACAAACCAGTGATCATAATCTCCAACCAATCTCAAATTCAATGTAAGAAAAATTAAACATCCAGGAAGATAACCAAGACCGGAGAAACCATGCAAATCATAACCTGTATCATGTCCTTCTACACACACCTCTAGATGTAAACTGTGCAAGTATGATCTCCTCCATAAAACTCCAACAAGAAGCCTCAACAACACCCAAACCATACCATATAACTAATCATGGATGTAAGCCTCTCACAAGAAGATCAAACTCATAAACCATTCCTAATCCAAAAAAATGCCCAATATAAAATCATCTCCCAAACTCAACCAACATAACAACACATGCACATGGAGATAACCAATGCTAAACCATCTCTCAAATGAAACCTCCAGAACTAGCTCATATACCATAGCTCAAGATCCATATCCATGAAAGACAAGCATACATATAATGCACCTAAGAAAAATAATGGGCTATACCTCTCAAGTAGCAAAGTGCCAAGTAGACCAAGAGTGGGGAATGAGAATGCTCATCAAGATACCCAAGTCTCCAACCAAGACTCATCTAAGAAAAATCTCCTCTCAAGTCCATATCAGGTGATTTCTCCTCAGACTTCCTCCTGAAACTATCAACTGTCCCAATAAATACTTCTCTAACCTCAAAGAAATCAACATCACCACCATCTCTAAGTATCCATCAGAATTTGTAACCAATCAATCCATGCCAACTCTAAATGTAACATAGCAATATCATGAAGTATCCAGCTTATGATTAGTGTACTCAATACCAAGAAACTAAACAAAGATCAATGTCAAAGTTCCAACCATGGCCTCCGAAGCATAAACATGAAAACATGATCTAACCATCTGAACCAAAGAGATAACATGCTTCACATAAACATACTATAACATGTCACAACTCTAAACACGTATCAAGAGTATACCATGACATAATAATGAAACCATCCTTATACCAAGGATAACATGCCAAATAAAAGCATAAACCACACATTTTCCAAGAACCCTGTGAGTCCTCAAGATGCAACCATCTCCACACACCATGAAGAAAACCATCTCAACATAGCATGAAGATGACCAAGAACTCCATGAATCCTCAAGATCTAACCATCTTCACACACCATGAAGATAACAAGTGCACCATGCAAATGTCAAAGATGCTTCTACAACAATAGGATCTAAGACAAACCTCCAACATCTACAAACACTCAATAAATATATTAATGCCAAAAACTCCCACTCAACTATGGTATGAAGTCACCTATGGCATCATAAAATTCATCTCCTACATGAAGATTCAAACCAAACTAGGAACTAATCCTGCATTGTCACCTCATCATTGTCACAAGCTCCCACTAAATTCTGTATCCAAGCTATCCATGACATCATGATGAAAAAATCCATCCTCTAACCATGAGAATCAACCAAGACATGAAACCATCAAAAAACTCAAAGTGCACATCATGAGCTCCTCAAAAGAGATCAAATAATGATGATCATCAACCAAGAAGATATACCACCATAACCAAATCAAAAAATCCAAGCTAATGAACATCAAAGATGTACCTATATAACCAATCATGTCATGCTGTCATGTCCCCTTTTCAAATAATTAAAAAAGAAAATCTTTGCTAAGGCAGGCAGGCCCAAGAAAGTGAAGTTTCAGAAAAAGGGGGTTAATCTTTGGAAACCGTTGGACTAATAAATGAAAATTATTATTAAAATAAGTTTCATTAACCTCTCTTGGACATGAGTTACAGTTATGCCCTCTTTTAATGGGTTTGGATGCATTTTGGGCTCATTCCAGAACTTGATTTTTGCTCATTCTTTGTTATTCTTCAGAGGCTGCCAAACCTGTGGAGAAGGAGACCCAAGAACGGGAGTTTGCAGGTTTCCAGGGAGACCCAAGAATGGGAGTTTGCAGGTTTCCAGGAAGGCTAAGGATGGGAGTTTGAAGCCATTCCATGTGCATGCTCATACAGAGTTTGCCTTTGTGCTTAACAGTGCAGATTTGTGAGTTTCCGGGTGTATTTTTGTAAGAGTTTGGTGTTTCCGGTTGAGTATTTCATATCAGTTTTGGTTGCTGCTGTATTTTATACTTTAAGTTGTTAAAATAGAGTTGAATATATATATTGGGATGTGATTAAACTTTTGAGATAGATTATTAGTGTTCTTGTGGTGTTTCCGGGCATATTTTGTGCTATTTTGGGAGCCCGATGAGCATAGTTTTGGTCCTACATTTTCGAGCTGTTGTGTAAAGGCTATACGGATCTGGAAATCTCAATTTGTAGGCTGTTATGCTTCTGAAAGTTCTGTAAAAATTTCCATTTTCAGATTCATTAATAATTTGTGAAGTTGTGAAGCTTTTAGCACTATTTTCAACATACCCGATTTGGGGTTTCTTGAGGAATTTGGTGGATCTTTGGGATATTAACTGTTTGATTTTGAAGATCTGATTAGAGGTTGGAAATATTATAAAAAAATCAGAAAAGGGACATTTCAGTGGTATCAGAGCCATGATCTTGCCAGCCTGAGGGTTTGTAGAAGTTGCAGGTCAGTTTTGACAACTACCCAGATCTTGCATGTTAGTTTTGACAACTACCCAGATCTTGCATGTCAGTTTTGATAACTACCCAAATATTGCATGTCAAAATTTATGGTTGCATTCTACTTCTAATCATATGCATGTTAGTTCTTGATGAATTTGGTGGTTGCATGTTGCTTCTAATCAGCTGCATGTCAAAATTTATGGTTGCATGCAACTAAGTGAAAGAGAAAAAAGATATTTGCAGCGAGAAAAGAATAAAAAAAATTTGATCAAACCTCCAGTTGAAAGTAAAAGTACAAAATCCAAGGAAGGGAAAAGTATGGCTGATCCAGATGAGATGGCAAAGAAATTCTTCCAAGACATCCAAAATACTCAGAAGCAAACAGTGGATAGTTTGGCAGAAACTAGAGAGGCTTTGCGAATATTGACAGAAAAACTATAAGGAGTTGCATCTATTAATGAGAAAGGGAGCACTTCAGAGGAGCCAAGAAATCTGAAATCCACACCATCTAAATCAACCAAAACTATTTTCTTGCCTGCAGATGAGCCACCAGTACCAAATCCAGCCATTAATCCTATGGAAGAGGTTACAGGTAACTTGATTACATTAAGAGCTACTTATAATGGCTTAGATGATGACTTTCGTAGTTCAGTTCCTTTTAGAGAATATGTGGATATGATGAACACTTTGATGCCCAAGAAAGAGTACAGAAGGGAGCATGACATAAGTGGAAGAGAGCTCAAAAATAAAATAAGCAAGTTTATAGCACCTACTTTTGATGGAACAAATAAAATTTCAGCTAGAGCATGGCTACAAAAATTACAGACTTTCTTCACACTTAACCCCATGAAGGAGAGTGATGTTGTTCAAATTGCAAGTCTACACTTGGAAGATGCAGCCTATGATTGGTGGTATCATGGAATGACTACTCAAGGTCATGATCAGGTAACTACATTTGATGATTTTAGTCAAAGAGTGATAGATAGATTTGACCTCAAGGATGATGATTATGAGGATGTTTTTGTGCATGATGGTGAGATACCTGGTGTAGATGAGCAGACATTGAGCATTCATTACTTTTCTGAGAGAGAGTACCAGGCACAGTTAGATGCTTCATCACATGAGGTTGAGGCTAGTAGTACTTCACATGATTTATCCCGCCAGCTGAAGGTGTGTGAAGATAGTATTGTCACTACATTATCTCATCATGACATGTATGTGGAGTTAGTTGGTATTGGTCATATTACTCAAGTCAGGATTTTGCTTGAGTTACCAGCTAATTCTAGTTTACAGATATGGACTCGAGATTCTTATATTGGCATTTGGGGTTCAGTTGACTGTAAATCATTAACACTTTTTGGTAGCAGTGATTGTTTGGGTGCTACCATGGATTTGATTAGCAGATTGCACGGTGTTGTCTTTTCTTGTGCCAGGAGCTTATCCGATGTTGGTATTAGTTTTTATACATCAGTGTTGGGCTTTGTTCATATATCTAGTCGACCATACTTGCTAGAATGTGTTGATGATCTTTCATATTTGGCAGCATGTACAGATGAGTCCCAGGATCATATTGGCATTGATGACATCCAGGAGGATGCAGTGGGCAATTTTGAAGACTTAGTTTCTTTGGGTACAAAGGAGTTGGACAACAGTGCTACAGTTTTTGATACTCCGTATGTTGATATGAGGTTTAGATTTGATTCACAGGATATGGATGGTAATACTCTAGAGACTAGTAACTTTGAGGACACTCCTTCAGACAGTGCATCAGAGGAGGTTTGTAGGAGACAGTCAAGCCAGTGCCATCATGTGTCTAATCAGTTGAGAGTTAGTGACCAAGACATTGCTATCACTTGCCAACATTTCGATGCTGCTCGTCAGTTGTTAGCAGTTTATGGATGGGGTTCTCCTACTAGTGATGAGCAGGAAGGCATTTATCTTTCCTTGACAGAGATCCACTCTTTATGGGAGGCTATTCGGATTTTGAGATAGAATTATATGCAGTTGGTAGCCGACAGAGATTATCTTATGGAGTGGGGTAGTACAGCATATGATGCATTGTTGGCCAAGGAAGATGAGGTGAGTGAGCTTACTGAGCAACTTGAGGTGACTTCTGAGATTCTTGAGAGTACACAGTTGGCTTTCAAGGAGTCCCAATTTCATTTGGCTAAGGTGACCATGGAGTTAGAGCGGCTACAGTCTTTACCTGATTCTATACAGTCACAAGCTATGGTGTTTGGTGATTCGAGGATGTCCATGGTCGAGATTGTCAGAGATAGTGGAGATGGGGATGCATCCATCCTTGATACTAACATTGGCATATCAGGTTCATTCCCACTAGAGTCAGGTTCAGTTGAGTTGGGTGTTGTAGCAGATTGTTGTATGCCTGACATGGTGGTGGCCTCTAGTACTGATGGCACAAAGACTAGAGATGTATCAAAGATCGTGTGTGATGTTGGTGAGTCGACAGTTGGCATGGTTCCTGCTAGTAATACTACTCCCTTGGTGATATCTTCAGAGATAGTAGTCAATTCCAACATGGTTAATGATCAATTGAAGTTAGATTCATCTAGATTACAGTCTGAGCCACTGACTGAGATTGGCGCATTCTATCGGCATTACACTGTGAGGTACGCTCATCAATTTACCTTTGATGACCATGTTAATGAGATTATGATACAGAGATGTACTTTGGTTCCTAGTGCTTATCATCAGTTATGGAATAGTTTGATGCCTCGGGATGAGAGTTGTGATGGGCACGACATGGTGATAGGTCCTACAGTTGATAGCTTGATAATACATGACTTAGAGCAGGAGTTTTGGAGTGATGCTTTAGCAGGTGTTGTTATTGATTCTACTCCTTTGGCTATGACATCTCTTGACTTAGCTAGTGATCAGTCACAGTGGGTTGTATCACTTCTTCATGGTGAGCTGTTGACTGAGGTTGGTTTTTTTTATCAACATTATATTGTAGGGTATGTACATCAATTAGCATTTGATCCTTGTGTTGAGGAGTTGATGGTAGACAAATTTGGTTTGGATTCCATTTCTTACTCTTTATCTTGTAATGTCTTTTCACCATTAGCACTGTACGAAAGTTATGGTTATGAGATAGTGGCCGATGATTTGCAGAGTTGTGTTGACTGCAGGAGTTGTACAGTGTGTGGATTCTCCATACTTGGTACAGTTTCATTCGAGAGGGTTCACCATTGTTGCAGAGTTGGATTGTACATTCCATATAGGCCAGTGGGACGTGTTGATGGTATTTACTGTGTTGGTAGTTTGATTTGTCCACTTTACTTGGGTTCTGATGTTCTAAGAGTTTGTGCCTCATGGGTTTTTGATTGTGGTAGTGGTGATTTCAGAGTTTGGTTGAGCTATAATTGTCAATTTGATTATGGATTCCTCTTGGTCATATTGCAGAGGATATTATAGGAGCCTGTGTTAATTGGTAGTAGTATAGTTCATGACTACATTTGGGATCCAGGTGGATTGATTGGTTTATTGTTCATCCATTGCTTGAGGACAAGCAATTATTGGGAGGGGAGGACTTGTCATGTCCCCTTTTCAAATAATTAAAAAAGAAAATCTTTGCTAAGGCAGGCAGGCCCAAGAAAGTGAAGTTTCAGAAAAAGGGGGTTAATCTTTGGAAACTGTTGGACTAATAAATGAAAATTATTATTAAAATAAGTTTCTTTAACCTCTCTTGGACGTGAGTTACAGTTATGCCCTCTTTTAAGGGGTTTGGAGGCATTTTGGGCTCATTCCAGAACTTGATTTTTGCTCATTCTTTGTTATTCTTCAGAGGCTGCCAAACCTATGGAGAAGGAGACCCAAGAACGAGAGTTTGCAGGTTTCCAGGGAGACCCAAGAATGGGAGTTTGTAGGTTTCCAAGAAGGCTAAGGACAGGAGTTTGAAGCCATTCCATGTTCATGCTCATACAGAGTTTGCCTTTGTGCTTAACAGTGCAGATTTGTGAGTTTTCGGGTGTATTTTTGTAAGAGTTTGGTGTTTCCGGTTGAGTATTTCATATCAGTTTTGGTTTCTGCTGTATTTTATACTTTAAGCTGTTAAAATAGAGCTGAATATATATATTGGGACGTGATTAAACTTCTGAGATAGATTATTAGTGTTCTTGTGGTGTTTCCGGGCATATTTTGTGCTATTTCGGGAGCCCGATGAGCATAGTTTTGGTCCTACATTTTTGAGCTGTTGTGTAAAGGCTATATGGATCTGGAAATGTCAATTTGTAGGCTGTTATGCTGCTGAAATTTCTGTAAAAATTTCCATTTTCAGATTCATTAATAATTTGTGAAGTTGTGAAGCTTTTAGCACTATTTTCAACATACCTGATTTGGGGTTTCTTGAGGAATTTGGTGGATCTTTGAGATATTAACTGTTTGATTTTGAAGATCTGATTAGAGGTTGGAAATATCATAAAAAAATCAGAAAAGGGACATTTCACATGCCAAAATCCATGGCACCATGATCACATCCACGAACCGAGCATCTGGCTCTCAATATGTCTAACCTGTCAGTATAAAATAGTCAACCACAATTCTCCACCATCACTATACCTAGTAACAACATCTCATCCCTTCTACATGAAGATAAAATCATAAAATCATGTGGCTTAGGGCATAGACAACCCAAATCCAAGCCACTAATCTGAGTATGCATCAATAATAAAAAGATCAATGGGCAAAGACAACCCATAAACAAGATATTTTAATGCTTAGTAAAAATGTTTGGATATATATTTTTAGTCATCAATTCAATAATTTATCTTTACTTATCGAAAGAAATTTCTTGGATTCTTATCACATTCCTACATTATGAAAATTATACATTGTCTCGAGGTTTTAAAAATACATGATCTCCTTTAGAAAGAGATAAATAGTAAAGAAATTAGTGTTTGACCTATAAACATTTAGGATATTTTTATGACTATCAAATGTTAATTAAGGGAAATTATTATTGTTAAATCATGTGACTACTCAAAAGATCTTGCAAATCTTCAACATATAAGGATAACATAGCTTTGTGGTATCTAGCATGATACTAATAAGTTTAATTAGATCTAGAGGAGTTCAAGGAAGCACACTATCTATAGACTTCCTTAAATGTGAGGGGTCATATAAATTGTTTTCCTATTCAATCAAAAGAAAACCTAGAGAATGTTGGAGGAGGGATTATCATAAGAGATTATATGGGCTTTTTGATTGAATGTGCTAAAAAAAGTCAATGATGTATGTCCAAAAATATGGTTGAGGCTATGGTGGCTTCGAAAGGTATTACTGTTGGCCATTTTTGCCACCCATTTAGCTTGAAATTGATAACCAATCTAAGAGATTTTCTAGTGGGTTGGATTCTTTATTTCGGGTTAACATCACACCAAGTCAGTAGCTAACATTTCATGTTACCTCAATTTTTTCTTGGTTGGGCTGACTGGCTTGCAGATTTGATGACTCCCATATTTTCATGAGCTATCTACCCATTTTCACAAAAGTATGAGATGCTGCCATGCATCTCTATTCCAGAGTTTCCTCACACAACAATACCTTTGTGAGGCTTTGTGGTTTGGAATTGTGCCACATGATAGAGGGTTCCATTTATGACACTTAAGTCGATCCAATGTACATGTGCAGATCAACGATGGAGTTTCAATGAAAGATTCAAAGATTGTCATCCATTCTATCAAATAATAAGGCATGCGATGCTTCCAAGTGTCACCATTTTGACTTCTCTTCACATTGCAAGGTCTCCGTAAAACTCCAAAGACCATAATGGCATGACAACCATTTGATATAGCACATCTTGAGGGTCTCCTCACTACATTCTAATTGTCCATCTCGAGGACAGGATCCACATTAATGGTTATGCTTTAATCTATCATTGGGGAGATTCTTGCCACATCTGGGTCATCTATTTCAAAGAGAAGACCTTCATCAATGACCATGATTCAATTTTGGGAAAATTAGATTCCCCCCCATAGTGAACTCTACATGTTATCCTTCCTCACAACTTTGGTTGCCCATGGTACGCCATCAAGGCCAATTCTTGAATGCCCAACTACTTCTTGGGCCTTGATTGGCACAATGCCATGTCACTTGAATGCATGAAATGAAAAAAATTTAGTGATTTGATCTCTTGCAGCTGGGTGCACCTATTTCAGTCTCATCTTGTCACTTCCAGCAATTATTACACTTCATGATCATATTTCATTTGATACTTAGTTATTACTCTCCTCTACAACTCAACTCCACATGGTTGGAGTTTTAACTCAAGGTTGTATCTAGGTTATGCCTGCACCCTATAAAGGAAAGTTTTATTGTTATTCTGTGGATCTATTTTTTATGATCTTTTGCAAATTTATCCTCTGTAAATGCTTTTGCCTCTTATTCAATAAAAATTAGTACTATCTCATCCATTTCCAGTCAGTTAAATTTGTGTAGCCTTGGATGCCTCATTTTCCTGGATGTATTTTGACAATTGTAGCACCTTATGTATATGTTCATTATAATTGAGTAATCTATTAAGTGAATCTGTGTATTCCTTGCATGGTTATGTTTTTTCTTGGCTTTTCTATGGTGTTAAGATTGAAAGAATATAGATAGTGATATGTCTTGTCAATTCTATTAGATTTTAGTACAGTTTTTGTAAAGAAGTAGATCAACATCTATATGGTGCATCACTACTTTACCCCTTCAACATTTTAAATTTTCTTTTCTTCTTCCTTTTAAATTTAAGTCTTAGGTAGGTGCACCCAGATTGTGAGGAAGCTAGCCTTCTTTGGAGATTCAATCTTTGATTGCAAAGTTCGACACTTTTGAATTGTTTCCATGTAACATAGGGTCACCTAGGGATAACACATCGGGTAGGGTTGCATATTTTTGTGATGTAGTGCAAGGCATGAGTATCTCCAAATGAGATGTCCTAGCCCCTAGTAGTATAACCATGTAGTGGAAACACAACAACAAGAAACAACAATGCAAGATCTGATACCAACTCACAATAATTTGTTCATAAATATAACTGATTACATGCAATATGCCTGGCTATAAGGCCTTCTGGGTTAGGGCCAAATACAAATAGAAATTAAAAAATTAGTTCTACAAGATCCAAAAGGATCCAACTTACAACCAATCTTAGATAGCCCATACCTATAACGTAACAACAATTTGGAAGAAAACCACCAAGGAAATATAAACTTGTGCTTGCAAGCCTACCAACCAATCTCCTTGCTTTCAAGCTATAGCCCTAGCTCTGCTCTTCAAATTTGCATCTATTCTTCATTACATCCTAACTCCATTACTAAAAGACTCCACAAGACCCCTACTTATACTAATCTAAGGTGGAAGTCAGCCTGCAACAACAATTAAATGTCCAGAAATTGATATCCCAGTAAAATTGTGATATCTCATAACTCTGATTGAATTAGAACTCACACTTCAAACTGTAGGTACAAATTTAGGTCATCTAAACCCCTTACATGCACAAAGGCTGACTTCTTAAAAAAATTTCACATCCACTCTGAAAGTCAAGCACAAAAAATTGTTGCGCAGTCTACCAAAAATTGATACTGTAGGAGAATTTCCATACTATAAAGAGTTAGAACTTGTGCTTTGGAACATAGATATCAATCTATTCCCTCTTTAATCTTGGAAGTTTATAGCCTCTCATCCATTTACAATAATTAGTTACATGCTCTATAATAGGCACCCATAAACTAGAAAAACACAGTTCCAGTAGCAAGGTAAAAACAGTTCCAAACTTCAACTCAATCCATCCAATCTCTATGAAATCATGAGAAAAGGTTCCCCAATGTTTCTCCAACACATCCATAACCATGAATACATAACTCCACCAAAATTCAAGCTTGATACTTCTCAACACTCAAGAAAAATCCCTCAAACATGCAGGATTGCAAGCAAGCCTAGGATGCTCCTACATCAAACACCCCTGATATGAAAAGATGTTCTAGTAACTAGAATAATATCTTCTAGGATTTAGAACATAAATCCAAAACTAGTTCTTCACATACATATCCTCCAAGTCTTCAACTTGCACACTCTTTCCCTTTTTTATCTTCTTCTTCTTCACATTCACCACATGTGCTCCATAAGTCTTCTTTCCATGTTGATCTCCAACCTTCTTAGAATCTATCAAATCAACTTGGCTACCAATTCTTAGGTTCCTTCTACCATGCTCTTCATTTTGAAAAGGAATCAAAGAAAACTTCCTACCACCTTTCTCAACAGTAAACACATTCTTGACACAATCATGCATAGCCCTACAATCATACTGCTAAGGTCTACCAAGCAACACATGAAAACTGTTCATATTCACAATATCATACAGCACTTGATCCTTATACTTCCCAATCTGGAAATCAACAAGGAACTTCTCCCTTACTTCCAAAGCATGCTCACCTTGCAACCAACCAATCCTATAAGGATAACGATGTCTCATTCTCTTCAAGCCAAGTTTCTGAACCATCTCTTTAGCAACAAGGTTATTAGTCATACCACCATCTATAATCACCTTGGAGATTTTACCACCAGATTTATGACAAGTCTTGAAAAAAATAGTCCTCTAACAAGAATCCATTATCCTCTCATCAATTAGCAATCATCGAGCCAACAAACTCTCTCCTTGCTCAGACTAACTATCCTGGACTACAACTTCATTCACAATAGCAACTATCCTACCAATCAGACATTCAAAAGATCTATGCCCTTCTTGACCACACTTGAAATAATTACCTCTAAACCCACCTCCACCTATCCTTCTTTTGTGTTCAGCAGGTTTTGGTTCACCTTCTTCTTTTGGTTTACCTTGTGCTAAACTATCTTGCTTCTGCTTCCCTCAGGAACTACCTTGATTCTTCCTCTTTAGCTTCTCCTTTGCTCTCAAAGCATACTGATAAGAATCCTAAATTGATGAAATATTCAACATAACAACTTCATCTTGAATATTGAATCTCAAACCATTAATGTATCATGCTACCTTCTCCTTTGACAATTCTCTATGCCTAGACTGAATAATTAACTTCTAGAACTCCTCTATATAATCTTTCATGGTCATATTCTTTTGTTTTAGATTCTACAACTTCTTAAATAACTCAAGCTTATAATCAACACAAATCAACTTAGCTTTCAACTTAGTCACCATCAATCTCCATCTAGTGATCTTCATTTTGCCTTCCTCTTCTCTATCTCCTTGTAGTTCTTTCAACCAAAGAGTAGCATGTCCTTTCAGCTTAGTATGAGCCAACCTTACTCTAAGTGGATCCTCAATATCCTCAAGCTCAAAGTAGTCTTCCAATTCACCAATCCAATCAATCAAGTCTTTAAGATTCAAATTACTTGAGAAATTAGAAAACCTCCATCTTATGCTTAAGCTTCAACTAAGATCAAGGTTGAGCAAATTGACCATTCTTAATGTGAATAGTTTTGTCCTCACCACTTGATCTAGCAACTTCAAATTCTTTAGTAGCTTCCTCACAACCATTTTTAGTACCCACATTCTGAGTTACACCACCTAAAGCACTTACACTTTTAGCAATCATGTCGCTCTTCATCAATGCAATCTTAGATCTGAATTTTGCTCTCTTCTTCTCTAAGATTCGTTCTTCTACAACATCACTAAGATCATCAATTGCTGTAGGGTCCAATCTGCTTGGAGGCATCTTTGAAAATTTTAGTAAACCCTAAGAAACAAATACACCAATCCAAAAGATCAATCAGCCACAAGATCAACCTTCTTTGTAAATCTTGGTGTAAATTGCCTTAGCTTTGGTGATCTATCAACACATTCAGGAACAACCTTTGTTGTGATATGATCTGATGCAGTGCAAGGTATGAGAATCCCCAAAGGAGATGTCCTAGCCACCAACAATATAACCAAATAGTGGAAACACAAAAAAAGGAAACAACAATGCAAGATTTGATACCAACTCACAATAAATTTTTCATAAATATAAATGATTACATGCAATATGCTCAATTGTAAGGCCTTTCGGGTTAGGGCCAAATACAAATAGCAATTTAAAAATTAGTTATGCAAGATCCAACAAGATCCAACTTACAACCAATCTTAGCTAGCCCAGATCTATAACATAACAACAACCTAGAAGAAAACCACCAAGGAAATCTAAACTTGTGCTCGCAAGCCTACCAAGCAATCTCCTTGTTTTCCAGCCACAACCCTAGCTCTGGTCTTCAAATTTGCATCTATTATTCATTACATCCTAACTCCATGACTAAAAGACTCCACAAGACCCCTACTTATACGAATCTAAGCCACAAATCAGCCCAGAATACAAATTAAATACAAATACATAAATTAAATGCCACAAGTTGGCCTGCAACAACAATTAAATGTCCAAAATTTGATATCCAAGTAAAATTGTGATATCTCATAGCTATGATTGAATTAGAACTTTTTCTTTGAAATTTAGCTACAAATTTAGGTCCTCTACAACCCATTACATTTTCAAAGGCTGAATTCTTAATAAAAAGTAAGCATCTACTCTGAAAGTCAAGCACAGAAAACTATCGCGCAGTCTGCCAAAAATTGATACTGTAGGAGAATTGCCATATCTCCCAACCTATAAAGAGTTAGAACTTTCACTCTAGAAAATTGATATGAATCTAAGCCCTCTTCAATCCCTAAAGTTAATAGCCTCTCATCCATTTAGGATAATTAGTTACATTCTCTTCAATAGGCACCCATATACCAAAAAAATGCAGTTCTAGTAGCAAGGTAAAACAGTTCCAAACTTCAACTCAATCCATCCAATCTCTATGAAATCATGAGGAAAGGTTCTCCAATGTGTCTCCAACACATCGCTAACCATGAAAACATAACTCCAAAATCCAAGCTCAGTGCTCCTCAACACTCAACCAAAATCCCTCAAACATGTAGGATTGCAAGCAAGCCTAGGATGCTCCTACATCATTTTGTGTCAACAATTACCTTAGTTAAGAATTATTTGATTCTAAACTTATAATACATATTCTTAAGGGAGATATTAAATAGCCATGGGAAATAGCATTTTTGATAAAAAATTACCAAAAATTTCTTAAGAATATTAACTATAACTTAAATTCAACACACACACACACACACACACACACACACACACACACACACACACAAATATAGGTACAAACTTTCTAGCAAATAAGGGTTTAAAACTTCATGATTGGAGCCATTGAGTTAGCTCAAATATGTTGCATTGTATATTTAAAATGATTATATCCATTGAAATTGAAACATAATAGTTTTTAAAAGTGTGAAGAGTTGCATATATGCTACGGTGAAAGAGAAAAAATGGAAAAGGAATGAGCTAGATTATTGTGAGAATGATGAAAATTATTTTAGGAGTTTGCATCATTATCATCATCATCATCATTATCATCATCGAGAGTTTGACACCTCCCCTTTATTAAATTTTAAAAAAAATAAAAAATCTTATAAAATTCAATACTCTTTGTTCAAAAGTTGTAACTCATGTAGGGAAGGAAATATGAAGGATAAAGATGCATAATTTTTGGTTGAATGTTTTTGGAATAGATTCTTTAGTTATGGATGATACCATGTATTGGAGGAGGACCATCACAACATTTAGTTTCAATAGAACAACAACTATTAATCTTATTAGAGAGAACTCTTTCTAATATAATGAAGTCATTTTCAAGGTTGTTGGAGAGAAAATATTTTTCTAAATCTAGTTTTAGAGAAGTGCTAAAGATGGGGTGTTATCGTAAGAATTTTGAATTGTTGAATTGTTAAGTTTTTAGTGAGAATATAGATCCATGTGAATTGTTTCTTTGGTCTAGTATGGTCCGTTTCCTCATGTCAAAGTAAGATTATAATTTTTCACTCACTTCCACATTCATAAGTTATTTGACTAAGGGAACAACAATGACCTATAACTATTTTTGTCCATGGTCTCCTTATAGATGATAGATGATACTATTGGTTTGGTGAATGAAATAATATACATTGTATAGAAGATCTTGGGAAACTATCAAAACTTAATTGATAAATTATGAGATTGTAAGACACCTGAAAGGTTTCAAAATGGGCATGATAATCTAAAAATCCCTCATCCTTACATGATAGGTTAGCTTTCATATCATGAGATAATTTACATTAGATTCTATATACACATGAAAAACGCTATTTATAACTTTCTCCTACTAAACAATATTTTGTTACAAAAAACATTAATCTATCCTTTTTCTATTTTCCTATTTTCTACAAGGCATACTAAAGGGTGTGTCTCCTCTAATTCATTCTGACTTGTTAATGGAATTCTACAATCAAGCTTTAGTGCCTGATGTACATAGAAAACCTATACATTTTTAGAACAAATATTGTACCCCTTCAACTCACCCCCTTACAATGCAATGTATTGAGAATTTAAGAGTTAGGAAGATTGATAGAAAAAAAAAAATTTGGTAACTAAGAGGCCAATTACCAAAAGAAAATCATCCTTATCCTTAAGTAAATGAGTTTTTCCTTGTTACCATTGAGAAATATAAGACCTTTCTAAATTTACCTAGGTCTTGTAAATGAAATCCCAAACAACGTCCAATAAAAATATAGTAATCAATAACCACTTTCCTATTTTCCTAAGACTCTGCAACTTTCTAGAAAGCTCTTGTTTAAAGCCTTTCATCCCCTCAACATATTGGAACACATGCTCAACATTTAATTTAATATTTTTACATTGATTATTTATTATATTTTAGTCAATCTAAATACTATTCTATTACTTTAAAATTGTTAAAATAAATTAAAATAGTTTGATTCATACTTAATAAATTCAATACAAATAAATGTATTTTTATAGAGGGACATAAAATTGATTTTTAATTAACTTTAAGCATATTTTAGTATTAAAACTATTTTTTTTGATACATGTTATTTATGTCGATGTGATGAGTTTGTGATAGTAGACTTGAATTGAAATAAAATGCATTTTGATAGATTAAGGTCAATTTCAAGATAAGAACATATATTAACAAGAGCTCTGTTCGAGCTTGAGTCCCTACCTCTTGCGAAAATGAAAAATGGATTTTGTAATAAGGAAAAAGTCAAATAAAAAGATTGATGGATTGATGGTCATAAATATAGGAGTTTATGAATTAAATCTGAATAGATAGAGAGAGGGTCATATAAGCAATGTTAATGGAGGCACATATATTTTTAAAATTTACTATAATCAAAGGGGAAATGGCCTAGTGAAAATCCAAAGTGATTTCCTTGACAATGACTCAAATTGATTCCACAAAGAGCATTATACTCGTATGCCATGCAAAATTCAATTCTCTTAACCTAGGAACTTTTATTAAGAGTTAGGGAAAAAAGAATTTTTTGAGAATGTCAATTTGATGTAAATAACTCAATTGTTTAAGTCATGGTCTATCAATAAAGAGGAACAAATGTCATGAGGATGACCCAATTGGAAGCCCAAATGAGCATGCTCACAATATTATAATATATGTGCCAAAGTGGGAGATAATTGGAAGAGCCTGGTTACATGATCTGAAAAATTTTGCTCATAGTAAAATCCCTATTGAGTTTTTTTTTTGTGGACTTTTTTTGGTATACTTTTACATTCCATATCAACGTTTGTATTTGTCTGTCAATATGAAGTATGATTTCAGATTAGAAGGAGGATAACTTAAGAAAATAAAAAATCATTACATGTCAAGGGTGCAAAATTTGTCAAATTCTTTTTCAAGATTATCCACATGATTTACTTGTCAAGTTTTAAGAAATATTTGTCAGCCAAAAAATGGCATGTCACAATTGCAGTAATAAAAACTATGTTGCTAGGGTCCTAACACTATAATTTTTTTGTCTTATGATCATATTATTTTTAAAAAGTACTAAGTTGCTAAGGTCTTAACACTATAAATTTTTGAGCTTATGAGCATATTATTTTTGCTGATTAGGGGTTATGAAAATGTTGTACATCATGAAGACTATGTTGTCTTTTGAAAACTTTCATTTGTACTATCACTAGAAGTTCAACCTCCTAAATCTATTGGAAGTGTTGTTCCTAAATCAAGTGTTGTTCCAAAATCCCCACCAAATTCATTTGATATATATTTTATGATACTGCTTAAAAAGTATAAAATTCCACCATGGTTCACACTCTCAACAAAGAGGAATAAGTGTGCATATTAGTTGTCAGATATTGAAAGATAATCAAAATAATAAACATGAATGAGTATTTGATGTAACTTAGAATAATATAACTACTAAATTTGAGTCTCTTAATAGTTCATTTCATCCAACTATGAAAAGATTTATTTCATCCTACTTAAATTTTGAATTTTCGCTAGCATAAATTTTCCCTTAGACACTTATGTTTTTCCTTTATTTAGTACTTCATGATATTTCCAACATGTCATGAAATACATGTTTAACTCGTATAAATCGGCAAACAAAGAAAAAAAGTAAAAATTATTAATCAACATTGACACATATAAAGAGTGGAATTGATTTCAAGAATCAAACTTTCAAGTCTAAATTATGCAATGTGGCAACACAATTTAATAACCATAATTTTTTTGTTTTCATAAAAAAGGGCTTAACAAAGATAAGTTTCAATGGAGTTATTTTAGCATATCTATTTGAGGGAAAATGAAGCATTAAATTTCTTTTCTTTTGTAACTGCTACCGAGATATGATTGAATTACATTCTAAGTTTCTCTTCTTCTCCCACTCGAGATCTTGGAGATAGATTTAGAAGCAGCTTTTATAGAACTTGAAAAAAAAAGAGTAATTAATTCCTTTCTACACAGATCTGTTCTACATAGTCTTTTCTTTTCTGATAAATATCCTTCTTAAAAAAGAAGGGAAAAAGAGATCAGTCAAATTCTTATGTAATTTTAAAAATAGCTTACACAGATGGAATCAAATCTCCATTATTCATATCGAATTTATCCATGTTGTACATACTAGAAACTCTGATTTTTTTTCCACACTCAAGCCTTTTGAAACATACAGTTTAAACACCATTGCCATGTATTACAATATGAAAAAACAATTAGAGATTTAAGTTTTAGATGAAGTGTGAGATTTCCTTAAAATTATTGTTCAGGTTAAGACACTAATTACTTATTTGCTGCAACTCGGTACTCTCAGAGATAAAGCACAGTTATAAATCCTCGATACACCTGTTCAATTTTCTATAAAATCAACATTGCACGTCAAAGATAAAAATTGAGGGTTTCCAAAGAGTCAGCTAATTGGTCATGATTCCAGAGATAGGTCTTCCTTAAAACCATACACGACTCTATCCAATTTTCCAATCATCCACAAATCACATTCACAATACTTGTTCTCTATGAAAATTAACACAAAACAATCCATATAAAGTGTTGAATTTAAATTGGTCCACTGTTAGGAGCCACTACCACCGCATTGCATACCAAATAGCAAAAAAAGAGAAAAAAAACCTTTCAATCCCAAAATTAAGAAGGTTCAAAACCGTGATCTGTTCATACTAAAATTGTAAATAAAATTAATGAAAAATCAACTCAATCCTCCCTACCATGGGTTCATTATGGCAGTGCAATACTGATACACCTCGTTGCTGTAGGGGGGTTCACACCTATAATTAACTCTCAATAATCAGAGGCCAACACAATATTAATTCTTGCATGAAAAATTGAAACATAGAGCAAAGAACACAATTCTAACTCTTACTCTATTCCCTCTACTGTCGATATGAATTCCTCCTCATCCATGGTGTAGGAGAGAATACAACAATTAAATACGTGACTCAAGGAAGAAGTTGTAAATATAACACGTATGCAAAATATGAAGGTGTAGACCAGGCATCTTAAACTATATAAGAGTGTCACATCTTTGTGAGGTGTCTTCCCACAAGAATCAATAAAAACTTGAAATTAACTGTAGAAGATTTACCAAGTCTTTGAAATACTACTAGTACCAAATTCTCTAAGGAGAAAAATAAAAAGATTACAAGCAAAAAGAAACACGGCCAATTAGAAAGAGAAAATGAAATGCACTAATTGTATTTAATGATTTTTTAAAGATAGATTACAATTTATATGGGAAATTAAATTTACACAGTTACAAAGGGGGGAAAATATTTTTACTAATATTTTATATATAGAAATAAAAAAGACTGCTGGGAAAAATAGTAAAAGAGTAATTGATATATAATGTCAAATTAATTTTGAAACTCTTTAAAAACCATAGTTTTAAATGGGATTATTAGACAGACCGTAGACAATTTTCAAGAGTGGGCTAATGCTTCAAAAATTTATTGAAAACTTCAGTCTCCTACCAGTAAGGACTAACAATAATGAATTCAAGTGCAAGCATTATTGATCATAATTTCTTTGAGATATTTGTAGGTGAAATGCATATTGATAAATGTAGCATTGAAAATGGTAGAAGTTGCAATCATTTCAATAAGAGAAGCATTGCATCTAGGAAGAAAGTACATTTGCAAATTGTGATTGCTAAAGTTTTTAACTTAATTAACTTATAATACTAATGCAAGCATGTATTAATCTATGTGAATAAGGTAGTAATAAAAGTTTCTTGGTAGTTACCATTAATCAATAGAACCAATTGTTATGTGCTTAAATCGTATTTGAAAATGCATTTTAAGGGAAATTTTCATTAATTGAACCCCATTTTTACACTTGCATATCCAAAGTCTACTTGAAGAAGGACATTTGAATTATTCAAAATTCATGTGGATTGTGTTTGAGGTGATTTCTATACCCAGAATCTAAAATTTAGAGAAGGGAGTAGTAGAATAGAGAGGATTACATAAAAGTGAAGCAGAAGAAATATTAAAATAGAGAAGAAGAAAGAAATAGAGAGAGTTGCTGAAAGCGAATGAAATTATGATAGTTTTTTTAATAAGTTTTCAGTTGAGTACCAAAGATATGTGGGAGAGTTTTATTTTAATCGAGAGAATAGAGTAGCAAGCAAAAAGTTGTCAAACTGAGGGGAAAAGAAAAGTAGGGGAAAAAGAAGGTTGAGTGTAGCGTAGAAATGAGATATCATATATTGGCCATTTTTAATGAACAAATTGCTTTAATAGATAAGTTTAAATTTTTAAATTTTATTGTATTATTCTTTTTTTTGGTTCACTTGCAGATTGTTTTCTTTAACTCATTATTGCCACAAAGAAGTGTAAATAGAAATCATACAACATGATTCAAAATGTTAAAGAAAAAAGGACAACAAAATCTAATTCAATAAAGCTTGAAGTTATCAATGGATGGATTCTAGAAAAACTACTTTAATAACCAATCTAGTAACTTTTATTTAAAATAAAATAATTATTTACAATGTTGAAACACTAGTATAACATTTAGATGTTATTCACACATAGACTTTAATTCATGAATTTAAATTGATACTAGATTTTTTACAAGAAATGAATTCAAATATTTACACATACACAAAATAGTGCTAAATTGATGATTACCTCCAAAGCCCTTAACGAATTTACAAAATAATAACAAGAAATAATCAATAATACAATTTCCATGTGCGGATAAATGACTCCCTACGTACTACAATTGTATCCCTTCCCAAGTTGTGTAATTATGCAAACATCTTAAACATTACACACTAAGGCTTGATTCCTAGTGCAAAAGTGTTAAATAGTCAAAGTTCGACTTACTTTTCCAGACTTAATTTCTTCCTAAGTGTGTGATGTTTAAGGCTGGCCATAATTATGAGCCGCCCAAGAAATTATTCATCCCTAAACTCTTGGACATCTTTGTATCAATATTATTTGGATAGCCCCAAGAGCAAATTTGCAACAAAGAGATCACTCAAAACTAAGCTATGAAATACAAATAATTGTAAGAATCTAAAAAAACGAGTACATAATAGTTTGTGTAGCCATGCTGCTCAAAATTCATCAAAACTGCTACAACTTCTTTGTTTGGATTACTTGAAATTGCCTCAGCACATTCCTTTGTCATTATATATGCATTCAGTTATTGAATATTTATATTCAAATTTCTGAATTTGTTTCTTGTGAAATTGGAGGAAATGAGGCACATCACAACAAACCAAACAACTATAACAATTCAAGCTGACCTGCTCTCGATTTTCATATTTGCAAAGTTGTATATTCATAAATTAAACCATGAAATATTCATGTGAATACTTTGAAATATGAACATCATGGAGATTGTAGACCTCCCAACAGTTGGGATAATGATAAGGAAGAAAATGTAACAAATATACATGGCTTCTACGTTTGTATGATATATATAAACTGAATCTATTAAAAAATTTGCCAATGCATCAACAAATTTCTCAATTTCCTACCATGTCTTTCTAATTTAAACCATGAAGCTTTAGATTGAGAACATAATTTTCAGTTCTAGAAATCTTTGTGATTCAATTTTTAATGAGCATTGGACATATCATGTGTCTAAACAAAGATCTCGATTTCCTAATAAAACTTTCTATAAGTCAGTGCTCTATGGAAATGCTATAAAAGAACACTAAAAATAAGCAATACTAAACTTCTTACTAAAAGGATAGTAAAAGATAGGTCTAATGGACTCTGACAATACACTGTATGCCAACAAATTTTTTAGTTTCCTACCAGAAATCTTCAACAGATTGTTATAATTTGAAATTTGTCCAGAAATTATTTTAGTTCACTACTCACTAGAAATTTAGTATGGAAGACACTATGAATGCACTGTAAAAATATCATGTCTTGTGAACAAGTTTTTCAATGTCTTACAAGAATAATTTAGGCCTATGAATAGGTTTCTTCCCTACTATATACGACTATGAATGTAGTTTAAAGGAGACTACATGTACAGAAAAATACCAAATCTAGTGAACAAATTTTTCAATTTACTACTATAATATTTCGTATTTCATACCTTTTACAAATTCTACTAGAATATTTAACGCTTTTAAAATAAAGAAAATAATTATTAAGTACCCTAACATAACCATATAGAAAAACAGATCCACATAATTTTCTCTACAAATAAATTTTCACAATACTAAAAGCCCACTCCAGCAAATTTTGAGCACAGAATTAGGGATTGCAATTTTTATCTCCAATCCAAGCATAGATATCGAGATTGATAGCGCAAGCCTGAAGATAGTAAGCAAAATGTTTTAGAAAAGACAAAATCCTCCAATCCTCAAAAACCTCAGCCTATTAAGGCAAGGAGCGCAGTTTTCAGGAAGTGGAGGAATGTTTTGAAAAAAAATGAAATCCTTCATTCCTTGAAAACCCTGACTTCCTAAGCATGGAATGCAATTTTTTTTTTTAGGAAATATCATGAAGAAAAAATCCTCCATTTTGGGAAAAGTCGGATCCCGTGAATCATGGAGCACAATTTTAGCGTGGCATAGAAATATTATCATTAAAAAATTAAATATTAGTTTACTAATATTTAATTTGATTTTTTTTGATTAATAATCAAAAAATAATAAAAATGGAAAAAAAGTTGCAAATGAATTTGATTTTTTCATTTAAAAATGGAAGTTAATTAAATATTGATTTTTCTTTTTAATTGATATTTAATTAATAAAACTAAAATAAATCAAAATAGAAATACTTAGCTTCATCATGAAGTTAAGAGCATTAAAGATAGCAACATTTTGAATCAAGTAGCAAAAAGGCGACAAGTGGCACAAAAAATGGAAACTTTAATGGTTAAATTAAAGCAATTGCCTAATCTTAGTCTGCAACTTTAAAGGCATCTTTTTGAAGAATGATTTATATAAGATACCCTGTCATTCATTCAGGCTCACACAAAAATTTGAAGAGCAGATCGAGAATAGGAATAAGATTTGAGAAATTCAAGGAAGCAGATTATTTTTTTGAGAAATTTTCTGAAACTGTTGAGGAGTTTTCTGGGAATTCACGACAGAAGATTTTGAATCCTATCAGTAAGGAATTTTCTTCACAGTGAGTTGTGGAATTTCATTTTTTTTGCAGAAGTGTTCAAAAGTGAATCTTGAAAGGAGTAGGGAAATTTTGGCAAAAATCTAAAATCTTTGTCTTATGGACAAATCATATCTGTTGTTTTTAATGCTTTCCTTGCATATTCTTAGGTATGCATGTTTTCTATTTTGCAGGAAAGGAAAATGGCAAAGCCCAGGGGAACAGGAGAAACATGAGGAAAATTGATAAAGAATGAAAGGGGAGGATTCTATCCTGAATCCAAAATCATGTCAAAGTGGACAAAAATTGGAGATACAAGTCTTGGCGGCCTTGATTTGAAAGATTTTAACCGGAGAATGCTTGGATATAATGAGTATCACCCAACACACCTAGCTACAAAACTTGTGAGAAGTGGAATTTTTGCTGCAGTTGGTTTCCCTCCTTCTTTTAAACATCTAGAGTTAATCGTGGAATGTACCAAGCATTACAGTCCTAGAGACAGAACCATCCGGGATTCCGAATGAAATATTTTTGTAGATTTTTCTCCAGCATCCATTTCTGAAGCATTTGGAATTCCTTCAAATCCAAGGATGGTCAGAAAAACACAAGAGCAAGCACTGAGAATCTATACATCTGGAATCAATTTTTGTGAAGAAATAATCAACAAAAGATGGTTCAAAAAGAATAGACCACATCATTCCAAGATTCCTAAAGAAATAGTATGGCTCAACTTGCAGAGGGAGTATAGTGATATGGTCATGATGTTGAGTCGTATATTTGGCATGCCTTATTCTTATAGGTTTGAATCTTGGATGTGGTATTTTGTTGAGAAGGTAATGGAGGAAGGTGACAGAATAGATTGGGTTGGGCTCATAAGTGATAACCTAAATGAGCAATTGATGAATGTAGAGCATACAAGTAAATTTTACATGAGCTCCTATGTCATCTACATACTAGCACGGAGGAAAAATTATGATGGACTATGATGCAAAGGACCAATTGGAAGCAGAAGCCAACACCTCAAAGTCCACGAATGTTAGCCGCAGATGCATTTGTATTCAAAGGATGATTACATGAGGGTTAATGATATATTTTACATGTGCATAGTAAGAACACTACAAAAGAGGCCACATATAAGAATGTCAATGTGTGTAATGAAGTTGGTTGAAGAATATGGCACCTGGTTCATTCAGTTTCCCACCTTTTCATACATCCAAGTTCGAGGATTCTCCACGAAGCCATGCAAACTTCCTAGGTATCCAATGGATAAGATGATCTTATTAGAGCTTAATCGACTACTTACTACCTATGCTAAGATTCTGAAAGGAAAGAAGAAGTTGGGATTGCAGTTTCCAATTTCCATAGGAGAAGGAAAAACTGAGGTATGCCCACGTCTAAAAGCTATAAAGGAATCATCAGATGAGCTCCACTTCTTTCGCCTTTCGCTTTATCCAAAGAGGAATGATTTTGATCCTTTCAACAAGATCTCATCAGAAGGAGGGTCAAAGTACCAACACAAGGTTCACCTTGAAGACTTTTGGGCAAATGCAGCAGACGAGAATGAGATTCGAAAAAGATTGCATTCAAGACTACCACTGAACATTATTAGAATAGGCAACATATTCAAGGTTCCTGATCAAATGGAGGAGGACCCAAATGTGATGCAAAAAGGATTCAATCCAAAAATGACAGCTCAACCATTTGATAGGAAGAAGAAAGAAATTACAGATCTCAAAACCTTTTCAAAACCAGTCTTAGATTTTACAAAGTTGTGGATCGAGCGTAAGCTTGAAAAATTAGTTGCACCAGCTAATGGATTCACATATAGGTTGCTTGGCAAGAGACCACTCAGGGATGAAATATCAAGACAAATATCTGAAGGGACTGTTGAAGAAAGGGAAACTCCATCCGAAGATGTAGGAACCAAGAAAGGGAAGGAGGTACCTTGAAAAAAGCATCCTAAGATTGAGGAAGTCATTCAAGAATCTCAAAATAAGAAGCAAAAACATGGAGATGCTCCCTCTTCTCCAAGTCAAACTCCAAGTGTCCAAGAGATAGAAACTTTTGAAAGGCAGGATGTAGGGACAAGTATAAGGAGATTTGAGCAAGAAGAGAATTTGGATAGGCCAATTCATGATAGGTTGAGTATAAATGCTTATGGAAAATCCATACAAGAAAGAGGGAGAGATCAAGATATTGCTACAGAAGAAAGTCTTGCTACAATCTTAGAGCGAGAAATGATTAATGATGGAAATGGTCCACTAGAGGAAGAAACTCTAGGGGTAGCAATACATCTTCCAAGTTTCGAAGCTATAATTCCTAAGGTTACAATGGATAGTCCAGGAGGTGAAGAAGAGATTGACATTCGAGCGGTCCAAAGGAAAGAAAAATTGGTAATTTCGGGGGACCAAAGTATACCCATTCCAGAATGGTTGAGGCAACGAATTCAATTGCATAAACAAAAGGAGGTTGATCCAGCAATTGAATTACAAGAAATTTTGGACCGATCAAACCGATCAGAAGAACAAGGGAAAGCAAAAAGATATACTAAATTCATCAAAGGAGAATCAGGATCCAAAATCTTGCTGATTGCAACTCCCACAGTTGACAAAGGGAAAAATTAGATTGCTCCAGATGAATATCATGTTACAAAAGTAAATCTTGGTTGAGCCTCTCAAGAGCAAATATTGGAAGAATTTGATGACTCCACACAGGCTTTGAAGGATAGGCTGAAGAAAGTAGAAGAAGGGTATGAAAAGCAAAAAAGAGAAATTTGGGCCTTCTGTCAGTACATCAATAACTTGCCTCATCCGGTAAGAGAGGAAGGTCCATCATTTCTCCCTCCAAAAAGTGTTTCCAATGAAGTGGTAGGTGATATTGACAGAATCAAGTGGATTACTCAGGGTGCAAAGATTTGGATCGAAGGAATTTAGGAGGTAGCCTTCAAACATGCAGAAGAATTAGTGCAAGTGCACAATAGGGCATTGGCTGCAGTCTCTAGGATTCAATGCATGGAGGAATCATGGGTGGATGAGCATATTTACCAAGAAGAGGTGATTGCCGACATTCAGAGTCTGATGGATACCCTAAAGAAAGAATTCATTGATGGTTGAGTTATCAGCGAGGGGGATTTCTATGATTTTATTCGATGGTACAGTGCAATGATCATGGCTAAGGAAATGTTCGAGAGCTTTACCAGGGAATCCAGTCGATGGAAAAAGATTGTTGATAACATCAAGCAAGGAATATCAAATGCAGTTGCATCCTTCTTATCACAAATATTAGGGGAAGAGGAAATGACAATAGATAATCTGAAAGTCAAGTTAGAGGAATTCTTTTAGCTAAATGTATATGGAAGAGATGATTTTGAGAACTTCTCCATCTTCTCAAATACAATGCACACTAATAAGGAATTACTACCAGATTGGGATGAAAGCTTGGGAAAAGGATAAAGAGCAATTGCAGTTCTAGAATTCAAGCAAGAATCTGCACCAAGCATTAGTACAGAGGAGTTGGTAATCGTATTAAATCAATTTTGATCTTTCAGGAAAAGAAATCAAGGATAGATGCATTAAATGCAGAGTGGGTGGGCATAGGGATCATTTATTACCCCCACTCCTTAAATTAGCATGCAAGGTGGGCATTTATTACCCACTACAGTAGTGGATTCCTTATGGCATTAATGTAGATTCCTTTCCATTGCCCTAACCCTAATTAGGGCTGATGTGGCATGATCTCAGCCATCGGTTATTATGATCATCCGGGCCACCCGTTGTAATCAAGGACCTATATAAAGGCCTCATTTATCATTTGTAAAGGGAGATTTTTATGAGATTGTTGCTATGAGCTACTGAGATAATAAAGTTTTCATTGGACTTTGGTGAATACTTGACGTGTCTTAGTGCTTGCTTGTTCTCCTAAAATTTCTTCAAGTAGATTAAGTTTAGCATAGTCAATGTGTGGTTGCAATGGAGAATATGATGGTGTATTGATGAATTCCTTTGGTTCATACTTTTGATGTTTTAGTGATTCTAATTCATTGTGTAAAGTTAGCCTAAACCCCTTTCATGCATATGCTCAACTTCTATCATTTGTATACATTGTTCTTTATGATGGTGTATGCAGTAATATGAAAATCTTTGGCATAACCCTTGAAGATTGCACTGGTTCACGCTTAGTTGTAGTATAACTTGGCAAAGTAGAATTCAGTAAATTGAGGAATTTTTCCACTAGAACACTATTTTTTGTTATCACTACCCTTAGGATTAGAATAGAATTCCTGAACCCCATGCTATTTAATTTCTACATATTCTATGAAAAAATTAAAAAAAAGTGCTTCATTGCAAAACCTTAAGATAGCTCCCACATCCAGTATGGCTTGAAATGAATATGAATAAACACATAAAGACCCTTGTGATCATTAGCAAATCACATCAACCATCGATCTTATCCAAAGTCAAGACCTGGCATTAAAGGAACCTTGAAGTCATTGTATGATCTTCTAGCAATCTTAGCATATACAAGACTTTATTCAAGAGAGGATAAGATATTTCAGTATTTTGTTCTACTATTTGGTGAGTCATAAAACACACATCAACAGAAACTGGCGCTAGAAGGAGGGCTTGACTAAAATATTTCATAGCAGTTTCACATATTGGAGAACATTAATTCATCCTTGCCCGAGGTACATCAAAGATCCTTGAGATTCACCCCAAGAGCACATGAATTACAAGAGTTGATTTTTTATCCAGAGACTAGGCGAGGAAATAAATAAGCATCTACGAGTCAGAATTCACCAAGTGTAGCTGATCTCACAAGGATATTCCAAACTCCACCACCTCAGCATCAAGCACAAGGATCAATCCAAGGAGGAGTTCCACCAGGAGCTACACAAATTCAATAGTTATTTGTGCAAATACATATACAAGTTGTTTCACCTGCAACTATCCAACAACAAGTTTCAGCAATGGCCTAGCAATGGCGTCCACAGAATGCATCACCCCTTGCAACGTTTGCTGCATACCATAATATGCCAAAGAATCCTGAACACTTTTCTTCTAAATTCTTTGTGAATGATGTGAATCGCACTGCTGATGAACACATTAAAAATTTTGAGGATGTCCTCCAGAATAGAAATGTGCAAGATGAGGAATTTGTATGTAGACTATTCCCTTATTCATTGGGTGAGGAAGCATTTTAATGGTATATCAACCTACCTTCAAATTCAATACAGACTTGGCAATAGTTGAAGGAGGTATTCCTTGGGAAGTTTAGATTGCCTATCACCCCTACAGAATTGTATAGGAAGTTTATTGAGATAAGGAGACAAGAAGGTGAATCAATTGGTGCTTTCAATAACCGATTTCAAAGGGCTTATTCAAGATTGCGTGATCCATATCGCATAGGAGATGATGTAGCACGACCTATCTACTATGTAGCCCTAGATTGTTTCACGTCTATGTTTGTTCAAAAAACTCACCCAGCTCCTACAAGTTTAATCCAAGCATATGTTGAGGTGGAGAAAGTTAGTTTACAATCACCGGAAACTACAAATGGAGCACCCAACTATTTTGGAAATGCAAATACTTTGAATTATGCTCCAACTATCAATCAATTTCCTGCCCCTCCGAGCCAGTTGGTGTTACACCATGGAGCACCTATGTCACAGGCAATGCCCACACAAGCAATTTATCTCCAAAACACGACAAATTCTACAAGGACCCAAGAGGAAAAAGATGAGATGAGAGATTTGATTGAACAAGTGAAAAAGTTGTCCACTAAAGTCACTTACCTTAGAAATTGAAATAATCAGTTGCAAAATACACAAAGGAATTATCAGTCATATCAAGGTAGCAACCGAGGTTATCAAGGGAATCCCCCTCCACATCACGATGGTAATCAAGGACACAATCAAGGATTCAATGAAGGTAATCATGGATATCATTATAATAACCAAGGTCATCAAAGAAGATCATGAAACACTAATCCAAATAATAGGGGCATACCATCACCATTGGATAATCCTCCATCTGAGAATCGCCCAGCTGATAAAGTTTTCTTAGCAGAAGCTGCACTATTTGGATTGTGTAGATTACATGAGACTAGTCAACATTCTGAATTACAGTGTCACGAATTTCAAAGAGCAGCAGATATTTTCAAGGGAGAAGTGAGGAAGACTACCACATCTGAGAATCCTCCTCCTATGGGATATGAGATGGTACCCTCACCAAGATATGACAAAGCATTGGTTTTTGATGATTTTAAGTTTCCTCCTCCTGGTTCTTAGGATTACCTGGCAATACAAGCTAATCAAAAATTCCCACTAGCTTCAGCAAATGGTCCTATAGAGATGCCATGTTATCAAGTCCCACTAGAAAATCAACCTCCACTAGTATCCCCAAATGAATCATTGCATAAGGATACATTTTTATTCCCTCCTCTATATAATAGTGTCTTGGTGGAAGGAACAAGTGAAGTGCAAGCTTATCAACAAATATCTGGTAATACTCCAATAAAGACATATCAGAGGAATTATAGGAACCATGAGCCATTAACATCATCAGTTCCTCCAAATAACTTTTCAACTCCCCCGCATCCAAATGTGAACAATAATCCCGAGCCTCCCAAAGACTCCCCTGAATATCGACAACTCACAAGCTCTCAAGGAGATAGAGGCCAATCTCCCATGAAAAATTCTTCACAAAGTGATAAAGGAAAGAATAATCTTCAATCCTCTTCTCAACAATGAGAACAAAGGCAATATGAAAATCCAGGACAAAAACAGAAAGGAAGTCCTTCTAGAGAGGAATCGAAAAGGTTGAGTTCTTATTTACTAGAGGAATTCAAGAAAATTAAAGTGAGTCTTCCACTATATGAATTGATGAGGATTTCAAAAATTAGAGATACATTATTGGAAAGTTTCAATGATGCTCCCACAAAGATTGTTTCTCCAAATGTATCATATCCTCCAAGAGGGGTATCCAATGTCCAACAATACAATTTTGTGCAAAACACCAATGTTGCAGATGATGTATCACCATATGCATCTAAGCTTGTTGAGAATCCCTCAAGTTTCATTAGAATGGTGCAAAACTCTTAGGATGATCAGAAGGTTACATCAAATGGACAAGTATCTTCAAAGGATCCATCACTAGAAATGATCAAAGATAATTCTCCTATAGTGGAAAGTTCCATGACAACTCAAAATGGGAGAAATTCTATACATAACAATGAGACATTTGATTCAAAAGGGCAGAAGCCAGTGGTTTTTTATCAAGGGAAGGAGGAACCTGCACCTTTCTTAGTATCTGTTAGAATTTCAGAAAAATGTTACATAATTGTTTAATTGACTCTGGTGCATCAAGTAATGTAATGCCATTGGACATATGTAGAAAGTTGGGATTGATTCCACTTCAGACTGGCAAGAAAGTCACACAATTGGATAAAATTGAAGGCCCAGTCATGGGAGAGTTGAATAATATTCACATGCAATTAGCCTCTGATCTACGTGTTCAAAGTTGTATTGACATATTTGTTGTGGATATTCTTGAAGGGTATGGCATGCTTCTTAGTAGAGATTGGGCAAGGAAATTGAATGGTTATATTGCAACGGACTTTTCACACATGTGGCTCCCATGGAAGGGAATTCCCAATCAAATAAGGATAGAGAGCACTCCAGGGCTCTAGTTGTTGATCATTGAGTATGGTGAACACAATGAGATCTTGTTTATGGAAACCACTTTGGGATCATATGCTCCCAAAACTGGAGAGGTTTTAATGTTGCAAGGTTACAATCAAGGGGGATGTCCTGATGTGACTCCAACTTTCGCTAAGGTACCAGTTATGGATAATTTAGAACCATCACTGAATGAAGGAATGTTTGAGAAATTTAGGAATTTTGTCCTAAAAAGCATTAAGCAGGAAGTTGAACTAGGAAAAGGTGCATCCATTCAAAATCTATTGTTACCCAAGTGCTGTAGAATAAATGATGCTTTTCATTCTGAGATATCATGCACCATGTGCAAAGAAGCAATTGCACAAGTTTCCAAAATGGTTCCACAAGCATGGATAGTAGAAAATGTGGTCAAAATGAACTCATCCTGTATGAAAATTTTAGACCCACAACAAGAAAGAATTCAAGAAGGTGAAATAGGATAAGAAGAACATAAAAAAGAATCCAAGGATTCAAAGATAAAATCACCCATGGAATATGAAAATGATCAAGTATGGACTCTATCCTTTGATGGGTCCAAATCAAAGAAAGGTAGTAGACCTGGTGTTGAACTCATTAGCCCAACTGGAGAAACATATTTGGCATCACATAGGTTGCAGTTCCCTTGTACTAATAATGTGGCTGAGTATGAATCATTGGTCATTGGATTTCTCCTCACTATCCAAAAGGGGGCCAAAATCCTACATGTACGTGGAGATCCAAACATAGTCATTAGATAGGTACACAAGAAATATACATGCCATGATAAAATATTGGGTCGGTATCACAATAGAGTTTGGGACCTAATTGAAAGCTTTGATGCTTTCAATATTAAAAGGATAAGCCGAACAAGCAATCCAGTAGAAAACTCTTTGGCTCAATCTGCAAGTTCATTAGAACCATTAGCCAAGGATTGTGTGAATAAATTTATAGTTGAGCTGACTTCAGTACCATCAGTTCCTGACAACATCACAAATTTTCAAGTGTTTGAAGATGACAAGCATATTCTTTATTTTTTGACAAGCTCGAGGGTATTTGAAGCACAAGTCATAGATGAAGGAGAACAACAACAAGCTAAATTTGAAATTGATGAGATTATGAATTTAAGGACAAATACCATTCTAAAATGACTGATTGAACTAGAGAGAATTTTTGATGCTGACAGACTAAGTTCCCTCAAGTACCAAAGCACTGAAGGAAGGGAATGTGAAAAGGTGAACTTGGGAATGAGAGTAAATGTCAAGAATGTATTTATCAGGAAAGTTTGTACCCCCATAGAAAAGGAGGAAATATTGAAGCTTATGAAGGAGTTCCCTGATGTGATTGCTTGGGGATATGAAGATCTGAAGACATATGATACGTCTCTCATTACACATACTATTCCACTAAAGCCAAATAGTAAACCATTTAGACAAAGGCAAAGACCAATAAATCCATTGTTAGAACCACTAATACATCAAGAAGTGAAGAAGTTATTATCAGCAAGGATTATATTCCTAGTTCGACACTCAACATGGGTTGCCAACCTTGTACCTGTTAGAAAGAAGAATGGAGAGATAAGGTTGTGTGTGGATTTTAGAAATCTCAATAGAGGTTCAGAGAAGGATAATTATCCAGTACTGTCATTAGATGAAGTGATACAAGTTGTTAATGGTTCTAAAATGATTTCATTTTTAGATGGTTATTCCGGATATAACCAAGTGATGGTAGAAGAAGAAGATACACTAAAGACGAAATTCACAACTAAGTGGGGTACATTTGCTTATAGAAGAATGCCTTTCTATTTGATCAATGCAAGAGCCACTTTTCAAAGGGCCATGGATTATGCTTTTAGAGACTTGGTAAAGAAGTGCATCATCATTTACATGGATGATCTCACAGTATTCTCTCGACATAGGGAAGATCACATCAGTGATTTGAGGAGAATCTTCCAAAGATGTAGAAGATATGGGATTTCCTTGAATCCAAAGAAATGCATGTTCGCTGTCACTGAAGGAAAATTGTTAGGACATGTAATATCAAAATGAGGAATCTCAATTGATCCTGAGCACATTGAGGCAATATCAAAGATAGGATTGCCAACTAGTCAAAAAGAATTAAAGTCATTCTTCAGGAAAATTAACTTTGTAAGGAAGTTCATAACTAGATTCGCAAAGATAGTAAGGCCATTAAATGACATGCTAAAGAAAGGAGCAAGGATAGATTGGACACCTACAACAAAAAAGGCATTCAAAGAAATCAAGAAAGCAATTGTGGGTGCTCCTGTTTTGTTGAGTCCTAACTACACCAAGCCTTTTTATATATATTCTTTTGCCTCGGAACACACTTGTATAGCAATCCTCACCCAGAAGGCAGATGATCAGGATGAACATCCTATTGCATTCATGAGTTCACCCATGAAAGATGCAGAATTGAGATATCTGAATGTTGAAAAACAAGCTTATGCTTTGGTGAAAGCAATAAAGAAATTTTGACATTACATCCTAAGAAGCAAGGGTTATGCAATAGTTCCTGATGCAGCAATAAACACTTTGCTAATGCAGAATGAAATGGGAGAAAGAAGAGGAAAGTGGATGGCAATTATTCAAGAATATGACATGGAGATACAACCAATGAAGTTGGTACGAGGACAAGCTCTAGCTCAAACTTTGTCTACAACTGGTCTTGGATTAGTACAACAAGTATATGTGTTAGAAGAAGTATCCCCAGATGAATGGTATGATGATATTGTTCATTATTTGCTAAACCATAAGTCTCCATCGCACTTGAACTCTGTTCAAAAGCGTTCATTGACAATGAAGAGTAAAAATTTTATGCTTCAAGGATCTGTGCTATATAGAAAGAATCATGATGGGGTTTATTTGAGATGTGTTGGAAAGGAAGAGGCTGGACACGTTATTGAGCATTTTCATAGTAAATATGGAACCAGTCATGGAAGTGGTTTTGCTATGGCTCATCAAATATCAAGAGTAGGGTATTATTGGCCAACCTTGTTTAAAGACACTTATGAACACGTGAAGACTTGTCACACATGTCAGATAGCTATGACACATGAAAGAAATCCTGCTATGCCATTACAACCTGTTATTGAAGTAAAACCATTCACAAAATGGGGGTTAGATTTCATTGGTCCCATCAATCCACCATCATCAGGACACCACCAGTATATCCTGACTGCTACAGACTATTGCACCGGATGGACTGAGGCTCAATCGCTAAAAAATTGTACAACAGAGGTTGTTATCAAATTTCTTGAAGAAAATATCATTACCAGGTTTGGATGTCCCCATGCATTTGTATGTGATAATGGGCCAGCATTTAGATCGTTGAAGTTCTCAAACTGGGCATTTGACTATGGGATCACACTAAAATTTTCATCAAACCGCTATCCGCAAGGGAATGGATTGGCATAATCAACAAACAAAAATCTATTGAGTGCACTGAAGAAGTTATTAGACAATAACCCTAGATATTGGCATACACAGCTGAGATTCGCACTTTCGGCAGATAGGATCAGAATAAAGAGTTCTTTGGGGACATCTCCATATCATTTGGTCTACGGACAAGATCTAGTTTTTCCTATCCAATTGAGGATTTCAACACTATGATTCATGCATAGAGTGCAGACACGTTTGACCCAATTATTGCAGTTGGAAGAGAAGAGGGATGAAGCATTGGAAAAGTTTGCTAAACATCAAGGAGTTGTTAAGAGATGGTTTGACAAAATGGCAAAGGTTAAAGAATTTCAAATTTCAGATCTGGTACTTCACTGGGATAAGGTACTTGAAAAGAAGGGTGGACATGACAAGTTTGCTAATTTGTGGAAAGGTCCTTATCAGATTTCTAAAATTTTGGGACATAATGCATTCAAGCTTAAGACTCTAACAGGAAAGGAAGTCCAATTTCCTATCAATGGGCAATTCCTCAAGCATTATTTCTACCCTTAGGTTTTCTTTGTAAAGTCTAACTTGTACATAGTTATTTTAGGTTTTCCTTTGTGGTGTGTTTTTGTTTTTTCTTTTTCCCTTTTTTTAGTTAGGTGAGGCTTTTGGTTTGTCTCCCCTCTCCTGGTTAGGAGTTTTGGCTTTGTGTATTTTAGGTTTCTTTCCCTTGTTTGTTTTGTTTTCTTTTTCCCTGGGTTGTCTTCCTCGGGTGGTTTGGTTTTCTTTCTTCTTTTGGTTTTGTCTTCAATTTTGGCTTTTGCTAGGTGGCTCATAGTTGTGAGAATCTCTTTTTGCAAGTGGGGTGATGTGATGATTTGGTTACTTCATCTAAAGATTTCACCAAGTTTTTTTATTTCATTTCTTGGATAATTGTTATGAAGAGCATTAGAATCTTGGCTATCCTTCATATATTTTTAGTGGGTTAGAAAACATACTTGACTCGAAAGGTTAATCATACATTGTGTCTTGACACATGAACTCTGAGGTTGCCACATATTTCACACTCTTAACTATTTCTCTAAGTCCATTTATGTGTCTTTGGAAAGGTCATGACTTGTGAAAATTTTAAAATCTTGCACTTCAAAGCCACTGTAACTCCTAAACCCATTGTAAGCTTCATTGCTTACAAGAAAAGAGAAAAGAAAGAATTGAAATACCAAATCAAAAGGAATAAAAAATAAAATGATGAAATAATGAGATTGGCTTTGGGGGTACGCAGAAATCTCCACAGGTGTTCTAAAGAAGAATTTACTAGAAGTGGAGCAATCTCCATTGGTGTTACAGCAACAACCTTGTCGGGGCTATGGATGCCTGACTGGCAGCGGGGCAATGTTCAGGATGCTTTTGAAGTCAAGAGAAATTAATAACTTGTCATGATTAATCCTAGGATTTCTGAGTGGTCTTGTCAAGATGGAATTAATATAAATTGCGCACACTCAGGTTGTCAGAGAGTAAATGTGTTTTTGATCCAATATATGATTATTCTTCCCTTTTGAGCTTGTTTTCTCTCTTATTGATGACGTAAGATTGAGAAACTAGAGATTTAGAGTTTGGATTAAGTCTTACCCTTGAAATATTTGTAACATTTCCCCGTGGAGTTGCCAGATGTTGTGACCGCCTATCACATGACGCCCATGCCTGGGACCCCCACCGTTTTGTTTGGATTTTGCCAGCTTTTTCCTTTTTTTGTGGAGCATAGTTTTAGAGAAGTCATGGAAAAAATGAAATCCTCCAATCCTTAAGAATCCCGCTTTCCATTAAGGCACGGAGCGCAGTTTTAAAGAAGTCATGAAAAAAAAAATCCCACATTCCTTGAAAATTCTGCTTTCTATAAAGCATGGAGCGCGGACTTGAAGGAGTCATGGAAACATTTCATAAAGGATAAAATCCTTCATTCCACTAAAAGCCCACTCCAACAAATTTCGAGCACAGAATTAGGGATTGAAATTTTTATCTCCAATCCAAGCATAGATATTGGGATTGATAGTGCAAGCTTGAAGATAGTAAGCGAATTGTTTTAGAAAAGACAAAATCCTCCAATCCTCAAAAACCTCGGCCTATTAAGACAAGGAGCGCAGTTTTCAAGAAGTGGAGGAATGTTTTGAAAAAAAATGAAATCCTTCATTCCTTGAAAACCTTGACCTCCTAAGCATGGAAAGCAGTTTTTTTTTTAGGAAATATCGTGAAGAAAAAATCCTCCATTTTGGGAAAAGTCAGATCCCATGAATCATGGAGCATAATTTTAGTGTGGCATAGAAATATTATCATTAAAAAATTAAATATTAGTTTACTAATAATTAATTTGATTTTTTTTTGATTAATAATAAAAAAAAATAGAAATGGAAAAAAAGTTGCAAATGAATTTGATTTTTTCATTTAAAAATGGAAGTTAATTAAATATTGAATTTTCTTTTTAATTGATATTTAATTAACAAAACTAAAAAAAACCAAAATAGAAATACTTAGCTTCATCATGAAGTTAAGAGCATTAAAGATAGCAACATTTTGAATCAAGTAGCAAAAATGCGACAAGTGGCACAAAAAATGGAAACCTTAATGGTTAAGTAAAGCAACTGCCTAATCTTGGTCTACAGCTTTAAAGGCATCTTTTTGAAGAATGATTTATATAAGATACCCTCTCATTCATTCAGGCTCACATAGAAATTTGAAGAGCAGATCGAGAATAGGAATAAGATTTGAGGAATTCAAGGAAGCAAATTTTTTTTTTGAGAAATTTTCTAAAATTGTTGAGCATTTTTCTGGGAATTCACGAGAGAAGATTTTGAATCCTATCAGTAAGGAATTTTCTTCACAGTGAGTTGTGGAATTTCATTTTTTTTTGCAGAAGTGTTCAAAAGTGAATCTTGAAAGGAGTATGGAAATTTTGGCGAAAATCAAAAATCTTTGTCTTATGGACAAGTCATATCTGTTGTTTTTAATGCTTTCCTTGCATAGTCTTATGTATGTACGTTTTCTATTTTGTAGGAAAGGAAAATGGCAGAGCCCAGGGGAACATGAGAAATGCAAGGACAATTGATAAAGAATGAAAGGAGAGGATTCTATCTTGAGTCCAAAATCGTGTCAAAGTGGACAGAAATTGGAGATACATGTCTTGGCGGCCTTGATTTGAAATATTTTAACCGGAGAATGCTTGGATATAACGACTATCACCCAAAAAACCTGGCTACCAAAATTGTGAGAAGTGGAATTTTTGTTGCACCTGGTTTCCCTCCTTCTTTTCAGCATCCAGAGTTAATCGTGGAATGTACCAATCATTACATTTCTAGAGGCAGAACCATCCGAGATTCTAAACGAAATATTTTGGCAGATTTTTCTCCAACATCCATTTTTGAAGCATTTGGAATTCCTTCAAATCCAAGGATGGTCACAAAAACACAAGAGCAAGCACTGAGAATCTATACATCTGGAATCAATTTTTGTGAAGAAATAATCAACAAAAGATGGTTGAAAAAAAATAGACCACATCATTCCAAGATTCCTAAAGAAATAGTATGGCTCGACTTGTAGAGGGAATATAGTGATATGGTCATGATGTTGAGTTGCATATTTGGCATGCCTTATTCTTATAGGTTTGAATCTTGGATGTGGTATTTTGTTGAGCAAGTAATGGAGGAAGGTGACATAATAGATTGGGCTAGGCTCATAAGTGATAACCTAAATGAGCAGTTGATGAATGTAGAGCATACAAAGAAATTTTACATGAGCTCCTATCTCATCTACATACTAGCACGGAGGACAAATTATGATGGACTACGATGCAAAGGACCAATTGGAAGTAGAAGCCAACACCTCAAACTCCACGAATGTTTCCCGCAGTTGCATTTATATTCAAAGGATGATTACATAAGGGTTAATGATATATTTTCCAAGCGCATAGTAAGAACACTACAAAAGAGGCCACATATAAGAATATCAATGGGTGCAATGAAGTTGGCTGAAGAATATGGTGCCTGGTTCATTCAGTTTCCCACCTTTTCATACATCTGAGTTCAAGGATTCTCCATGGAGCCATACAAACTTCCTAGGTATCCAACGGATAAGATGGTCTTGTTAGAGCTTACTCGACAACTTACTACCTATGAAAAGATTCGTAAAGGAAAGAAGAAGTTGGGATTGCAGTTTCCAATTTCCATAGGAGAAGGGAAAACTGAGGTATGCCCATGTCTAAAAGCTGCAGAGAAATCACCAGATGAGCTCCACTTCTTTCGCCTTCTGCTTTATCCAAAGAGGAATGATTTTTATCCTTTCAACAAGATCTCATCAGCAGGAGGCTCAAAGTACCAACAAAAGGTTCACCTTGAAGACTTTTGGGCAAATGCTGCAGACGAGAATGAGATTAGAAAAAGATTGCATTCAAGACTAGCATTGAACATTATTAGAACATGCAACATATTCAAGGTTCCTGATCAAATGGAGGAGGACCCAAATGTGATGCGAAAAGGATTCAATCCACAAATGACAGCTCAACCATTTGATTGGAAGAAGAAAGAAATTATAGATCTCGAAACCCTTTCAAAACTAGTCTTAGATTAAATTACAAAGTGGTGGATCAAGCGTAAGCTTGAAAAATTAGTTGCACCAGCTAATGGATTCACATATAGGTTGCTTGGCCACAGACCAGTCAGGGATGAAAGATCAAGACAAATATCTGAAGGGACTATTGAAGAGAGGGGAACTCCATCTAAAGATGTAGGAACCAAGAAAGGGAAGGAGGTACCTCAAGAAAAGAATCCTAGGATTGAGGAAGTCATTCAGAAATCTCAAAATAAGCAGCAGAAACACGAAGATGCTCCCTCTTCTCCAAGTCAAACTCCAAGTGTCCAAGAGATAGAAACTTTTGAAAGGCAGGATGTAGGGACAAGTATAAGGAGATTTGAGCAAGAAGAGAATTTGGATAGGCCAATTCATGATAGGTTGAGTATAAATGCTTATGAAAAATCCATGTAAGAAAGAGGGAGAGATCAAGATATTGCTACAGAAGAAAGTCTTGCTCCGATCTTAGAGAAAGAAATGATTAATGATGGAGATGGTCCACTAGAGGAAGAAACTCTAGGGGTAGCAATACATCTTCCAAGTGCCAAAGCTATAATTCCTGAGGTTATAATGGATATTCCAGGAGGTGAAGAAGAGATTGACATTCGAGCGGTCCAAAGGAAAGAACAATTGGTAATTCTGGGGGACCAAAGTATACCCATTCCAGAATGGTGGAGGCAATGAATTAAATTGCATCAACAAAAGGAGGTTGATCCAGCAATTGAATTATAGGAAATTTTGGACCAATCAAACCGATCAGAAGAACAAGGGAAAGCAAAAAGATATACAAAATTCATCAGAGGAGAATCAGGATCTAGAATATTGCAAATTGCGACTCCCATGGTTGACAAAGGGAAAAATTAGATTGCTCCAGATGAATATCATGTTACAAAAGTAAATCTTGGCTAGGCCTCCCAGGACCAAATATTGGAAGAATTTGATGACTCAACACAAGCTTTGAATGATAGGCTGAAGAAAGTAGAAGAAGGGTATGAAAAGTAGAAAAGAGAAATTTGGGCCTTATGTCAATACATCAATAACTTGCCTCATTCAGTAAGAGAGGAAGGTCCATCATTTGTCCCTCCAATAGTTGTTTCCAATGAAGTGGTAGGTGATATTGACAGAATCAAGCGGATTTCTCAGTGTGCAAAGATTTGGATCGAAGGAATTTAGGAGGTAGCCTTCAAACATGCAGAAGAATTAGCGCAAGCGCACAATAGGGCATTGGTTGCAGTCTCTAGGATTCAATGCATGGAGGAATCATGGGTGGATGAGCATATTTACCAAGAAGAGGTGATTGCCGACATTTAGAGTCTGATCGATACCCCAAAGCAAGAATTGATTGATGGTCAAGTTATCAGCGAAGGGGATTTCTATGATTTTATTCGATGGTACAGTGCAGTGATCATGTCTAAGGAAATGTTTGAGAGCTTTACCAGGGAATCTAGTCGATGGAAAAAGATTGTTGATAACATCAAGCAAGGAATATCAAATGCAGTTGCATACTTGTTATCACAAAGATTAGGGGAAGAGGAAATGACAACTGATAATCTGAAAGTCAAGTTAGAGGAATTCTTTCAGCTAAATGTATATGGAAGAGATGATTTTGAGAACTTCTCCATCTTCTCAAATACAATGCAGACTACTAAGGACTTACTACCAAATTGGGATGAAAGCTTGGGAAAAGCAGAAAGAGCAATTGCAATTCTAGAATTCAAGCAAGAATCTACACCAAGCATTAGTACAGAGGAGTTGGAAATCGTATTAGATCAATTTCGATCTTTCAGGCAAAGAAATCAAGGATAGATACATTAAATGCAGAGTGGGTGGGCATAGGGATCATTTATTACCCCCACTCCTTCTTAAATTAGCATGCATGGTGGGCATTTATTACCCACTATAGTAGTGGATTCCTTATGGCATTAATGTAGATTCTTTTCCATTGCCCTAACCCTAATTAGGGCTGATGTGGCGTGATCTCGACCATCGGTTATTGTGATCATCTAGGCCACCCGTTGTAATCAAGAACCTATATAAAGGCCTCATTTCTCATTTGTAAAGGGAGATTTTTATGAGATTGTTTCTATGAGCTACTGAGATAATTAAATTTTCATTAGAGTTTGGTGAATACTTGAGGTGTCTTAGTGCTTGCTTGTTCTCCTAAAATTTCTTCAAGTAGATTAAGTTTAGCATAGTCAATGTGTGGTGATTACAATGGAGAATATGATGGTGTATTGATGAATTCCTTTGGTTCATAATTTTGATGTTTTAGTGATTCTAATTCATTGTGTAAAGTTAGCCTGAACCCCTTTCATGCATATGCTCAACTTCTATCATTTGTATACATTGTTCTTTATGATGGTGTATGCAATGATATGAAAATCTTTGGCATAACCCTTGAAGATTGCACTGGTTCACGCTTAGTTGTAGTATAACTTGGCGAAGCGAAATTCAGTAAATTGAGGAATTTGTCCACTAGAATACTATTTGTTGTTATCACTACCCTTAGGATTAAAATAGAATTCCTAAACCCGATCCTATTTAATTTCTATATATTCTGCAAATTTTTTTAAAAAAAGCGCTTCATTGCAAAACCTTAAGATAGCTCCCACGTCCAGTATGGCTTGAAATGAATATGAATAAACATGTAAGGCCCGTTGTGATCATCAGCAAATCACATCAACCACCAATCTTATCCACAGTCAAGACCTAGCATTAAAGGAACCTTGAAGTCATTGAATGATCTTCTAGCAATCTTAGCATACACAAGACTTTATTCAAGAGAGGATAAGATATTTCGATATTTTGTTCTACTGTTTGGTGAGTCATAAAACACACATCAACAGGACTAGTGAAAATGCACACCTATTGAATACTCTTTAGAACAAAAGAATCCAATAAAATGTAAACTAAATAAATAAATTAAGAAAGTAAACAATCACTGTGTCTGTACCAAGTCATGACCGAGAAACAAAAACCATTTTACCTACAAGTCTATGGAGCACAACGAAGTCACCAATAGATAAATTACAATTGAAATATTATATTAACAAACTATCAAATGAAATTAATGACAATCAAAAGCCAATCCCCTATGGATTCAATGGTGAGCACTGCTTGTACCATGTCATCATGCTCAGCAGACTACTCAAACAAGTTCTAGCAGAGATGAAGTCCAAAAAAAGTAAAATAGAAGAAAAATGTGCTTTCTATGTCAATTTATATAGAGATTTCAATCTTTTAATAGAATCATAGTGAGGTCTCTAAATAGTTGCAACTATTTAATTGAATAATTGAAAGCATGTTCTTCAATTTTAAGAAGCATGCACACAAATCTAGGCACCAAATTCTTCATTTTACTTCCATGTCAAAACATGCAAAGAAAATATTTTGAACAAGTTACTTCCTCTGTCATAAATGGACGGGCGGACAAAATGAAGATCCCCATGCTATGCATGATGGACATGTTGCTTTGCTGATAAATGCTAACTGGACTCTTAAACTTTTTGCTAAAATTTCTATGAAAAGAAAAGAAAAGACTATGCAGAAAATAGCTTCAGCCAATAGGAAAAATGCAACTTCAATTTAGTATCTGTTAAAAAATACAACATTTCTAAACAACCATAGATTTAGGCAAAGATTTTTCATGAGCACATTTTCCAATAACTCAACTAATACTAGACAAGCTAATGAAAACTATAGTCTCCTGCCTTAAAGACAGGGACTAATAATGATAACTACATCATTTATTTCTTGGGGTTTACCTTTTCATTTTATCTTTATATTTCCTTGTATATGTGAATATGTGAAGGGCTGACCTTACCATCTAAAAAATCCACGGATTTTTAATATCCAGAAAAGTAAATTAAAATGATTTTTAACAATTATCACATAGTGACAGGCCTGTATGGCCTGAGTTTGTTCTCTTGTTGTTATGGTGATATCTTATTTTAATTTTTCTTTTCCCTGTGATCAAGTGATTGTTTGTAGTTTTAAAGGGCATACTCTGATCTGTTGTTTTTGGTTTAAGTCTGCAACCATTGTAGGGGCTTGTTCCAAGTTATTCATTCAAAGCCTTGATAATGGTTGGTGGGTCAGTCGCTTGTGGACCTTTGTCTTTGACAGAGGGAGATCTGATTTATCTGCATCTCTCATTACTAAATGTCTGTAATGTTCTCTTATTAGTGTCTAGAATTCCAATTATACTTCAAACCAGTACCCATTAATTGCTCCTTCTCTTAATAAAAATCAGTCACCACATAGGACTCAAACATATTTATTCATCTCACATTTACATGAAGGAATATCTTGTGCGACAAAATGAATTCATGGAAGCTCCAACAAGTAGTGGAATATGGCCACAACTCCTCTCTTGTCGAATGACAAGCGATCCTCTTTACCCCCTGCACCTTTTCCTTTGAGTAGAATTTGTGTATTCTGTGATCGTTTCCATCTACCAAGGGAAATCCTGTGTCAAGAAACTTTTTTGTGCCTATTTATCCCCGCACACCTTCGTCCAAGATGCTGGAACTTGATTAAGTTTGATCATTACGATCAAACTTATCTTTCTTCAGTTTTTTCTAATCTACTTTGCATCCCCAAATGCATACTCTTAGCAGCATAGCCTACAAGAAAACAGAGAGTGTTTGGATTAATAAGAATGTTAATATTAATGAAAAAGTGATCTCTATGTATGCTCAATATGCAATTCCAACCAGTATCAATTATTAAATTCCTTTCCAAAAATGTATATGGAAATGATTCTGATGAACAAACAGCGGCTCTCTTCAACTTATTTGGTTTGAATTCAGTATCAAAGTATCTCGAGGACCCTTTGGAATCATTCTTTTATCTAAGACTATTGAAAACGCATTTGCTGTGAGGAACAATCCATATTCACAAATATATTGGCCTTTTAATAACACTCTACTACTGCGCATTATTGAAACTATAGCTATGGCATTATCATCATCTATTGTTGCTGATGAAATCCACATTCTTCTAACCAATGGAGGAAAATGGCAACGTGTATTCATGTGACGACAGATTTTAAACCTCTACTTTTTATTAACATTTTCGCTGGCCAAGATCACATCAAAATGACTGGGTATTTAATATTGTCTCGAATTTAGAATTTTCATTGTATGTAGGGCTGGAAATTGCGTTGTTTAATGTATGCTGAAAACAAAATGGGGACTTCTGAAAATTGTTTTCTTTACATCTCCTTAAAATGTTAAGTTTAACGGATTTATATCTAATTGAATCAGATGACATATATGGATCGAAAAATAATAATTGGAAGTTTAAGATGTTAATTCTAATGAAAAATTATAATACTCTACTTCTAAATGATGTTGAGGATTGTTAGCACTTATATTTTTCTTGCACCCTTCATGTTTCGGTCCCAAGTCTTCTTCCCTAGAAGTTGAACTTGAAGTTTTAGTTTACTTCAACTTCAAGTTCAAGTCTGCGTCTATTTTCATATGTTAAGCTCAGTTTCTTTTCTGAGTCGGCCTTAGTAAAGTCGAAGTAGAAGATGAAACCCGACCACCCAAAGCTTCAACTTCAGCTTCAGTGTTGATTTTGCACACTAACGAAAGTTGTATGCAGGTTTCAAATTTTCGAGCCGAAACAAGGTGAGCCTCAGTATAGCACTTCCCAAGACATGCGAAGTTATGAATGGAAGGGTTTAAGGCATTAAGTGTTTGGATACGGCAAGATTTAATTAAGGGCTAAAGTTATCATTTCATGATCACTTAGCATAACAGGATACGTGCGGATTTGATGGAGTATTTAAAACAAAGCACCCGCGGTGTCTTTTCTAATGCATGCCACATGAATAAGTAATTATTGCCCTTACTTGCCAAATCTAACCTGCGATCTTCTGTACAAATCATTCCTTAAATGCATCATTTTCAGCCTTTCCCACTCATTCCACTTTCTCCAAAGAATTTCCAGCACTATCGGGTAAGAAAGGCAAATTGCAGGCTGTGTCTCTGTCAAACTGTAAGTGCATTTCGTACCCCTTTGCATTTCATTGTGTTCGATTTGTTTTGAGATATTTTAAGCTATATCTTGTAATCTTGCCTTTCTTAGCAATCATGATGCTTTTTTGCCCCAAAATGCCCAAGTTAGAGAAGCCATCTTTGCTCAGTTCACTACCCAAAATTTGTGATATGTTTCTAGTAAATAAAAATTTATCAGAGGTAATTGAACAAGCCAAAAACACCTAGTCAAGCCCTATTTACCAGAAGCTAGTTGATAGTGGATTATTAGAAGCCACCGCTTTTCTAACTGCTATCACATACCCAGAACTCATCCTCAAATGCGCAAGCCATTATGACCATATTTTCGCATGCATTCAAAAAGTCTCAGGGGAAGTGATTGTTAAAATCAATAGGACCAATGTCTATTTGGTCTTTAAGATTCCCCACAAGGAACCCTATGAGCCATGGATGTTCGAAGAAGCAAAGTGCCTATATGTTAAAAACAAAAGGAGCTATGATAACAAGATAACTCAGTCCTGGCTTTTGAAACTAGCTGAAGGAGGTTCTAGATTCCCTAAGCCATTAACTATTGAGCATTTTATAAAAGAAACCGCAGACATTGTTCTCCTGTTGAATATGATTAAGGGAAATGAGCATGCATTCCACTGGGAGTCATGGATGTAATTTTTCATACAGAAGATCGTTGAAGGAATTAAATTCATTGATTGGTCTAATCTGATAGCAGAAAACCTGCATAAGGGTTTAATAGTTGTTAACAATTGTGGTCCATTTTTCTTGTCTTCTTATCTAATTTACATCCTAGTGACATCTAAGGAATGGGAGTATCTTCCACATACACCTTGGGTTGATGACATGCCCATCTACCAGTATTACAGTGATCTTCAGGAAACTACATTATGCAAAGAGTTTAAAAGGGTAAATGATGTCTTTTTAGGGAAATTGGTATTTGAACTCCAAGGTCGGGAGAATGATACGATGTCAGGAGAAGCTATGCAGGTTGTGCAAATCTATAGTTACTTTTACATTCAATTCCCTAGATTTACATATATCAGAATGGGTGGTTTTTCTGGTGAACCTTTAAAACTACCATGTTATTGTTCAGACTTTGTAGTGTTATCTGAGATATGTAGGCAGTTTGTTTCTGTGGTTGAGTCCTTTTAGATTTCAAAAAGATCTTCTTCAATATTCTTCCTAATTGAGATTGGACACTATAGATGCCCCAGTTTGAAAGAAGCCATATTGGCAGAAAAATCATTAACCCATGTATGTTTTAAGCATTTCATTTCTCGGTTAGATTTTGACTATACTGGCTTTGTCAGAAACAATGTTAAGAATGTAGTATCCCTTGTTCACTCCCCACAATTGGGAGATTTTTGGGCAAATTGCCTTAATGAATTTGAAGTAAGAAAAATATTGTGGTCACGCTTAACCATTAAGTAGATCATTATTTTTAATGTTAAATTGGATACTTATGGATCAAAAGATGATAATTCTGAAGAAGTGCTTTATCAATTTTATATTGACTAGATTGAATGCATGCCCATTCCTGAGATTGACTGGGAAAAGAGGGAAGAAAATGATGTCTATGCTTGTACTAAAAATATAATAGGTAGAACTGCTAAGTGGATAAAATTGAAAGCAGTTGCTACTCCAAACCTTTCTGTGAAGTTTTCAAAAAGCAAAGATAAAAAGACTGCCGAAAAGATAACTAATTGAGATGTTCTTGATCCTATTGCAAGTCCACTTGAAGCTAAAGTTGAAGCAATTCTTGAACCACTTCAAATTCAAGTTCAAGAAGTAACTCAAAAGACCAAGAGGTGACTCGTTCTAGCACAAAGAAGGCAACGATCATCAAAAGTAAGAACACTATAACTATCAACCTGGAGGTAGCAGAAGACCCACCTATGGAAGATAATGTACCTGAACCCGAGAACTTGTCAGTGACTACCGAAGGCTAGGAGAGTAACCTCACCTTGCTCAAATGCTCCCCTACTACAGAAAAAGATCAGCCTATGCCTAAATGGCTAGAGACATCAATGGAGAAGAAAAGGAGCATAGTCCCAATATCAATGCCAATTGATGATTTGGTTAGTAAGTGTCTTGGTAAGACACCGAAAGTAAAGAAATCCAGAACTGAGGCAAGGATTAATTTTTATAAAAGTTCAGGATGTTGGGCAGTAGAGATAGCAACACCACCAGATGGAAGCTCAATTGATTTCGTCATTCCTCATGACTAATAGATAACAAAGGTTGACCTGGGAAAATGGAATTGCGATGTAGACATGGAATTCTTCGAAGCATCTAATAAAGAGATCATGCATAGAGTATGGAAAGATGGACAGGATAAGCAAGAAATGAAGGAAACAATAAAAAAATGTTGCAATATACTAATGCTATCCTTCACCTTGAAGCAAAGCTAATCCGTGAAATGTTAGCAATCATTGATGTGTCCTCTGTGGCCAATCAACAATCAGTGGAGAATCTACATAAGTGCAAAGTGGTAGCGAAGGCAATGTTAGATTGTGGTGACTGATCAGGAAAGTACTATACATACTTCATAAATAGTGGGGTTCGAGGCATTAGCCCAAATTTTTTTTTTTTGGGCAGTAGCCAACATGGTAGCTAACATATTATGGCCGACATATGGCTGACATGTTATAAACCTAAAGCGGTTTAATACTTGTATAAAAGGGCTTAGGGTTGGGTATTTTTCATAATGTTGTGATGCGAAATTGGTTTTTGCAGCGGTATTGAGCTGTAAGGGATTACAGATTGTAATCAGGTTGTAATCACTGGATTGTAATAAGATCAGACTTGCTGTTTGGTGGACGTAGCCCAGGGATTGGGTGAACCATGTTAAATCTTGGTGCCTTGTGTTCATTTTTTGTGTGTTCTATTATTTTCTGTTATTGGTTATATTTGCATGTAGTTTTTTTATTTCTGTCCGTGGATTATCCTAACAAGTGGTATCAGAGCAAGGTTGTCTTTCAGTTATCCTCTGCAGGAAAGTCTCACAGTTAAGTGGGAGTCTCACAGTTGAGTGGGAGCGATGGCAGATGAGGGTAAGTTGAGGGTTGACAGGTTTAATGGGCAGAACTTCTAGTTATGGAAGATGCAAATGGAAGACTATTTATATCAGAAGGATTTATGGAAGCCGTTGGAAGGAAAAGCCAAGAATCAGGGAACTATGTCAGAGGCTGAATGGGATCTTTTGGACAAAAAGGCACTCAGAAGCATTCGGTTATGCTTGGCACCATCGGTGGCATTTAATATTACAAAAAGCAAAGATGATAGAAGATTTGATGAAAACCCTAGTGACACTGTATGAAAAGCCCTCCACTTCAAATAAGGTATTTCTCATGAAGCGTTTATTTAATATGAAAATGGAAGAAGGTGGATCTGTTGTAGATCATTTAAATGAGTTTAATACTATTACTAGTCAATTATCTTCTGTGGGTATCAATTTTGATGAAGAAATTAGGGCTCTCTTGATTTTGTGTTCTTTTCCTGAAAGTTGGAATGGCTTGGTAATGGCGGTGAGTAATTCTGTTCCTGGATCTAGTACCCTAAAATAGGATGATGTGATCGATGTTATTTTAAGTGAGGAAACTCGTAGAAAATCCTCAAGTGGATCTACATTAGGAAGTTCTTTAAATGCACAAAGCAGGGGCATAATGACTGAAAGAGGAAGTAACTCTGGAAATCGTGGGAAATCAAGAGGAAAGTCAAAGGGGAGGAGGTCTCAATCGAGAGGACCAAATGATTGTTGGTACTGTGGGAAACCAGGGCACAAAAAGAAAGATTGCTGGAATCGAAAGAAAAATGAAGGAGATAAATTAGATGGAGACAAGGAGGCAAATGTGGTAAGTAACAAATCCGAAGAGGATGCTTTGCTTCTGTCTCTAGAGAGTGTTGATGATTCATGGGTTTTAGATTCTGGTGCTTCATTTCATGCTACACCTCATAGAGGTTATTTCATTGATTATGTCCAAGGGGATTTTGGGCTTGTTTATTTGGTGGATAATGAACCCTGTCAGATTGTTGGAAAGGCAAAAATTAAGATTAAGTTGCAGAATGGGAATCACTGGCTACTACATGAGGTAAGACATGTTCCAAAACTAAGTAGAAATTTAATTTCAGAAAGGCAACTCGGTGATGAGGGTTGTGTAGTTACTTTTAATGATAAAAATTGGAAGGTTTCAAAAGGTTCCCTTGTAGTAGAAAAATGTGTGAAAGTAGGCACCTTATATCTTTGTACAGGTCATATTGTTCCTTCTACTTTGATTGTTTCAGAGAAAAACCAATATTCAAGAACAATTACTGCAGTTGAGCAGGGAGAACAAATAGCTACTGTAGATTCTGATACAGCGCTGTGGCACAATAGACTTGGGCACATGAGTGAGAAAGGTATGAAAGTAATTCATTCAAGGAAAGTTTTATCAGGTCTAAAATGTGTGAATATGGATTTCTGTGAAAGTTGTGTGTATGGAAAACAAAAGAGAGTGAGTTTTGTAAAGACAGGGAAGGAAAACAAAAAGGAGAAATTAGAGCTTGTGCATACAGATGTATGGGGACCAGATCAGGTATCTTCCCTTGGTGGCTCTCATTATTATGTTACATTTATTGATGATGCAACTAGAAAAGTATGGGTTTATTTCCTTAGACAGAAATCTGATGTATTTCAAACTTTTAAGAAATGAAAATGCTTGGTTGAAAATGAGACTGGTAAGAAATTAAAATGTCTCAGATCTGATAATGGTGGTGAGTATTACAGTCATGAATTTGAAGATTATTTCTCCACTAATGGTATTCGTAGACAAAAAACTATTCCAAGGACTCCACAGGAAAATGGAGTGGCTGAACACATGAACAGGACTATAATGGAGCGCGCAAGGAGCATGAGGTTGCATGCTGGGTTGCCCTTACACATGTGGGTGGAGGCTGTCAATACTGTAGTATATTTGATTAATAGAGGTCCCTCTACTCCTTGGGCTATGGTATTCCAGAGGAAGCATGGACTGGTAAGAAGGTGAGTTATTCTTTTCTAAAGACCTTCGGTTGTGAAGCTTTTGCTCATATAGACTCTGAAAATAGAACCGAGCTAGAAGCTAAATCAAAGAAATGTGTCTTTGTTGGACATGGCATTAATGAATTTGGTTATAGGCTTTGGGATTTTGAAAATCTTAAAATTATTAGAAGTCGAGATGTCATATTCAATGAGAAATTGTTATACAAAGATCTATTGCAGCAACATGAGAAGAAAGAAGATGATTATGTAGTGTTGGATGATACTCCAAAAGCTGATGTTCTAGCCATTCCTCATGATGTGCAACAACTTCAACAACAAATACCACACACACCAGTAAATGTTAGACAGTCAACAAGGAAAATTAGACCTCCACAGAGGTTTTCTCCCTCTTTGTATTCTATTTTACTTACTGATGCTGGTGAACCTGAAAGTTAAGATGAAGCTGTGCAGGTGGATACTAAGATTCAGTGGTAGTCTGCAATGAAAGATGAAATGGACTCTTTGCTGAAAAATAAGACATGGAATTTGTGCAAGTTTCCTGGAGGTAAAAAGGCTTTACAGAATAAGTGGGTTTACAGGTTGAAAGAAGAGGAAGGAGGTAAGAAAAGATTTAAGGCCAGCTTAGTTGTAAAAGGATTTGCACAGAAAAAGGGAATTGATTTTGATGAGATATTTTCTCCTGTTGTTAAAATGACTTCTATTCGTACTTTTTTAAGTCTTGTGGCTACTGAAGATTTGCATTTAGATTAGATGGATGTTAAAACAACCTTTCTTCATGGTGATTTGGATGAAGAAATATATATGGCTTAGCCACAGGGTTTTTGAGGTCAAAGGTAAGGAGAACTTAGTGTATAAATTGAAGAAAAGTTTATATGGCTTGAAGCAAGCACCTCGGCAATGGTATCTAAAATTTGATAGTTTTATGCATGAGCATGGATATAACAGGTGTCATTCAGATTATTGTGTTTATTTTAAGAGGTTGGATGATGATAGCTACATTACTTTATGTCTATATGTTGATTATATGCTTATAGCTGGGTCTAACATGCATCATATTAAGGGGCTAAAATGCCAGTTAGCACATGCATTTGCTATGAAGGATTTGGGGACAGCAAAACAAATCCTTGGTATGAAGATTTGCAGAGATAGGAAGAACAAAACCTTGACGCTATCTCAGGCTGATTATGTTGAGAAGGTGTTGCAACGTTTCTGTATGGAGAATGCTAAATCTGTCAGCACACCTTTACCTGGTCATTTGAAATTGACTAAGGAGATGTGTCCAAAGACACAGTAAGAGGAGGATAAGATGTCCAAGGTACCCTATGGTTTAGCTGTAAGAAGTTTGATGTATGCTATGGTATGCACTAGGCCAGATATTGCACATGTAGTGGGAGTCGTTAGCAGGTATATGAGTCATCTAGAATTTGAGCATTGGAATGCTGTCAAGTGGATTCTCAGATATTTGAGAGGAACATCCAATAAGTGTTTACACTTTGGGGGCTCTACTACTGGTTTACAGGGCTATGTTGACTCAGATTTGGCTGGGGATATTGATACCAGGTGGAGTACTACAGGTTATGTCTTTACTGTTGGTGGGACAGCCGTGAGCTGGTTTCTAGGTTACAAAAGATTAATGCTCTCTCCACTACAGAGGTAGAGTATGTTGCTGCTACAGATGCAACCAAGGAGATGATATGGCTTCAGTTCTTCTTGGAAGAATTGAGACATCCTCAGAAGGATAATTATTTGTTCACAGATAGTCAGAGTGCCATTCATCTTGCTAAGAATTCAGCTCTGCATTCTAAGACCAAACACATACAATTGCGGTACCATTTCATTCGGTCAGTTTTGGAGGATGGACAGTTAAAGCTGGAGAAGATACATACTAATGACAATCTAGCAGATATGTTGACAAAGGTTGTAACAAGGGAGAAGTTGAACTCCTCTTCAGCTTCGGTTGGTCTTTTAGACTGAACATGAATAAAAAAATAGTAGAGTCCAGGATGGTTTGATCCAGTGGGAGCCCCATGTGGTAGTCGTATTGCTACAGGATCAATCTCCAAGTGGGAGATTGTTGTTTAGTGTGGAGCCTGATCAGTCCCCAAGTGGGAGATTGTTAGATTGTGGTGACTGATCAGGAAAGTACTTAGGGTGACATGTTATAACCCTAAAGTGGTTTAATACTTGTATAAAAGGGCTTAGGGTTGGGTATTTTTCATAATGTTGTGATGCGAAATTGGTTTTTGCGGCGGTATTGAGCTGTAAGGGATTACAGATTGTAATCAGGTTGTAATCACTGGATTGTAATAAGATCAAACTTGCTGTTTGGTGGACGTAGCCCAGGGATTGGGTGAACCACGTTAAATCTTGGTGCCTTGTGTTCATTTTTTGTGTGTTCTATTATTTTCTGTTATTGGTTATATTTGCATGTAGTTTTTTTTATTTCTGTCTGTGGTTTATCCTAACAGGCAGCAGGTGAATGGGTTCAGGATGTTTTGCATGACACTGTAAAGCACATAGGTCACTTGGACCATGTCTCACAGGAAATATTGAACATTTCTAAAATGGTGGAGACAAGAAATGAAGGATATGAAAAGGAGAAGAATAATTGGGCAAAGGTGGTAATGTGGTTAGAGGATGTGCAAGAATTTAGTTTAGAGAAATTCTAGGCTAAATGCCCTGTAGCTGGTCTAGATGAAAAGGCCCTATATGTCATCAAAGACTGCATCAAATGGAGGAATGAAGCACTGACACAAGGAGTAACTAAAATCAAAGAGGCATTATAAGAACTTAAGGTTATACATCATATTATCCAAAATTACCTTAAATGGTTTGCCAAACAATTCATGAGAAAGGAAGATGACTCTATTGCCCAATCGGATGAGATAATTGAGGAGGTTTAGAAGAAGTTTCAAGAATGGCAAGACAAGAAGGCACTAGCTAAGAAAGACTTCTCTAGCGTGGCACATATTGAGGCTATGTTAATCATCAATTTGAAGCATTTGGAAATGCATGAAGAAAAGGTTGTTGAACTAAAGCAGATGAAAGAAATCTGGAAGCAAAGGTTTTCCTATATTGGTTTGCGACATCAATCCATTATTTCAGCCTTTTTGACTTCCTATGAAACGTGTAAAATGGTGAAAGGCATGGCTAGTGGAGACAACATTGCCTGATAAACACAAGTGGTTACACTTAATCATGTAGTTATGTTTTCTTTTTCCATTTTTCTTTTCTGGCATATCAAGTTAGTAGTTATTTTAACCAAAGACAATTAACTCCTAGTGGGGTAATTTTGACAATAGTCTAGCCCCATGCCTATATATATGTAATAATTAGTATGCTATAGGGTTAGAACTCTCCAGCAAATTGATAGACAAAATAATTTTTGTTTGTGGTTTTATTCCAAGTTTAAAAGTAGCATTTCAGACTTCTGCAGATACAATGAAACTCTATAATTTGATTTGTGCTTAAAGGCTCTGTAAGTGGATACTATTATCTACCTATTTAAATTAGTATTTCTAAAGATACTATTTAAGATTTTGGCTATGCCTGTTATTGGTTTTGAGATTGTCAATTTAGAACTTAGGATGCCATGAGAAGTTAATTTTATCGAATTTGCTTACTCGATGGTTTAGTTTTCAACTATGTGGATAATCTTGATAATTAAAATTGAGTGGTTCTTTTGCATAATTTTTTTTTTTGTATTGATGAGATAAAATAAGTTGATTCAACACTTTCTATAGATTTTTTTTTGAAAAGGTCATTCTGTTGAGTCTTTAGATCAAGAATTCTCATTGTAATAAAGGTAGCTGGGCCTTTTTTCATTGAAGGAACTTTAAGTAGAGGATTCCTTAGCCTCTTCTGTAAGAATTCATTTGTTAGTTTACATTCTTTTTCTCTATTTTTATATATGAACACTTATGAGAAAAATTGTTGACTAAAAATTTTTGGCAACTCTGTTGGGGAACAATAAAATGGTTTTGCCTCATTATGAAATTTTCCTAGTACTTCAACCAAGATTAGGATTTGATAATACACAAGAAGATATCATTTTTGACTTAAGCACACAAGCTTGGAAACTCAGAACAAGCCTAGAACAATTTACACAAGTTAATCAATTGCTTGAAAGAGAAGAAGAAAGAGTTGAACTCATTAGAGGTGTACCTATTGCTAACGAAGAAGCAATAGCTGGTAGACTAATCCCAAGGCCATTTTGAGTGTTGAATGTTAGTCTATATAGTGATAAGCTGGCTAGTAAAAGGTATACTCAAAGTGAAGAAAGAAAGGGGTTCATTGATGAGTCTTATGAATTTGTAAAAAACCTCAATTTTGCCCCTAATCTCTCCCAGAAACAAAAGAAGTCTATCAAGATTAAAAGTATGCCAACTTCCCCTAAGAAATCAACCCCAATAGTTGTGAACCTTCAAGCCTTAATTTTACTAGGGACATTAATACCTTCTCATCTAAACAACCAACCTTTGAATTTTGTTTTCCCTAGGATGGCTGCTAACCTGTGGGGTGCACAAGTAGGTCCCTTGGCTCTTGGAGGTAATCTTAATCCACTTCATAAAGGTGCTAGAGAAGTGTTGCCCAAATTTTATGGTGATGGAAAGAAATCAACTGATGAGCATCTTAATGCCTTTAATATTGCATGTTTCATCCTTGCTATGGTGCATGAAGATGTAGCTATGAGGTTATTTGTGTAGACTTTGATTGATGATGCAGTAGACTAGTTTCATCATCTACCTCAAGGGTCCATTACTGACAAGAGTCATATGCGTACTATTTTTGAAGATAGATTTAAATCCTTTGAGGATTAACATACCTTTCTACTTCAATTAACTCAATTAAAAAAAGAAGTACATGGACCTATGAGAGATTTTGTAGCAAAATTCAATAAGGTAATTCATAAAATTCCTGCTACCAAGAGACCCAATGATGAAAATTGTAAAGGATTCTTTGTTAATGCAATGCCTCCAAACATTAGTTTTCACTTAAGGAGAAACAGAGTGGCAGATGTTGAAGCATCCCAAAGACTGGCAATTGAACTACAAGATGACCTTTTAGCTGCAGGAAAATGGAGAAAAGAGATGCAGAGTTGTAAAAATCAATCACCTTCATCTGAAAAATCACACCCATTGGTTCAGAAGCTCATTAATGATGTGATGACTATTAAGAAACAACTCCTTAAAATGAACCCTCATTACCAAGATATTCCATGAAAATATCTAGGCTAAAGTAGTTTTCAGGGACAACAACTTACCTTACCCTCAAGTCAACAAAGATTACAAATTGAAGCTCCACCTAGCAAAAACAACATGTGTGTTTTCATCTCATGAATGATCATGAGGGAACTTCTTTCCCTAAAAATATTAGATATCAGCAGCTTGAAGTAGAAAAAGTGGCTTCCACTAATGTAATAATAGAAGAAGAACCTTTTGAGGAACTTGGCAACTTCATAAATTATTACCTTGAGTATGCATCTAATTCTGACAGGGGTAATGACATCTTATTACCCTTGGAAGAGGCTTCATGTTCGATCTTGACTCGAGGGAAAAGAACCAGAATAACTGATACTCATGATAAAAATAATTCAACTCCTACTTAGGCCAAGGAACAAAGGGCAAAAAGGTAAATTGAAGGAAAGTCACCTCCTGTTTTAACAACTACCCCTCAAATCTTAAAGAAAATGGTTGATTTTGATTCCACATTTGATATTGTTGAGTTTTGTAAAACATCAAGGATACAAATTTCTCCTACAGAATATTTGAGAATGAATCCTAGTGAACTTGATAAGTTGATTGAATATGTTAATTAGTCATCTCTTGACAAAGCAGCCAAATAGATCAATGAAGTCAAGGTCTTCGGAGGCAATGAAACAATCACTCAATAGAACAAAGAATTTTCCAAATGTAAGATATTAGAGACACAAAAATCTCATAAACAAGAAGAGGTAATTTAACCAGACAGAATTAGTCCTAAACCTTCTTATAACCACAAACCTGATCCATTTTATGTCTCCCTCTTTCTACATGGCTTTAAGTTGAGTAACTACATCATAGATTCAGGGGCTTTAGATAATATAATGCCAGTAGCAGTAGCAAAAGCTTTGGATCTTCCTTTAACCAAAAAATTTGGCAAATGTTATTCCATGGATTCAAAAGAAGTACCTTTAGTGGGTCAAATTAAAGACACCCAAGTGTCATTAGCCACTTACCCTCAGAAAAGGATTAAACTCACCATCTTGGTAGTAGATATCCCCACAAGCTATGACATGCTTCTCAGTCAGAACTTCAATCGAGACCTAGGATGGGAAGTTAAGATGGATTGGTCTCAAGCTGTGATACCTATTGGAAAGGAGAAAGTAACCTTATTACCTAAAACAAAATCCAAATATATAGTCTTTCCATCTGATGACCCCAAATCTCAAATCCTTTATTAAGAAACTGATTTTGCTAATTATTTGATTATGTCTGAAGATGAGAAAATAGGTGAGAAGTCATTAGAAAAAGACTTGCTATGGACTCTTGAGTTTGATGGGAGCTATTGTTCGAATGGATCTGGAGCTAGTGTAGTTCTCATATCACCTGATGATCAAAAATTCCCCTTTTCTTATAAGCTTTCCTTTGAAAATACTAACAATATAACTAAATATGCGGCTCTGCTTCTAGGCATAGAAGAAGCCAAAAGAAGGAACATCAAGCTATTAAAAGAAAAAGGAGATGTTGAGTTAATAGTGAAACAAGTTAAAGGCATGTTTTCAGTTAAAAATTAGAGGCTGAAGCATTATAGAAACCGCATATGGGACAAAATTGAAGGTTTTTATGCCTTTGCAATTGGAGAATTCCCTCGAGAATGGAATGACAAGGTAGAATCCTTCGCAGTATCAACTTCTTTGTTAATTCCCCATTCTAAATTCATAAACAATAAGTATTCAGTGGAAATCATTCATAGACCAAGTGTCCCTGATAATAATAACTCTTGGCAAGTATTTAAGGATGATGCTCATATTAATGCTTTCTTGCGAAGTGTTGAGAAGTTCTCTATGAACTATTTTGAAGGCTCAAATGTAGAATGTAGGGAATTTTGTCTTGATTCTCCTAGTGAGCGTGACGTGTTACAATTAAAAGGGAATGTAATACCTAAAGGCCTGGTCAAGCTCGAAAAAGTTTTTGATAGGCGAGATACCTTCTTAGCTCAAGATGTAACATCTAAAGAGAATCCAAATGCTGATTATGAAAAGGTGAATTTGGGAGATAAACATAATCCCAAAATTATCAATTTGGGAACCTGTTGTGATGAAGGTGAGAAAACTAGATTCATTAAGCTCCTATCAAAGTATATAATCTTTGCTTGGTCTTATGATGATTTGAAGACTTTCAGAAGTGGTAAATTCAAGCACCATATTACCTTGAAAGCAAGTACCTCTCCTTTCAAGAAAAAATTGAGGACATATAATTGAAAAGTTTTCAATGCAATATTCAGAGAAATAGATAAGATGTTAAAAGCTTGCATTAATTTTCCAATTCATCATTCCATGTGGGTGGCAAACATAGTACCAGTTAGGAAGAAGAACAGAGAGATAAGGATTTGTGTTGATTTTAGAAACCTTAATCAAGAAAGTTTGAAAGATAACTTTGCTTTACCAATAATGGACCAAATTCTTCAAATAGTTGCTGGTTCAGAAATGATGCCTTTCCTAGATGGTTTCTTAGGTTATAACCAGATAGAAGTTGTTGAAGATGATCAACACAAGATAGCATTTACAAAACCATGGGGAACCTTTGCCTACAAAAGAATTCCTTTTGGCTTAATAAAGATTGGTGGCACCTTCCAACGAGCTATGAATTCAACCTCTGGTAACTTATTGGACAGATACATCACAATGTACCTTGGTGACATGATAGTGTTTTCTAGAAGATGAAAGAAACACCTGAAAGATTTGAGAAAAGTACTCCAGAAATGTAGAGATCACAGAATTTCATTGAATCCTAAGAAATGAATTTTTGCTAGGACTAAGGAAAAATTACTTGGACACATGGTCTCAAAAGAAGGAATCAAAATCAACCCGCAAAGAGTGAAAGCCATCCAACAATTATGTGTTCCTTTCAATTGAAATGGCATTAAATCCTTCTTCGAACAGATCAATTTCCTGAGAAAATTCATACCCAATTTTGCAGAAACTGCTAAAACTATGGCCAAGCTACTCAGTGAGAAACAAAATTTGAAATGGGATGAACCAACATCAAAAGCATTCAAAGAGGTAAAAGAAGCTATTGCTAAAGCCCCAATGCTTTTTCATCTTGATTTTAAAAAGGATTTTATACTGTATTGTTATGCACCTGAGCATACCATGAATGACAAAGGGGAAGAGATGCCTATCTCTTTTATGAGCATACCTTTGAAGAAACATGAGCTTAACTACTCTCTATCTGAAAAGCAAGCTTTCACTATTGTAAAAGCAGTAAAATACTTTAGGTACTATATTTTGTACTCTCATTTTGGAGTGTATGTGCCATCCACCAAGGTCAAGAGCATTCTCAAGTAGTAGGATGTAGCAGTCAACAATCGAGTGACATGGGTAGCGAAAGTCCAAGAATTTGATCTGGATATCCGAAAAACTAAATTGATTCAAGGATAGGGGTTGTGTAAGCTTATTGTAGAAGGTGAAAAAGAAGAGTCATATCCCACCTGCTTGTTTGTAATTGTCAAAGATGAATGGTATTCAGACATTGCTTATTTCATAACATATGGGAGATCTCATGATCATCTGAAAGGAAAGGACAGGTGCACCCTTCAACTCAGAGCAACTAAATTTGTTATTATTGATGATATCTTATACAAAAGAGGTTTAGATGGTATGTTTTTAAGATGTGTTGATACCGACCAGCAGGATAAGTTATTGAGAACCTTCCACGATGGAGTCTGTGGAGGTCATTTTTCATCAATAGTGATAGCATTCAAGATCCTGAGAAGTGGATACTATTGGCCAGGGATGTTTAAAGATGCTTACCATTGGGTTAGAAATTGTGAAAAATGTCAACTGTTTACCGGGAAACCACAATTAGCTGCTCTACCTATAAAACTAGTGATCATAGAAAAACCATTTCAATAGTGGGGTTTGGATTTTATAGGGCCTATTAATTCGATTTCGAGTGTGAGACATACACACATCCTTACCACTACTGATTATTTTACTAAATGGGTGGAGGCAATTCCTATTAAAGCAACAAGCTCACAGGTAGTGTACAAATTTTTGATAGAAAATATTTTGACCCATTTTGGTACTCCCAGTAAAATAGTGATAGATAATGCATAGAATTTTTCATCCAGGGAAATTCAATTGTATTTTTATGATCATGGTGTCCATTTCTCTCATTCTTTGAATTACTTCCCTCAATGCAATGGATAGGCAGAGTCCACGAATTCAAACCTGGTAAACATTATGAAAAAATTGGTAGATGAAAAAGGAAGAGATTGGTACAAGAGGTTATATGAAGCAATTTGGGCTGACAAAAATTCTCCCAAAAGAGCTATAGGTATGACACCTTTGAATTGGTGTAAAGAATTGAGGCACAATTGTCCTTGCCCTTAGAACTAGCCACATTGAATTTGCAGAAAGCAATTGAAGATGAAATGTTTCATTCTTCCATTGAGAAGAGAATACTGTATCTCCAAAAAATAGAAGAAGAAAGAAGAGAATTAGTGGATCACATCACAAATCATTAGGAAAGAGTTAAAAGGATTTTTGATAAAAAATTAAGGCCACAAAGATTCATGAAAGGAGACTAGGTGCTATTATGGGATAAGAGAAGAGAACCTAAAGGAGCTCATTCTAAGTTTGAAAGCTTATGCAAAGGTCCATTTGTAATATCTGAAGAACTAGGTTCAAATGCCTTCAAACTGTACTACCTCAATGGAGATGACCTTCTCCTATCCTACAACGGGCAAGATCTCAAGTTGTACCATCTTTAAGTTTGTTTCGCATCTCATTGTAAATATCCACTTTTGGTTTTCCTTTAATTTCTTGTTTCGTTCTTTGTGTTGTATCATCATCTTTTGAGTTGGTCTATAAAGCCTAAGACCTTGGGTTCATCCATTATCCTTTTAGTCTCATTCCCTAATAGGAGCCAATTGTTAGCACTTATAATTTTCTTGCACCCTTGATGTTTCGGTCCCAAGTCTTCTTCCCTTGAAGTTGAACTTGAAGTTTTAGTTTACTTCAACTTCAAGATCGAGTCCATATCTGTCTTCATATGTCAAGCCTCGTGTCTTTTCTTGAGTTAGCCTTAGTAAAGTCGAAGTAGAAGTTGAAACCCAACCACCCAAAGCTTCAACATCAACTTCAGTGTTGATTTTGCACACTAATGAAAGTTGTATGCAGGTTTCAAATTTTTGAGCCAAACCAAGGTGGGCCTCAGTATAGCACTTCTCAAGACATGCAAAGTTATGAATGGAAGGGTTTAAGGCATTAAGTGTTTGGATACAACAAGATTTGATTAAGGGCTAAAATTATCATTTCATGATCACTTAGCATAACATGATACGTGTGGATTTGATGGAGTATTTAAAACAAAGCACCCACGATGTCTTTTCCAATGCATGTCACATGAACAAGTAATTATTGCCCTTACTTGCTGAATCTATTTTGTGATCTTCTATACAAATTATTCCTTAAATGCATCCTTTTTAGCCTTTCCCACTCATTCCACTTTGTCCAAAGAATTTCTAGCAGTATCGGGTAAGAAGGGCGATTGCAGGCTGTGTCTCTGTCAAATTGTAAGTGCATTTCTGTACCCCTTTGCATTTGATTGTTTTTGATTTGTTTTGAGATATTTCAAGTTGTTTCTTGTAATCCTATCTTTCTTAGCAATCATGACACTTTTCCACTCCAAAATTCCCAATTTAGAGAAGCCATCTTTGCTCAGTTCATTGCCCAAAATTCGTGATATGTTTCTAGTAAATAAAAATTTATTAGAGGTAATTGAATGAGCCAAAAACACCTATTCAAGCACTACTTACCAAAAGCTAGTTGATAGTGGATTATTAGAAGTGACCAATTTTCCCACTGCTATCACATACCCAGAACTTGTCTTCAAATGCGCAAGCCATTATGACCTTATTTTCGCATGCATTCAAAAAATCTCAGGGGAAGTGATTGTTAAAATCAATAGAACCAGTGTTTATTTGGCCTTTAAGATTCCCCACAAGGAACCCTATGAGCCATGGACATTTGAAGAAGCTAAGTGCCTATATGCCAAAAACAAAAGCAGCTATGATAACAAGATAGCTCAGTCCTGGCTTTTGAAACCAGCTGAAGGCGGTTCTAAATTGCCTAAGCCATTGACTATTGAGCATTTTATAAAGAAATTGTAGACATTGTTCTCCTGCTGAATAGGATTAAGGGAAATGAGAATGCATTCCACTAGGAGTCATGGATGTACTTTTTCATACAGAAGATCGTTGAAGGAATTAAAATTCATTGATTGGTCTGACCTGATAGTAGAAAACTTGCATAAGGGTTTAATAGCTGTTAACAATTATGGTCCATTTTTATTGTCTTCTTATCTAATTTACATCCTAGCAACATCTAAGGAATGGGAGTATCTTCCACATACACCTTGGGTTGATGACATGCCCATCTACCAGTACTACAGTGATCTTTAGGAAACTACATTATGCAAAGAGTTTAAAAGGGTAAATGATGTCCTTTTAGGGAAATTGGTATTTGAACTCCAAGGTAAGGAGAATGATAGGATGTCAAGAAAAGCTATTCAGGTTGTGCAAATCTATGGTTTCTTTTACATTCAATTTTCCAGAGTTGCATATATCAGAATGGGTGGTTTTTTTGGTGAACCTTTAAAACTACCACATTATTGTTCAAACTTTGTAGTGTTATTTGAGATGTGTAGGCAGTTTGTTTCTGTGGTTGAGTCTTTTTAGATTTCACAATCATCTTCTTCAATATTCTTCCCAATTGAGATTGGACACTATAGATGTCCCAGTTTGAAAGAAGCCATATTGGCAACAAAATCATTAACCTGTGTATGTTTTAAGCCTTTCATTTCTCGTTTAGATGTTGACTATACTGGGTTTTTCAAAAACAATGTTAAGAATTGGATACGTATGTATTAAAAGATGATGATTCTGAAGAAGTGCTTGATCAATTTTATATTGACTAGATTTAATGCATGCCCATTCCTAAAATTGACTGGGAAAAGAGGGAAGAAAATGATGTTTATGCTCGTACTAAAGATGTAATAGCTAGAACTACTAAGTGGATAAAATTGAAGGTAGTTGCTACTCTAGAGCTTTCTAGGAAGTTTTCAAAAGGAAAAGATAAAAATACTACTGAAAAGAAAACTAATCAAGATGTTGCTGATCCTATTGTAGGTCCACTTGAAGCTGAAGCTGAAGCAATTCCTAGACCACTTCAACTTCAAGTTCATGAAGTAACTCCAAAGACCAAGAGGGTGACTCATTCAAGCACAAAGAATGCATTAATCATTAGAAGTAAGAACACTATAACCATCGACCTGGAGTTAGCAGAAGACCCACCTATGGTGGATAATGTACCTGAACCCTAGAACTTTTCAGTGACTATCGAAGGCCAAGAGAGTAATCTGACCTTGGTCAAATGGTCCCTTACTATAGAAAAAGATTAGCCTATGCCTAAATGGCTAGATACATCAATGGAGAAGAAAAGGAGCATAGTCCCAATATCGATGCCAATTGATGATTTGGTTAGTAAGTCTCTTGGTAAGACATCAAAAGTAAAGAAAGGCAGAACCGAGGCAAGGATTAATTTTGATAAAAATTTAGGATGTTGGGTAGCAGAGATAAAAACATCACTAGATGGAAGCTCATGTGATTCTGTGGTTCCTCATGACTATTAGATAACAAAGGTTGACCTAGGAAAAGGAAATCACAAAGTAGACATGGAATTATTTGAAGCATCCAATAAAAAGATCATGCACAGAGTATGGAAAGATGGATAGGATAAGTAGGAAATGAAGGAAACAATAAAAAATATGGCGCAATATATTAGTGCTATCCTTTACGCGGAGGCAAAGCCAATCTATGAAATCTTAGCAATCGTTGATGTGTCCTCTATGACCAATCAACAATCAGTGGAGAATCTGCATAAGTGCAAAGCAGTAGTGAAGGCAGCAGGTGAATGGGTTCAAGATGTTCTACATGACACCATAAAGAACATAGGTCACTTGGACCATGCCTCGAAGGAAATATCAAACATTGCTAAAAAGGTGGAGACAAGCAATGAAGGATATGAAATGGAGAAGAATAATTGGGCAAAGGTCAAAATGTGGTTAGAGGATGTGCAAGAATTTGGTTTATAGAAATTCTAGGCTGAATGCTCTATAGTTGGACTAGACGAAAAGGCCCTATATGTCATCAAATACTGCATCAAATGGAGGAATGAAGCACTGACACAAGGAGTAAGTGAAATTAAAGAGGCATTACAAGAACTTAAGGTTATACATTAGATTATTCAAAATGACGTTAAATGGTTCACCAAATAGTTCATGGGAAAGGAAGATGACTCTATTGTCCAATCGGATGAGATAATCAAGGAGGTTAAGAAGAAGTTTCAACAATGGCAAGACAAGAAGGCACCAGCTAAGCAAAACTTCTCTAATGTGGCGCATAGTGAGGCTATGTTAATCATCAATATGAAGCATTTGGAAATGCATGAAGAAAAGGTTGCTAAACTAAAGAAGACGAAAGAAATTTGGAAGCAAAGGTTTGTCTATATTGGTTTGCCACATCAATCCATTATTTCAGCCTTTTTGACTGCCTATGAAACATGGAAAATGGTGAAAGGCATGGCTAGTGGAGATAGCACTACCTGATAAACTCAAGCGGTTACACTTAATCACTTTGTTATGTTTTCTTTTGCCATTTTTCTTTTCTAGCATTTCAAGTTAGTAGTTATTTTAACCAAAGACAATTAACTCCTAGCAAGGTAACTTTTGGCAATAGTCCAGCCCCATGCCTATATATATGTAATAATTCATATGGTATAGGGTTAGAACTCTCCAACAGATTGATAGACAAAAATATTTTTGTTTATGGTTTTATTCCAACTTTAGAAGTAGCATTTCAGAATTCTACAGATACAATGAAACTCTACAGTGTGTTTTGTGCTTAAAGGCTCTGTAATTGGATACTATTATCTACCTATTTAAATCAGTATTTCTGAAGATACTATTTAAGCTTTTGGCCAGGTGTCTGTTATTGGTTTTGAGATTGTCAATTTAGAACTTGGGATGCTACGAGAAGTTAATTTTATCAAATTTGTCTACTCAATGGTTTAATTTTCAACTATGCGGATAATCTTGATAATTAGAATCAAGTGGTTCTTTTTCATAAAAGTTTGTTTTGTATCATTGATGAGATAAAATAAGTTGATTCAACACTTTTAGCAGATTGTTTTTTGAAAAGGTCATTCTGTTGAGTCTTTAGATCAAGAATTGTCATTGTAATAAACACGTATTTTCATTGAAGGAACTTTAAGCAGAGGATTCCTTAGCTTCTTCTACGGAAATTCTTTTGTTAGTTTACATCCTTTTTCTCTATTTTTATATATGAACACTTATGAGAAAAAATGTTTACAAACAAGGATAAATCAGTTATGTATCCACCTGTCACTTAAGATTGAGATAGTAAAAATTCTTTTGTCCATGACTATCAAGGATTTTGTTATCTCTAGTATGGTTAGTGTCAAATAAATTTGAGGATAGAGATGAATAGATTTCTAGAGGAGATTAAGTTACTATTACTTTGAATGGCATGATGAGTAGGTATCAAATGCTCAATACTAGCATTGCAACAAGAAAACATGCACCTTATCTTGATAAGGTACTTGGAAGAAAATAGAAGGAACTATTGAAAACTATGTATAGATGGTCAAGAACAAGAATTCATTGAAAGGAACATAATGGGTGAAGTATAGAGGACATATATGTGATGGAAAAGGGTCTAAAGATGGGGAGTTATTCATGTTAAATTTAACGTAAATAAGATTATAATTTCTTTTAATATAGTAAATGTGTATATTTTGCATAAGAATGTAGGAGAAGTAGATTTAAAGAGTCTAGAAATAATAAATATAAAGATAAATTTATTCTTATTTGATAAATTGGGAGAGGATTTGAATTCAACAAAATAATAATATTACATTCTTAAAATAAAGACAAGTGAAGAGGAATTCAGACGAAGTGAAAATAAAAGGCTTTGAAATGGAATTACAACCATAGAGCTAACCAAAAAATCCTCAACAAAGGAGCCAAGGAATGAAAAAACAACCAAACAATGAGATACAAAAGAATCAAAACATGAAGGAACCAATGCAAACAACATATACATGCTTTGGAAGAGACCAAGGCACCCAACAACCTCAAACCACAACACATGATAGTCATAGAGCCAACAACCTCCACACATGAGGGGATATAAGTAATGAAAAATATGAGAGAGAAAATGTGAACCTCACCCTCACACCAAGGAGGGGAAGGCACTAGGGAATTGAGGTGTGCAAAAAAGACAACCACCAAAAAAGGATAGATATAGAGACCCAAAAACTCCAAGGATTGAAAGGCAAGATCTGTAAATTTCTCACACAAAGCCAAGGAGTAGAAGGAACAATAAAGCTAGAAGAAGGCCAAGAAAGGAGAACCCAATCCAATAGACATAAGAATGTTGAAGTATTGGGAAGAAGATGAAGAAACCAATACAACACCAAACCAAAAATGGGAAGAACAAGAACCAAGAAAAAAAAGAGTTGGATTACTGCAAGACACCAAGACCTACACAACCTAAGGGGATAGTAGAAGTGACAAAGGAAAAAAAGAAACTAGTGTAAGAACACACTCAAAGCCAAAAAGGAAAATAAAATAGAGGCACCCACAAGAACATTGAGACAAAGAATAAGGCCAAACTTGGCTAGAAAGTCTTGAGAAATAAGAAACCTAATATAGCCTTCCAAAACATAGACAAAAGAGGCAGAGGACCACTTCTGGCCATCAGCCACATCTTTTAACCATCAATGAACCCCTTTCATAGGTTGTACCTCAACCTTAAAATGAAGTAGGAAAGATTAGAAATGTAGCAAAGTGGACCTCAACTACCACCAAGGCATGAAGAGAAAACCCCACCTTGAAGGGGTTAGCTAAACTAGAGATAACCCCACACACAAATGGGGGAAATAGAAGAAAATATAAAATGCACAAAGGTTCACAGATAAGAGACACTTACTATCAAAAATGAGCTAAAAGATATTCGAAAACCTATCATAGAAGGGAGAGGAACCACCCACAATGCATTCCACCTCAATCCCAATAGAGAACAATAGAGTAGCCCAAAATCCTTGAAACCCTTAAACTAGAGAGAAGTTCCAAAGAATAAAGAAAATTCTTAGAGACCACTCTGTGAGAAATAAAGCACATCCTCACCACCCAAAAGAGATGGGAAACCCAAAAAGCGCACAAACCCAACAAAGAAGAATACTACTATACCTATAGCAAGAATATAACAAGACCAAAGAACTCCCCATCATCATAATATCACTCAAAATCTCCCTCTCCATCACTTATAGATGCCAAAAATTTAGTAAAGTGCTTCAAAATATTTCAATTTTTTGTAAAGATAACTTTCTGAACAGTGAAGAAATATAATGGTAATTTCAATAATGTTAGATTATTATTCTTATGTTGGCCTTTTCCTTAACATGGATAAATATACATTTCAAGGCATCTATTTAGTCTTACTTGAAGAAATATATTCTAGATAGATGTATGTAAATAATATTAGGTGTCATGATGTGTTACAAAAATGATAATAATTTAATATTTTTAAAAATAGTTAGGTATCAAGTCTTAAATTCAAGTTTGTAAAGATAACTTATAATATCACTAAAATGTGATATTTGAAGAAACTATGAGAGTGGGTTCATACAAACTAGACATAATTATAAAGTGTAATAAGTTTGAAGTTGTCTTTTAGTTTCTTTAATTGTTTTCTACTAGTTGAAGATTTGAGGAGCCTTTTTAAAGACTATTTTTTGTCTTCTTTTCTATCATTATTTGAGTAGATGAGCTGACTTTGAATGATGCTTCAACTTTTATTTCTTCATCTGTATTCATTAATGTTGTTGGAAGCCTTATTAATTTCCAATGTCTCTAGGTTATTTGAGCTTTACAAAATCCTTTCAAGGTTGAGGTTTCTATCAAAGAGAGCTTAGTGTTCTATTCACTTAATGGTGAAGAAAAGGTTATGTGGCCCTTATTGAAACTTATATTTTCTCTTAAGCTATGGGCTCTTGGTTAAACCCATACTTTTTTTATATTAAAGTTAAGGGAGTCTTTAAGAACCCTAATCTTTGAGTTGTAAGGCTTCAACCACTTTTTATTTCAGCTTATTTCTTTTATGGAAACATTATTATATAGGATATTGTAGCATTTTTTTGGGTAGCTATTATTTTGTATAGTTATTCCTTTTGCAATTGTTGATTTTTGCTGGCAACAATATCCATCTAAAATTTTATTTTGTCAAAATGTTTTAGGTCACTTCAAAGCCCACTTTTCCCTAATAAAAAACATCTATATGCATCAACAAAATAATCATCACTTATATATAGTCAATAAATCTTAGAGATTATGTATCTCTACAAATAAAATCAGTAGTGCACGATATTTCAAAAGAGAAGAATGAGCACAATAATTATAATTTCTTGAATTAAAAGTGCAACATACAAATACTTGTAATGTTGAGAAAAAGTCAAATTAATATTTTTTATATAATACATAAAACTCTTTTCAATCCTAGACAAACTAACTCACTTCGGTGAGTTTATTTTTTAAATTTATGATTTAAAGAATTAGATAGGCACGAGCTTATTTTTTAACAAATTAAAGTTTTTTTTAATATAACAAAGAGGATAGAAATAAGGTGAAAATAAAAATACTTCACAATAATAATTTTCTTATTTTATCAAGAGAGAATCAACTTATAAATACATTTTAAGCATTGTAAATGATCGATCAATGGAGAATTATAAGGGTCAAAATCGTCAAAAGTATTTTAGTTAAGAGAATAAAACATAAATATTTGAGCTTTATTTTTAATCAACCTGGCTTAAAAAGCTGTCCAAAAACATTAGTTACCCTACACTAGAGTAAAACTAGTCACAAAAATAGTAAAATAAGACATCAAATTTAAAACCTTAATTTGAATAAGAGCTTAATTTCTATTTCTTTAACATCGTAACCTAAGATTTCTCTTCATGTTGTACAACTATCCAATTAGATCCACCTTTAAAACTAGAAAAATATTAACCTAGAGAATGAATGTTTTGTTTAGGAGAAATATATTTTGAATCAGTGACATCAATATGGATAGAAGCATTGCCATAATAGTCGTTAGAACCATTAAAGGAATCATAACAAAGCACAAAATATAGATAAGTAGAAGAAGTACTAGAATCCTTGAAAAAAAAATCTATAAGGATAGAAGAATCAACACTACCCATGCCATTAGTACAATACTTGGTTGGAGAAACATCACCTATAAATAGAGAAATGTCAAAATGGGGTGCAGGACCAGAAGAAACATGAGAAGTGCAGGACTAGATGAAACATGAAAAACTAAGGTTATCTCAACAAAGCATAGAAGAGCATAACCATGGGAGGGTGAGACTAAAAAGTTGGAAATAGAATTAAATTTAGAGTCTTAGGAGAATTTGCAATGTGACCATGCAATTTTTAGAAAAACCATTCACTTTTCTAGAAATTTCAACCTTAACACTAGTAGCTCAATATGAAATATTTTCCTAAGTAGGTCTATATGGGAACCATGATGGATATGTACATGTAAGGACAAACAATAATTGATTCTTTTAGAGTGGGAGAGAGGCAAAAAAATGAACCACATGGTTTAAAATCTCTCACTTTTGGAACTCCAATCACATACACTACTTAATGAGACACTTTAAATAAATAGAAAGACCTAGCAAGAAAGGAAATGTCCACCACAAGATCAATTCAAATAAAATTTTCAATAGAATAAAATGACCTAGGTAGATGCAAGTTCAAGAAAGAATCTAAAAGAGTAGTGAGTGGGTTAAAGTAATAATCATTTGCATAGGTTAATTTTGTATAGTTTTCTCTGTTCTACTAGATAATATTTTTATTTACCACATTTTCAATTATTTGATGAAAATAATTGAAAAATTTAATAAATATGTATATTTAAAAAAATATGCATAACAAGTTTTTGTGGGTAAGGAAAGTAGAATAGTTTTACATTTGATTTTATAGAAGTCCAACCTAGTTTTGGAAAAGTACATATCTTTGTTGGTTTTTCTTTTATGATGACTAATTTGTGGCTATATGAATTTTTTTGGAAGCAACCCATTCTTATATAGTCTAGATTGAAATTGAAGGATATTTTATTAAATGTCTTTCAAATTTATTTTCATTGGGTATTAGTCCCACCTATCTAGGTAGAAACTATTGTTTCCATGTCTCTTTTTCTTTCAATAGTTCATGTTTTGCAAATCGTGAAAAGTGTAAAACATGAGTTGTTATATAGTATGGTTGCTGAATTAATTTTCATTAAAATGAATTTTCAGTTAAAAATTTCTAAATTTTCATTGGCTCAGCCATATTTTCTTAGCAGTCATTTTATTTTCTTTCTCATTAATTTTTTCTAAAAATTAAATAATGAAATAAGAGACTTGGAAGTAGTGGTAGTGAGCGATGAGGCATTTTTTCCTTACCATATGTGTTGTGAATGCACATTACCAATTAGCATGTCTAGGAGTCAATTATATGGACTATCTCTATCTTTGTTTCATTCTTCTACTCATTAAGCACCCTATTTCTGAGCCCATCGCCTCACCCATCCTACAAGAGTTCATCAAGCTCTCTTATTCATTTCACCTTCAGTTTTAGAGGTTAGTTTATTCTTTCATGCATTCTTGTGAGTAGGTTTCCATGTAATTGTTTTGGAACAAGATTTGCAAGGGAAAAATTGTCTTTTAAATTATTTGATTCATCACAATCTCTCATAAGTCCTAACCCCTAGCTATACTCCATAGATTTCCAAAACCATTCTGCATTTTGAACTTGTGAAGAGACCAATCTCATTTATATCAAATCAATTTTTTGATATATTTAGAGGTGAGATGCTTTAGTTGTCTACACATTATGATTTTTCTATTAGATTTTCTTTCATCTTTATTTAGTCAATTGAGTAATGACATGTTTGGGAGCTACTTATATAGTGATGGAGTAGAGCATTCAGTCACAACAAGGAGATGATCCTTTTGAAAAGCTCATGAGGTAGCTAGATTTCACATCATTTAATGATGTAATGTCATCTTCTATCAATGCTCCTCCTTCTATTATTGGAGTTGGTAGTACTTCTCTTGCTCTGGACTCTTCTGAGCCATTTATGCAAGTGGCTTCCAGGTAATCATATATGATTTCTCAAACTTTACATTTTGTTTTCCATTTTGATCTTTATTCATTTGAAATAATTATCTTTGAATACCCTCAATTTTTTAAAATATTTAAAAAATATTTCATCAATCATAGAATTAATTCAATAACATGGGTTTTCTGAGTTCAATTGATAAGATAACCTGTTTTAGTTAGAAAACATTCAATAATTGCAGAATTATAGTTCGGTTTCCATTGCATAACAACATGTGTGAGATGAATTATGGTTGTTTTTTTTCTCTTATATAGAAGATTATTATCAGAGCCTTTTAAAATAATTTGGTAACAAACATGGAAATAATTTATAATTTGAAGAAATCAGCCTCATCTCAAAGAATTGTAGATTAGCTATGTTTAACTCTGATCACCTGGTTAACATGCCTATTACAATACCTTAAACAATATAAAGGTTTAAAGAAATCCTATTTTTTTTGTTAATAATGGTTGACCCGATGTTATACTAAAACCTCAAGCTACTACAAAATTGAAATGCATTGTACTAGTCATGTCAAAATGATATACATTCATCTGATACATATTTGTGATTGCCTTGTCCATTTGACACTTAAAACTTGCAAATTCACAAAATATATCTTGAATATTTTTGGGTTTAAAATTTTAGAAATTTATAGTTAGTTGTAGTAAAATTTAAAGGGGTTATCAATGTGATAATTTATTGCTAACATTCTACTGAAGGAAATGCAAATTTTGAGACTTTGCACTATACAACAAATGACTTTGGGATGCATCAATACATAGTACTTGGAGATTACAGATAGGAAAATGATAATAATTATTAATCTAGTTCTTAATACTAAAAAAAATATAATCATGTTACAATGGTGCTATATTAGTAGAGGTCTTATATTTCATGAATATGATAATGATATTGAATATGAAGAAAGTCCAACTTTATGGAATATGCTTTGGAAAGAAATTGACTGTATAGCAATTATAGACCAATGAAAAAATAATCAATTTGGGATTGAAAAATGACTTGGTGAATCAAGATAAATGAAAATTAAATATAGTATACAAGCTAAAGAAATAATTCAAAACTTTCTTAAACATGTACTAAGATCAAGGTATTTGATAATTGATAACTACTTATGCCAATAGTTATTTGACAAAATAAGAATTTATCTAAACATTTCCTATAAAAATATGAGACTTAGAAAGTTTTTTTTATGTCCTTATAAGTTGGTGGAAGTTCTATAAGGTTATTGATCAGATGAATTTTAAATAAAGGGTTTTTGATAGATGTTTTATCTTTTAGGAAATGAAGTAGGGATTGAAGAAATTAACATTTTTCTTCTCAAATCAAATATTAAAATAAATCACTCTTAATGTTTGATATTCATGGCTACAAATTAGTATCTATTGTATTATAATGGAATATTAAGTGTTCCATTAATGGCAGCATCAAAAGAAGTAAATATTCATTTGTCTAGATAATTGATGGGTAGCTTCAGCTACATAAGTGCAATAATAATTTATAATGTAGAATAATTCAACAAAGCTAGCTAATTGATTGTCAATGGGCTTAAGGATAATTAAAATAATAATAAGGAAATAAACCTAATATATAGTGTGACCAATAATTTTTGTTCTCATTATAATTTCCACTTTAATACTTTTTAAATTAAAGTAAGTTGAATTTGTTCTAAGGTCTAAACCATATTTAAAAGTGAAAGGACATCAAAACAATAAATGAGAGAAACCATGTTTTCTAAAATAAAAGGATGCTAGAAATAACTCTAATTTTCAGTATAGTACCTATTTGGATGTTGAGTTACATTTATAGCTAATATCAAATGCACCACTCATTATATATTTATTATAATGTGAGCATTACTTGTTGAAGTAATTAAAAGTGACCTATTGTTTACTTGTATCCACTAAATTTGACATAATTTAAGATAAAAACATAAAACATTACTACCTATGAATATGTTTGAATAAGTTAATTTTATAAAAATATGAGGCTAATATATGAAGGATGTACTGCAATAAAGTGAGATTCAAAGCTCAATCAAATTTGTGAGATTATAACATAATTAGGATCAACATAATTTTATATGTGATAAAAGATTCAATCAAAAGAGATAGAATTCTTAAATTATAAATCAAAGGCTAGTATTGATGATGTGTTCATTAAGTACGTAGCGAAGATATTTCTTTTTATAATTTAAGGAATGTGGTGAAGGTCTAAGAAAATCTATTTATTGGATATGAGTGGGTGTTAGAATTAAGAAATTTATAATATGTTGACATTTTTGATATATTCAATAATTAGTTAGAGTTAAAAGATGTTAAAGATGTGTCTTCTAAGACAACTCATTGTCAAACAATTTGATTTAGACATCCAACTAGATTTTAAATTGGTATAAAAATGGCAACTAGTTGTTTTATGAGGATGGGTGGGGTTTTGATAGAGCCCAAAACCTATCACAAATTAAGAAGGTTACGAAAATGTTAACCAACGAAAAAAAGCAGAAGAAAACTACACATAAATTTATTTTTTTTAAATTATTATTTCAAAATTACTTTGAGACAAAAATAACAAAGAAGATTATAATAAAAAATCAGATTTAGGGACCATCTTTGGCCCTTATAGAACAATCTACAAGCTGCAAACTATGAGGGACTAATTTTTCTTCTTTTGATGCACAAAATCTAGGAACCACCCATCTTTCCCTTTGAACATATATGAAAGCTCCCTATAAATTCCCCATTTTGGAGGAGAAGCCTCATGAAGAAAGAGACTTAAGAACTATAAAAAGGAATAGGTCATAAATCCAAGCTCCTAGATAAGGAGCTAACAATAGAAGCTACCTAGGCATTTGACCCAACCAAGAAATTAGGAGAGACATCAAATCCATAGAACTTGAGTTATTGTATAAAGCCAAAAGAAAGAGAATGACATGGCGACCATCAACACCTATCCTCAAGGGTGCGGGGAAATTGTAGATATGACCCAAAAAATCAAGAGGAAATCAATTGAACTATAGAAAAGAAGCATCCATGGAAACAAGAGATTTGATCATAGTAAAAATCTATGTCCAAGGTCACTAATCCATCTTCAAAATTATAGTTTTTTTAAATTAAAAAAAACCTTTAAAAGATACATCTTATCCAAGGTTTGAGCATATGATATGTCACTACAACTACTAATGCTAGGGTCCACCTGAAGGAAGTGGTGTGACATATTGCCACTAGTATTATAGGACTATTTTCACTAAAAATGGATGGGAGTTACAATAGATTCATTTAGAGGGTGAAGAAAATGAGGATGAGAGCTCCATTTCTAGTATCCCATAATAAAAATATCTTCATGATCTCCAAAAGAGTCAAAGTAAGAAACAAAAAAGTTATAGACATAGAGGTAAATCTAGATTTCACTTATGATCACCACATATTAGCACACTAAAATCCATGCATTTAGGTTCAGCATGAAGGGTCTATAGACCAAACATAAATACAATCAAACTCCTAACTCTAGAGAAAAGAAATCACTAGGGAGGTACATATGATCAATGGTTAGAGGAGCACCATATAAGAGATGTTAGTTATAGCAAGTGGGAAAAGAAGAGTAAACTTTCCTATGATTGAGACAACAAATGTTAAATAATTTTCACTATACTAGCTATTATAATGCACTCTTAACTTATAATAATGTCTACCATTATTTTTATTATTTTAATATTTCTCCCGATTAAGAGAAATAACACAATCAATTTTATTGTAAAAGAATCTTAAAAAATTCACCAAGATTTAACTATTAAGATTTACCTGAGTCAAAGTTTGATGGAATAGACTTCCTTAGATTTTACTTTCATAGCACAATTTACAATATTCTTCACGAGCTTCCCCTTGTCACTAGAACACACCAAATAACATGAGTTATGCTCCAAACATTAAGAAATTCTGGCAAATAAAAATGACAAGAAGATTGTTAACATAATATGAAACATGGTGGAGGGCATTCTTCCACTCTTGAAGCTTTTCTTTACTGTATCTTCCCTTCTCTTCATGCCTTGCAAATGCTTCGGCGAAGACTCCTCTACCATGTCGAACATCCTCAGGCAGAACATTATAGAAAACAGGGACAATTTTCTTGCCAGTCCTGAGCATAAAAGAGAGCTCTGCCAAACACCAAGGGGATTGTGCATAGTTCTCAGAAATAATTGCTATGTGTAGCCAAGCACTGCTCATTGCCGCTTCAAGTGCTGTAGGCAAGAACTCCCCCAATTCAAGCTCTTGTGAATCAAGAAAAACCCTAAACCTCATTCCAATTAAAGTATTATAGATAGGGTTCGCGAGGGTTTCTTTAGCATCCACGCCACGGTGATTAATAAATACATCATACGCTGGCATTATTGATGTCCCAGAAACATGCGCAGACGGTGCAACTTCCTCAAAAACATTTGTGGGCTGGCCATCAGAGACAGGGGTGGGAGCTGAAATTGAATCGAAAGGACTGGCAACAAAAAGAGAAGAAAAGAATTCGAAGCAGTCGAAGATGGAGGAACAGAGGCGTTTAGATGAGGGTTTACCATAATCAGAAGCATTTGTTAGCTCATTATTGGGTTGATCCCCCATGGTATATGAACCAGCAGACGCCATGAAATGATTAGAAAATCTAAGTAGAATGAAAGAAGGATTCACGCATTTTTTACATCAATAATTTTCGGCAATTTTCTACAAAACAAACTGCATGGTCGATTAGAACAATAAAAAAGACCCTCGTTTATCACATTTTAAAGAATAACAAATAATCTATATCTCAAATTACCAGATTAAAGGTTTTGTTAAATGATATGTAGATATAAATATTTATAGTTCTAATCTCAAGTACTGCATATTTATATTTTGAACTCATTATTCAATAATTTTCGTTTTATAAAATTATAAAGAATCTTTTGATCAAGCATTTGATGATTCTTTTAAATTTTGTAATGAGAGTTTAAATTTTTTCATCAATGCAATAAATTGAAAAAAAATAGTATAATTACATAATAATATAAGAGATGTGTGTGTGTGTGTGTGTGTGTCTGTGTATATATATACATCTATATATGTATATGTCTACATGTCTATATAAATAGGCAAGGAGAATGAGGTGACATGGTTGGACACAACCATTGACTAATTCTCCAAGCATGCAACACTTGAAGCTCACTTAACAAGTGTAAGAGCATATGAGAAGCACGCATGCACAAGGTGTCTCCACAAAGGAGAACACATGTTTATACCACATGAAGTGAGAGAACTAACTCAACCAACCTATGTAAATTATAACTAAGTGTGAAAAAGTCAAAAATACATTTGTTTACAATAGCACCACCTCGCATCCTAATTGCAACTTAGGAAGATGTGAAATAAAAGATAATGGTCTTGGCTACTATCCATGTTAGGTACCCATGTACAATTAAATGTCTTATAAGAGGAGAAAATAGAAAATCAAGTGAGAAAAACTATCCTCCAGGAAATAGAAAATGCAACATAGACATGTAAAAAATGTATGAGTGAAGAAGAAGAATGAGAGATGGAGGACTCATTATAATCCCCTAAGGACTACTTCTACCACAATTCACAATATGTTCTCACCATAGGAGAGATAGTAGAGAAGATCATATGACTCACCCATATGAAGTGATGAAATCCATGTAGCGTTGTTACATGTTCGACACTAGATGCTAAGGATGATCCTTGAACATTAAAAAACTTTCTTACCCTTGGGAAGAAACAACAACATAAATCTGAGAAGTGTTACTTCTCATTCTAGATAGGATTATTTAATAAGAAAGGTGAATGCATGTGAATTTTGCACATAACGCAAAGACAAAAATGATGTGAACAACGTCTTTGAATGATTCTCGAAGATACCCATGTCAATCTTGATGTATGATAGATTATGTACCATGAAATACTCTAAAGCATGGATCATGGATGTACGGTCATTTTTGGACTAATGTGAATCTAATACTTTTGTAGATGAACATAACTGAGTTGGATATCAAACTGATGAATGTTTGCACAATTGGCTATGATAGAAGTTGATTTAGGAATGGTAAGAAAAAGTTGATAATGGAAATGAAAATTCATGAGAGTCATCACCAAATAGAAGATGAATGTATTTAATTATTTTATCCACATCTAGGAGAAGGTACTATACAAACACAAATTTTATGTTTGATAGATATGCATCTCAGTGTGGTGCAATTGGTATGAGCCTACAAAATACTTAATAATTATTTTTTTCTGATACTCATGGATGAGTAACCAATAGACTCAAATATACTAACAAGTGAAGTGTCCTACAAGATTTCCAAATGAGATTAAATGGGGTCTTTGAATGAGATCAAAAATCAGGTAAGCCAATACCATGATTGAAAATAATTTGTTTCCTTTTTAAATTTTCACAAAACCAACATTTTTTTCATTATATACCTATACTTTTGAAACTATCCACATTTGAATTTCCATTTATTAAGACATTTCTTAATAATACTCAAACAAAAATGATTATTTATGAGAGACATGATTACTTTGAACCTAAAAAATAAATATAGAAAACACACCAATAATGCTTCTAAATTATTTGGTTCCCACCAAATTTTGTACATTATAAGGAGTTCATATAAATCATCCAAAATAAGCATAATGATCTACGAAAAAGACACATGACGACACCCAATGTGCAAGCACATGCCAACGCCCAACTTGCAAGTGAAACATGTGTATAGGAGGTGTTGAGAAAACAAACACGAGGTTGGATGTTGTGGGGTGCGAAGATGAATGTGATTGGATGAATGTGAAAGGATGAATCTACACTGAGGGGCTGAGGTTCTCCAATTTCATACCATCGATGAAATACAATGGGTATGAACAATACATATACACAATATACAAATAGCAATTCAAAGTTGTAAGATATAGGCTTTCAAGTATCTCAAATTAGTTCAAATATCTTGAAATCATTTATCTAATAAGTACAAACAAATGAAGTCAATTTAGTGTCTCAATATTATTCTAGATTGCTCAATGATAATTCAAATACATTCTTGCATAAGTAGGCAAGGAGAAGGAGGCAAAATGGTTGGACATGAGAGCTCACTAACCTTCTAAATATGCAACACTTGACAAGTGTAACAGAAAGTAGCAAATGTACATGCACAAGGTGCCTTTACAAGGGATGACACTTGTCTACACCATTTGAGCTAAGAAAACTAATTCAACTAGCCTATGTAAACTTTGGCTAAGTGTGAAAATATAAAACCTAGTCTTCAGTGGTTTGATAATAACCATGTTTATGCTATAATGTCTAAATTCAAAAATACTGTGGCACCTATTTGGTACTTATGACCACAGTGAGGGAAACAGGTGCAGCTCATTTTGATACCAATAATATTTCTTTAATAATTGAGAATTAATAGTTTGTTTCAGTTCTTTTGAACTTTTAAATAAATACAAATTTCATTCCTTAATAAAATCTAGGCGCATTGCTTCCAAGGAAACGAGATACCAAAAGAATTTAACAAGACAAAGTAAATGTATCTTATTTGGTTTTTTTAATTAAACCAAAAATTGGGAGACAATTCCAAGGAAGTTCTCGATAATGTGGTGTGGAAGAGACAAATCTTTGAAGAAACCGAGAAAAGCACATTGGGAAAGTCGACCTGAGAGTTCTTTCTGACTATTACGCCATATTAAGAATTACCTATGAAGATTGCAGGACTCATAAGATATAGTATAGTTTTCATAGATCGATAGTTTTTAAGTTGGCGTATTAGTCATAACAACGCTATTTCGATTGTACCAAGTTTCCTTTCTCACTCTCATCGAAGACTTTTTGTAATCTCCAATACAATATTGTCGATAACGTTTCGTCTTGTTATGGCTCGTAAAACAAAAAAGTAGAATCAACTGATGGGTTAATCTCCCTTCGTTAGCGAAAAAGTCCTTCATTTTATTAGATAAAGATGTTTTTCCTTCTTTTTTTCGGATGGAAGGTTGAGACTTGCGAGGCAATCCAGTGAGGCACGAAGTCTGCGACCTACCAACCAGCAACAGCCACCACATAGACTTTTTAGCGACCTAATATAGGCTCACTCGTGCCTCTTCGGCTTAGAGTCAAGGATTGAGGGGTATCCACACCGTCAAAATCACCTAGGGCACGATCCCAACCTTATCCCTTATGATGTTTGAGACTTGCACTCAACAAGAATTGATCCCTGGTGGGCTCTTAAAAAATTCATAGAGAGAATGTTCCAATTAATTGTTTGTTTGATTATTAAACAAATATTATTGGTATCAAAATGGGTTGTGATTATGGTAAATTGGGGATGCATCAAAAGTGCTAAAGTATAAAAAAGATTGATATTATAGATTTAGATTTTTAATGGATACATTCAAATACAAACTGAATGAATCACTTTGATATCTGAATACCTTTATATAGCCTTATTTTCCCTTTAAAAAATTACTCCCAAGAATAACTTCCCAGCAACTAAATATTCAACTATTTTATTTATTTAATCTAAACTTAGAAACTAACCTAATTAATGTAATAAAACCAACATTTCCCCCTTATTACATTAATCCAACATCAGTGAAAGTTGTAAAGGTTTTAACCCAACCCTCTGAAAATTTTGATGAAGCTCCTTCACCAATATTCTTCCTTTGGAAACTTTGATGAAATGCTTTCACCAATCTTCGCTTATTGAAGTAGATTTTCTCTCTACAACTTCAGATTGCAAATAATCAAATCCTAAAGGTGGCCTCATAATATGATTGTTCCCACCTCCCTTGCACATTGAGATATAGTTCCTCCAAAATTTCATATCTCCTTGGAGTGTGTCTGATGTCTCATTCAATGCAGTAGGAACAATAGTCACTAATATGACTGCACAAGAGATGTATTTCCTCCTCTCTCCTTGGAAGGACAATCATACTGCCAATCCCCCTCTTCTCTTCAGAGACACAAATAGATGCTTCTCATGCAGTAATCATCTCTAAGTGAGAAGCTATCTTGAGATGATAGGTGTCCTCCAGCATCCAATGCCTCCAACCTCCTATAATTTCTTTATTATTATTTAACACACAAATCTTGTGAAGTATCCAATATGCATATGATAGACCAAGTCTTTTGAAGTCTTTGATAGATCAATATAATGCAAATATGCATCTGATAGAGCAAGTCCAATCAATGCAAAGACCCTATGATCTTTAGCCATCCACTTTGTTATTTCATCTGCATCTTGGGGTTGTTGAACGGTTCCATTAACAAAGTCCCATAGATCTTTTTCAATCAAAAGTAATTGTATCTTAATTTTCCATGTGTGAAATTCAGGCCCCACAAATATGGGAGTTGTAGTTAATTTATCCATTGTTTAACAAACAATATCGTGGAAAACATAAGAAATTAAAAACTGGGTGATGCATGTAATCTACAACCAATCCCTATTTTATTCTTGATAAAAAAAGCACAACATATTCATGGACACATAGGCTGGAAAATATAACATCTGCAGATAAATCTCAAGCCTCTCTTCAATAACAAAATTGTACAAGATCTCATCTGCAAAAGTTAGGGTCCGGTCATCTAAAATCCATTAAAAGCACTCTTCTTCCCATCGATCAACTTGCTCTGATACCAAATGAAAGTGCTAATGTATAATTTTTTTTGATATTATACATTCAAATTTTCACTGGATACATTCGATTACAAATTAAATAAATCACATTGATATCTAAATAGCATTATATAGCCTTATTTTCCCATCAAAAAATTACTTATGAGAATAACTTCCCACCAACTACATATTCAACTAATTTATTTATTTAATCTAAACTTAGAAACTAACCTAATTCATGTAATAAATCCAACATGCATACATTGTAGTTAGTTTTGTAGTTTCCTCTACTTCATTCATTTTCCAGTGTTTGAGAAAAATTTCATTTATATGCACATATTGGTACTGAAAGTCTCTGTAATTTATTTCATGTTCTACCTTACCATATTGATATGACAAGGAGTGTGTGTCGTTCCATTTTGTAGGTATTTGATGCAGGGGCATCCGAGGGTCAAGGCTATCGACTTAGATGTGGGTTTTGGTCAAAATTTACTTCTAGGGGCCATAACTTTTGACTCGAATGTGGGTTATGGCTGAAATTTTATAGGTAGTTGTGTGAGAAGGATTTATTTGGATTGCCAATGAACTCAACTTGATAGGTGGCCATTTTGACATTTTCTCGGGAGCCTAAAATATCGTCTTGACCTCTAAAATTGGCTTTTCATGTTTTTTCCATTTTTTTTAGACAGTTGTTTTTGTAATAAATTTGAAATCAATTTTTTGATTTCATCGATTAGTTGGCAGTTCATCTTGCCTTAGTTGGGGGCTTTTCTTGGGAAAAAATGGGATTCATAGGATGGGGTTTTAAAATTACTAAAAATGGAAAAAATCATTTTTTCTTGAAAAATTGCCAAATATGGTAATTTTTGGAATTGTAATAAGTAGGCATTTTATTTCATCGATAGCTAGAGTAGAGTTGTGAAATTTTAATGAAAGATTATGGCATTCTGAAACTTCTATGTTGTGATTTTCTAATTTATTCTTTGAAGAGTTGAGGGTTACATCATTTGGTATTAGAGCTCATCAAGATGGCTGGGAGAGGAAGAGGAAGAGGAAGAGGAAGAGGAGACGTCATGCCAATGTAAAGATTAGTGCTAGATATCTAGAGGGAGATTGAATGACCTAATGATCGAATTAATAAACAAAGGTATACAAAGAGGAAATTAATCTGATGAAGAGGGAGAAAATGTAGATGAAAGGCTGGGAGAGATGACCTATGAAGATAGAGTTCTCAGGGCTTTAGAAGAAAGAAGTGATGTAATAAAGATTGAAATTTTTTACTATGCTAGTAATCTTAAGACAAAAGAAATAATAGACTGGCTAAATGAGATGGGGAAATTTTTCGAATGGAAACCTATAACATAAGAAAAGAAGATGAAGTTTACATGTACAATGTTAAAAGGATATGCAATGATATGGTGGGATCACCTCCAAAAGGAATGAACTAGAAATGACAAAGAAAAGATTAAGATGGAGAAAAAGATGAGAGCAAAAATCTTACCCATGGATTATTACAAACCCTCTTTCATAGATTCCAAAATTTGAAGAAAAACTTGTCTTTAGTGCAAGACTATACAAATGAATTTTGCAAGCTATCCATGTGCATAGAGCATCAAGATAGTAATGAGCAGATGGTTGCTAGCTATGTGAATGGCCTAAAATTCTCTATTCAAGATGAACTAGCATGCACCATGTTAATAGTATGGAGGAAGCCTACCAATTAGCTCTAAAGGCTGAAGAAAAGCAGAACAGGCAATATAACTAGAGGAATTGAGGTGGTTGAAGGGGTACCTTAGACCCATTTTGGGGATGTTCTAATAATGGCCAGGGAGAGAGTTTTCAAGGTTATTAAAATAATATAGACACTAGGCAAGATCCTCCAAATCAAGAAAGAGGAAGGGGGTTTCAGAGAGTTCGAGGCTACAGAAGTGGAAAGAGGTTGGAAAAACCAGAGAAGGCCTCTCACTTGTTTTAAGTGTGGAGAAAGAGGATGCAGGGCCTTTGAGTGTTCCAATTTTAACATGGAGGACAAGAATCAAGGAGGGCCTTCCAGAGTGAACCTAGCCTAGGTTGGCAATGAATTTGAACAAGAAGTATCTCTAGATATGGTAGAAAGTCTCATGATGAGAAGGACAATGATTATTCCAGCCAAGAAGGATGTAGAGGAGAAAGGTACTGATGATTCATGGCTTAGAACCAACATATTTCAGAAAAGGTCTATCTCTGGAGGAAAGGTATGTCAAGCAATTATTGATGGAGGTAGTTGTGAGAATATGGTTTCTAAATAAATGGTGAAGAAACTAAATCTCCAATGTGAAAAGCACCCTCATCCTTATCAAATTAAATGGTTTAAAAAGGGAAGTGAAGTCATGTAGTAGAAAAGAGGTGCTTTGTTATATTTTCCATAGGAAAGGTTTACAAGAATGAGCTATGGTGTGATGTGATTTCAATGGATGCATGCCATGTCCTCTTGGGTCATCCTTGACAGTATGTTTGAAAGGTTATTCATAATGGGGAAAAGAATACTTACACCTTCTGGAAGGATGGATCTAAGTGTTAGGATAAACCACAGACAGAAATAAAAACTACATGCAAATATAACCAATAACAGAAAATAATAGAACACACAAAAATGAACACAAGGCACCAAGATTTAATGTGGTTCACCCAATCCCTGGGCTATGTCCACCAAATAGCAAGTCTGATCTTATTACAATCCAGTGATTACAACCTGATTACAATCTGTAATCCCTTACAGCTCAATACCACCGCAAGAACCAATTTCGTATCACCACACATGAAAAATACCCGACCCTAAGCCCTTTTTATACAAGTATTAAACCAATTTAGGGTTATAACATGTTGGCTATTTATGAAGTATGTACAGTACTTTCCTGATCAGTCACCACAATCTAACAATCTCCCACTTGGGGACTGATCAGGCTCCACACTAAACAACAATCTCCCACTTGGAGACTGATCCTGTAGCAATACAACTACCGCATGGGGCTCCCACTGGATCAAACCACCCTGGACTCTGCTATTCTTTTATTCACATTTAGTCTAAAAGACCAACTGTAGCTGAAGAGGAGTTCAGCTTCTCCCTTGTTACAACCTTTGTCAACATATCTGCTGGATTTTCATTGGTATGTATCTTCTCCAGCTTTAACTGTCCATCCTCCAAAACTGACCGAATGAAATGGTATCGCAACTCTATGTGTTTGGTCTTAGAATGCAGAGCTGAATTCTTAGCAAGATGAATGGCACTCTGACTATTTGTGAACAAATAATTATCCTTCTGAGGATGTCCCAATTCTTTCAAGAAGAACTAAAGCCATATCATCTCTTTGGCTGCCTCTGTAGTAGCAACATACTCTGCCTCTGTAGTGGAGAGAGCATTAATCTTCTGTAGCCTAGAAACCCAGCTCACGACTGCCCCACCAACAGTAAAGACATAACCTGTAGTACTCCGCCTGGTATCAATATCCCCAGCCAAATCTGAGTCAACATAGCCCTATAAATCAGTAGTAGATCCCCAAAAGTGTAAACACTTATTGGATGTTCCTCTCAAATATCTGAGAATCCACTTGACAGCATTCCAATGCTCAAAACCTGGATGACTCATATACCTGCTAACGACTCCCACTGCATGTGCAATATCTGGCCTAGTGCATACCATAGCATACATCAAACTTCCTACAGCTGAAGCATAGGGTACCTTGGACATCTTATCCTCCTCTTCCTGTGTCTTGGGACACATCTCCTTAGTCAATTTCAAATGACCAGGTAAAGGTGTGCTGACAACTTTAGCATTCTCCATAGAGAAATGTTGCAGCACCTTCTCAACATAATCAACTTGAGATAGCGTCAATGTTTTGTTCTTCCTATCTCTGCAAATCTTCATACCAAGGATTTGTTTTGCTTCCCCCAAATCCTTCATAGCAAATGCTTGTGCTAATTGGCGTTTCAGCCCCTTAATATGATCCATGTTAGACCCAGCTACAAGCATATCATCAACATATAAACATAAAATAATGTAGCTATCATCATCCAACCTCTTAAAATAAACACAGTAATCTGAATGACACCTATTATATCCATGCTCATACATAAAACTATCAAATTTCAGATACCATTGCCGAGGTGCTTGCTTCAAGCCATATAAACTTTTCTTCAATTTGCACACTAAGTTCTCCTTACCTTTGACCTCAAAACCCTGTGGCTGAGCCATATATATTTCTTCATCCAAATCACCATGAAGAAAGGCTATTTTAACATCCATCTTCTCTAAATGCAAATCTTCAGTAGCCACAAGACTTAAAACAGTACGAATAGAAGTCATTTTAACAACAGGAGAAAATATCTCATCAAAATCAATTCCCATTTTCTGTACAAATCCTTTTACAACTAACCTGGCTTTAAATCTTTTCTTACCTCCTTCCTCTTCTTTCAACCTGTAAACCCATTTATTCTGTAAAGCCTTTTTACCTGCAGGCAACTTGCACAAATCCCATGTCTTATTTTTCAGCAAAGAGTCCATTTCATCTTTCATTGCAGACTCCCACTGAATCTTAGTATCCACCTGCACAGCTTCATCATAACTTTCAGGTTCACCAGCATCAGTAAGTAAAATAGAATACAAAGAGGGAGAAAACCTTTGTGGAGGTCTAATTGGCCTTGTTGACCATCTAACATTCACTGGTGTGTGTGGTATTTGTTGTTGTAGTTGTTGCACATCATGAGGAATGGCTGGAACATCAGCTTTTGGAGTATCATCCAGCACTACATAATCATCTTCTTTCTTCTCATGTTGCTGCAACAGATCTTTGTACAACACTTTTTCATTGAATATGACATCCCGGCTTCTTATAATTTTATGATTTTCAAAATCCCAAAGCCTATAGCCAAATTCATTAATGCCATATCCAACAAAGACACATTTCTTTGATTTAGCTTCTAGCTTGGTTCTATTTTCAGAGTCTATATGAGCAAAAGCTTCAAAACCGAAGGTCTTGAGAAAAGAATAACTCACCTTCTTACCAGTCCATGCTTCCTTTGGAATACCATAGCCCAAAGGAGTAGAGGGACCTCTATTAATCAAATATACTGCAGTATTGATAGCCTCCGCCCACATGTGTAAGGGCAACCCAGCATGCAACCTCATGCTCCTTGCACACTCCATTATAGTCCTGTTCATGCGTTCAGCCACTCCATTTTCCTGTGGAGTCCTTGGAATAGTTTTTTGTTTACAAATACCATTAGTGGAGCAATAATCTTCAAATTCATGACTGCAATACTCACCACCATTATCAGACCTGAGACATTTTAATTTCTTACCAGTCTCATTTTCAACCAAGCATTTCCATTTCTTAAAAGTTTGAAATACATCAGATTTCTTTCTAAGGAAATAAACCCATACTTTTCTAGTTGCGTCATCAATAAATGTAACATAATAATGAGAGCCACCAAGGGAAGATACCTGAGCCGGTCCCCATACATCTGTATGCACAAGCTCTAATTTCTCCTTTTTGTTTTCCTTCCCTGTCTTTACAAAACTCACTCTCTTTTGTTTTCCATACACACAACTTTCACAGAAATCCATATTCACACATTTTAGACCTAGTAAAACTTTCCTTGAATGAAGTACATTCATACCTTTCTCACTCATGTGCCCAAGTCTATTGTGCCATAGTGCTGTATCAGAATCTACAACAGCTATTTGTTCTCCCTGCTCAACTGCAGTAATTGTTCCTGAATATTCATTTTTCTCTGAAACAATCAAAGTAGAAGGAACAATATGACCTGTACAAAGATATAAGGTGCCTACTTTCACACCTTTTGCTACTACAAGGGAACCTTTTGAAACCTTCCAAATTTTATCATTAAAAGTAACTACACAACCCTCATCACCGAGTTGCCCTGCTGAAATTAAATTTCTACTTAGTTTTGGAACATGTCTTACCTCATGTAGTAGCCAATGATTCCCATTCTGCAACTTAATCTTAATTTTTCCCTTTCCAACAATCTGACAAGGTTCATTATCCCCCAAATAAACAAGCCCAAAATCCCCTTGGACATAATCAATGAAATAACCTCTATGAGGTGTAGCATGAAAAGAAGCACCAGAATCTAAAACCCATGAATCATCAACACTCTCTAAAGACAGAAGCAAAGCATCCTCTTCGGATTTGTTACTTACCACATTTTCCTCTTTGTCTCCATCTAATTTATCTCCTTCATTTTTCTTTCGAGTCCAACAATCTTTCTTTTTGTGCCCTGGTTTCCCACAGTACCAGCAATCATTTGGTCCTCTCGATTGAGACCTCCTCCCCTTTGACTTTCCTCTTGATTTCCCACGATTTCGAGAGTTACTTCCTCTTTCAGTCATTCTGCCCCTGCTTTGTGCATTTAAAGCACTTCTTGATGTAGATCCACTTGAGGATTTTCTATGAGTTTCCTCACTTAAAATAACACCGATCACATCATCATATTTTAGGGTACTAGATCCAGGAACAGAATTACTCACCGCCATTACCAAGCCATTCCAGCTTTCAGGCAAAGAACACAAAATCAAGAGAGCCCTAATTTCTTCATCAAAATTGATACCCATAGAAGATAATTGACTAGTAATAGTATTAAACTCATTTAAATGATCTGCAACAGATCCACCTTCTACCATTTTCATATTAAATAAATGCTTCATGAGAAATACCTATTTGAAGCGGAGGGCTTTTCATACAGTGTCGCTAGGGTTTTCATCAAATCTTCTGTGGTCTTTGCTTTTGTAATATTAAATGCCACTAATGGTGCCAAGCATAACCGAATGCTTCCGAGTGCCTTTCTGTCCAAAAGATCCCATTCAGCCTCTGATATAGTTCCCTGATTCTTGGCTTTTCCTTCCAACGGCTTCCATAAATCCTTCTGATATAAATAGTCTTCCATTTGCATCTTCCATAACTGGAAGTTCTGCCCATTAAACTTGTCAACCCTCAACTTACCCTCATCTGCCATCGCTCCCACTCAACTGTGGGACTCCCACTTAACCGTGAGACTTTCCTGCAAAGGATAACTGAAAGACAACCTTGCTCTGATACCACTTGTTAGGATAAACCACGGACAGAAATAAAAACTACATGCAAATATAACCAATAATAGAAAATAATAGAACACACAAAAATGAACACAAGGCACCAAGATTTAACATGGTTCACCCAATCCCTAGGCTACGTCCACCAAACAGCAAGTCCGATCTTATTACAATCCAGTGATTACAACCTGATTACAATCTGTAATCCCTTACAGCTCAATACCGCTGCAAGAACCAATTTCGTATCACCACACATGAAAAATACCCAACCCTAAGCCCTTTTTATACAAGTATTAAACCGTTTTAGGGTTATAACATGTCGGCTATTTATGAAGTATGTACAGTACTTTCCTGATCAGTCACCACAATCTAACAATCTCCCACTTGGGGACTGATCAGGCTCCACACTAAACAACACTAAGGTAGTCTTATTACCTCTCAAGGGTGATGGGAAAATTGAAAGTATGTTATCTCGAAAGGAAGTTGTCAAGGAAGTGAAAGTAACAAGGTGTTGTTATGCATTGGTAGTACAAAAGGGCAAATAGGAAGCCTTGACTATACCACCAGAAGAAGCTATAGTGTTGGAAGAATATTCAGATGTTATCCCATAGGAGCTACCCTATGTACTTCCCCAAAAATGAGATATCCAACACCATATTGATCTTATTCTGGGAGCAAGCCTTCCAAATGAAGTGGCATACAAAATGAGTCTAACATAGATTGAGCTCACACAAAAAGACTTAGTAGAGGAAAGCATGATCCCTTGTGTTGCTCCAAAATTATTAACTCCAAAGAAAGATGGAACATGGAGGATGTGCATAAATAGTCAAGCCATCAATAGGATAACCATTAGGCATCATTTTCCTATCCTACATTTGGATGCCATGATGGATGTTCTTGCTGGACCAATGTATTTCTATAAGATTGATCTGCGAAGTGGGTACCATGAAATCTGCATCCAAGAGGGGGATGAGTGGAAAACAACTTTCAAAACTATGGATGGTTTGTATGCATGGAAGGTTACGCCTTTTGGTTTATCCAATGCACCTAGTACTTTATATGAGACTCATGAACACTATGTTGTGTCCCTACATTGGTAAGTTTGTAGTAGTTTATTTTGATGATATAATGATTTTTAGTAAGTGAAGGGAAGAAAATTTGCAACACCAAAGGATCATATTAGGGGTACTGAGAAGAGAAAAGCTTTATGCTAATTTGAAGAAGTGTAGGTTCATACAAGCAAGTTTGGTTTTTTTGGGATTTTTCATTTCTATAAATGGTGTTAAAATGGATCCAGAGAAATTTTGGGCCATTCTTGAATGGCATAGTCCATGTAGTATCACCAAGGCGAGAAGCTTTCATGGCTTGTCTACTTTCTATAGAAAGTTCATTCATAATTTCAACAACATTGTAGCAACTATGGTAGATTGCACTAAGGGTCGACAGTTTTCATGGACCAAAGAGGCTGAAGAGAGTTTCCAATACCTAAATAAGAAAGTCACTAAAGCTCCAATATTAGACCTACTAGATTTTGATAAAGTGTTTGAAGTGGACTGTGATGTCTCACATGTGGGCATTAGTGTTGTACTCAGCCAAGAAGGTAAGCCCATTGCCTTTTTTAGTGAAAAATTGAATGATGTGCAAAAGAAATATTCTACATATGATATGAAATTCCATGCAATTACATGAAAGCTTTGAGGCGCTAGAAGTGTTATTTAGTAGCCAAAGAATTTGTGTTGTTTAGAAACCATATTTCTCTGAAATACTTGAACACACAAAAGAAATTGAACACTAGACATGCAAAGTGGGTCTCTTTCCTAAAGGGTTTACCTTTGTTTTGAAGAATAAATTAGGGAAATAGAATCAAGTTGCAGATGCCTTGAGTAGGTGAGTTGTTCTTCTAACCATCATGGAAATAGAGGTGGTTGGCGTTGATGCCATCAAAGGCTTGTATGAATCTAATAGTGATTTTTGGGAAGTAGTTGATGAGTTAAAGAATCTAGTACAAGGGTATGCAAACATTATTCAAGGTGAGTATCTAATGCAAGATGGTTACTTAATCAAGGGGTAGCAACTGTGTGTTCTTGTAGGCTCAATGGGGGGAAATATTATTAGAGAATGTCATAGCAGTGGTATGACTAGGCATTTTGGCAAGGATAGAACAATAGCTTTGGTGGAAAATAAGTACTATTAGCCAAAGATGAATCGAGATATCACCAAGTTTGTGGAAAGGTGTCAAATTTGTCAAGTAGCCAAAGGAAAGTCTCAAAACACTGGATTGTACATGCCATTACTATTACCAGTAAGACTATGGATAGACTTGAGCATGGATTATGTATTGGGACTACCACATACACAATAAGGTAATGACTCTATCTTTGTAGTTGTGGACAAATTCTTAAAAATGGCTCATTTCATTGCTTGTAAGAAAACTAGTGATGCTACTAGGGTAGCCGAGTTATATTTTTCTAAAATAGTGAGATTGCATGGAGTTCCAAAAATGATCACCTCTGATCGAGATACTGAGTTCTTGAGTCATTTCTAGAGGACCTTATTAAAGAAGATGGGAACAAATTCATAGTTCAGTAGTGCTTACCATCCACCAATTGATGGACAAATAGAAGTTATCAATCACAATTTCGATAATCTATTACAATGTATTGTTGGAGAGAAGCCCAAACAATGGGATTTGGCATTTCCCTAGGTTGAATTTTCTTATAATAGCTCAATGAACAAGTCAACTAGTAAGTCACCATTTTAGGTTGTTTATGGTTGTAATCCTCAGGGTGTTCTTGATTTGGTGTAACTTCCCTTGGGTGACAGAGTAAGTGATGATGGAGAAGCCTTTGCAGAGCAACTCTACTAGTTGCAAGAAGATGTGAGATCGAAGTTGTAGGAAAACAATGAGCAGTACAAAGTTTCCATAGATGGTACTCAAAGGTATCAAGTTTTTAGTGTAGGTGATCTAGTGATGGTTTATCTCAAAAAGGAGAGGTTTCCAACTAGGATCTATCATAAATTGAAATATAAGAAGATTGGGCGTTGCAAGATCCTAACGAAGATTAATGATAATGCCTATGAGGTAGAGCTCCCTAGTGGTCTTGATATATCTCCAATATTTAATAATTCTAATTTATATACTTTCCATGGTGATGATGCCTTTTTTGAAAAGGAGGATGTGGTAGACTGGACACACACCATCCCCAACAAGGAAAGGGAAAAGGTTGCATCGATTCTAGAAAAGAAGTCTATTTAGAATCGCCAAGGTGACTCTAATAGATATCTCATGCAGTGGGAAGGGTTGGCACTGATAGATAGCATCTGGATTATAGAATGAGATTTGCAGAAGCTAAATGAGCCTATATGGAAGCAGTTTGAGGACTAGAACTTGCAAGAGTTGTATTCTTTTCAAGCAGGGGACAATGATGCAAGGGCTTCTGAGGGTCAAGGCTATTGACTCAGATGTGGGTTTTGGTCAAAATTTACTTCCGAGGGTCATAACTTTTGACTCAGATGTGGGTTTTGGTTGAAATTTTATAGGAAGTTGCATAAGGAGTTATTTGGATTGCCAAAGGAGCTCTACTTGATAGGTGGCCATTTTGACATTTTTTGGGGAGCTTGAAATCTCATCTTGACCTTTGAAATTGGCTTTTCATTTTTCTTCTAGTTTTTTAGGAAGCTTTTTTTTGTAATGAATCTGAAATCAATATTTTGATTTTGTCGATTAGTTGGCAATTCATCTTCCCTTAGTTGGGGGGGCTTTTCTTGGAAAAAAAATGAGATTCATAGGATGGGTTTTAAACATTACCAAAAATGGAGAAATCCATTTTTCCCAAAAACTACCAAATATGGTAATTCCTAGAATTGTAATAAGTAGGTGTTTTATTTCTTGGATAGGCAAAGTAGAGTTGTGAAAGTTTAATGAAAGATTATGGCATTCTGAAACTTTTGTGTTGTGATTTTATGATATATTCTTTGAAGAGTTGAGGGTTACATTAGTATTGAACAAAGGGAAGATAGAGGATACATAAAATTTAGAATGGGATACACTCTATAATGTAGTTCACATGATTAATTCCTTGTGATTCCTTGTTTCATAAAAACTTAGTTGAAACACCATATTTAGCCATGCTTATGTTTTTTTTATTTTCTATAATTATACATGTTTACTCGACATTAGTTTTAAGTGATATATATATGGTAGAAAGGACCTATACAAGACTCTGGAATGGTAACACAAATCTTGCTAAGAAACTATATAACAATGAATTATATAATTTTTGTTTATTGAAATGTCTAGTTTCCTATTAGATGCAAGAGCCCAAAGGAAGTAGTAAGAACTATTGGATATTGTGGACTAAGTAGATGTCATATCGTAAAAAGGAAAGTCTTGGGTATGGTGTGGGAGGGCGTCCTATAATGAAATGGGCTCATGTGATGGAAGTATCCAATTTTCTTATCAAAAGAATTTAAATAGTCATGGTAATAGTTATTTCAAAACTGAATTACTTAAATTTAAAAATAGTGGGGCATGTGATGTCACAAATAACTATTAATAAATAATCATTTTGGACATTTAAAAAATACTAATGTATGAACACACTAACTTGAAACTAGATTTTATAGATAAGAAACTTCACAAGTAAATTGTTCTATAAAATTAGAAGTCATTTGACATATCGCCATAGAATTTGGGTGGGATGAATCTTTCATTATAATGTCATTTCACTTGGTTTTGTTGTGTATTGTGCATAATTATTGTTTCCTCATCAAAAAATTTTGTAGAGCTTAGATGTATGAAACATCTCATCCATCAAGAATTAGAAAAAACAGTATCTGCTTATCTAAAATTATTTTAAATCTATTAATTTAATGATCATATCTCATAAATCATCTTTCTTATCTTTTTTATCTATTGGAATATAGTAGTTATCTTCTATTAAAAAAAGAACTTTTATTTGATATAAATTGTATTTAAAATGACTCTATTTTAATCTATTTTTTTGTACCATATTATTTCCTTAATAGTTTAGATGATACAAAGAAGGCTAGTTTGATATTCATCATTATATCTCAAAGTCTTTACAAATATGGGAAACATTATCATATGAACTATACTCTAAGATAAAAGTTAAAAAAATCATTGTTTGAAATTAATAAGATGCTACAAAAATGTTGAGGTATTCTATGTCTTTATTAACTTGATGTTATATTTGATTAAATAACTTTACTATTCTACAAGACATCCTTGCATATTTCATCTTATTTATTAACTACATAAGTATAGCATATTACATGATTCTAAATATTAATTTAAATTAAAAAGTATGATCGAATATATTGGTCCAATATCACTACATTTCTATAATTTTATATTGTTATAGCATTGTTGGTTAACAAATTGGTATCTTTAAATTACTCATTAATTCGACTCACTTCAACCCAATTCCAAGAAACCAATATCAATACTACATAATCAAGGATTTTGAGACATTAACTTAAGACAAATTGTAATAATTAGTCTTACAAAATGATATATGGTTAAGTTATATTTTTTTAATTTTTCATAATTTCAAAATTAAGACAACAACTAAATGAAAGTTTATTAGAAATAATTTCATGTTGACAAATTCATTTCCTCATCTCATGACACAAAAGTCACCATGAAAACTCATGGAAATGGACTAATTAGAGGCACTGAAACTAGAAATATCCACTAATACAAATTCATCAAAATGGAGTAATTAGAGCCAAGAATATTTATCTAACAGAAGGAGGGATATGAACAAGTAGGGCCAATGACACACCTAACTATCCAACCACCTTCCCAAGTAAACACAACAAAGAAAACACATAGAGAACAACACCAAGGAGAGAGAATACAACACTTTTATTGATTATCTAGTTGTCAACATACATGCCTAGATGTAAGGCCTTCTAGGTTATGGATAGATACAAAATACAACTTCAAGATCCACAACCCACCTTCAATTTTGTACTTCTAGACACATTTTCTATGTACTCTCCAAGAACACAACTCCTCCACTCTTACCCCTTCTAATTTAAGCCTAAAAACCCTATTTATACTTGCCAAAATGACTTACAGAAGATTCTAGATTATTACATAGCATAAAGGTCGACCTTAAAATGCTCTGCACTCATCCCAAGATAAGATCCTATCATTAAACTCATGATCCAAATTAAATATGTATGTTGGATCAAACTAAGAACCAATAATAGACAACTTGGCACATACAAAAGTGGTTAGCCAATACTAAATACTTGATCAACACAGAACAACTCGACAACAATTGTAGCTTGGCACATCCTAGAAGTTGACACTAACAATGATAATGAACAAAGATGAGTAGGATAGCAAGACAACAAAACATGCTCATACATCAGACAACCGAGGTTGAAAGAAATGATTCTCTTGAATCATTGAGATGTCACAACCTAAGTTGAATCCAACTCAAATTGAGAAATCCATCTAGCATCTTCAACTAGTATTTTCTTCCACTTTACCAAATATTTAGAGTAATATTCTCCTCTTGTGCTCTTACGAACTCTTAGATCCAATAACTATTCAATCTCTTAAATTTGCTTCTTAGGATAATCATTTGATACAAAAACTTCATCATCTAACTCATGATACTCATGCAAATAAATTTTTTTGAATATAGGAGATATATCCATGTCATTAGGTAACTCAACTTCTCAAGCATCACCACTGTGAAACTTCCTCAAGATCTTACAAGGTCAAAACTCCTTAATTTTTAGCTTATTGTATGTTCCAATGGAAAATATACCTTTCTTCAAATGAACCATCACCTCATCCCCAACTTAAAAAACATGATGTCTTCTACACTTATCATCATTCTCCTTATACTTCTAATTACTTTTTTCCAACTTTAGCTCCACTTCCTCATGCAAAGACTTCATAAAACCAACAAATTATTCCCCTTCAACACTTCTATTTTCTTCACTAGAAACATCCCTTAAATCTGATATTCCTCTAGGCTACATTCTAGTAACAATCTCAAAAGGTGTTTTTTTAGTACTCTTATTCACAGAGTTATTATATGCAAACTTATCTTGTGCCAATACCAACTCCCAATTACTTGGCTTATCTCCAACTAAACATCTCAACAAATTACTTAGGCTTTTATTTACAACCCCTATATGTCCATCTATTTGTGGATGGAATGTAGAACTATATCTCAGCTCAATACACATCTTCTTCCACAAATTCCTCAAAATATAACAAACAAACTTATTGGTTTTATGAGAAATAATACTTCTTGGTAATCCATGCAATCTAACAATCTCTTTGAAGAAAATCTTAGCAACATGCATAACATCTAATGTCATCTTACATGGTATGAAATAAGCCATTAAAAAAAATCTATCCACAACAAAAAATATGGAATCATACCCTTTTGTTGTCATAGGTAATCCAAGAAGAAAATCCAAGGTTTCTTAGGAACATAAATAGCTATATACAATTTAGTATTCTGACTTACTCCTTTTGCAACTTGACAAACTCAAAAAATCCTTACAAACTTCTAAACATCCTTATACATCTATGGCCAATAATACTTATCCTTCACCAAACTCAATGTCTTATGAATTCCAAAATGTCCAACCAATCAACCACAATGCTTTTCCTTAATCAAATTAATTGTCATAAAACTTCTTGTTATACACAATTGAATTCCTTTGAACAACATACCTTCTTAAATGAAATAATCATTGAAATTACTCATATGGTCTGATAGATTTGGTGCTTTACACTCTCTCCATGCCTTAGAAAAATCAATTTCAATATCAAACAACTCTTTCATTTCATCAAAACCAAGAATTTCACCTTCATCTTGATCACCAAAGAACATCTTCTTTTCAATGAATCTACCACTCAGTTGGTAACTCCACTTTTATGCTTGATCACAAATGTGAAACTCTACAAGTATCAACCCACTTCATAGTCTTTGATTTAACTAATGTTGACTCCCCAAATACTGTCAAGCTTTATGATCAATATACAACACAAAATCCTTCTAAATCAAATAATGTCTCCACTTCTTCAAGGCTTGAACAATAGAATAAAACTGTTGATCATACACATAATACTTTCTTTTAGCATCATTCAACTTCTCACTAAAGAAAGAAACATTTTACCTTCTTGACTCAATAAAACTCCTATTGCACTACCATTTGGATCACATTCAACTTGAAATACCTTATTGAAATTAGGCAAATCTAATATAGGTAACTCAACAACCTTTTTCTTCAAAGTCTCAAAACTCTTATTAACTCCATGTGTCCACATGGAATCCTTTTTACCTCCTCTCATTGTCCCAGTCATAGCATTACAAAAAAAACTAAAATTCCTTATAAACTTCTTGTAGAACTAGTCAAACTATGAAATGATCTTACCTCACCCATATTCTCAAGTGTAGGCCATTCCAAAATTTCTTTAACCTTCTCAGGATCCATCCTTAAACCATGAATTGAAATCATAAATCCTAAATACACAATCTCCTCTTCCATAAAAGAACATTTTTTCAAGTTAATCACCAACTTATCCTCTTTCAATCTATGCAATACTTGTTTAACGTGCTCAATATGTTATTCCTTAGTCTTACTAAATATAAAAATATCATCCAAATAAACAATCACAAATTTACCCAAGAATCTCTTGAGAACTTCATTCATCAACTTCAAGAAAGTACTAGGTGCATTAGTCAAACCAGAAGGCATTATCAACCATTCATACAAACCATCTTCTATCTTAAAGTAGTCTTCCATTCATCACCTTCTCTAATTCTGAGCAATCCTTTAATTTCTACATGCAATCAGTCTATACTACTAGATTTTGTTCTCACTCAATCATTACTATCTGTCACTCATTTATTACTGGCACAAATCAATCTTCTAGGAATTATAGCAAAACAAGCTTGACTCCTTTTCATTTCTTTTACAAATTTCTTTCCATTAACCATGAAAATTCTCATAGCAGTATAATTTATCTCATGATGAGACTCAATCAAAGGCAAACATACTTTCTTTCTTCCATTCACCCATAGAGTGTACTAATTCAATCTTCCATCATACACAACATATCTATCATAATGCCAAGGTCTTCCTAATGAAATATGACAACAATCCATAGGCATAATATCACACAAAACTTCATCAAAGTAATTTCCAATATATGACTTTACAACACATTGTTCACTTACCAATATCTTATGCTTATTCTTGATCAATGAAACATGATAGGGTTTAGGATGCCTTAGCCTCTACAACTACAAATTTGTAACCAACTCCTCTAATGCCAAATTTATTGAACTTCCATTGTCAATGATCACTTTGTGACATTTTCCAACCATCTTACATCTAGTCTTGAAAAGACTTCTCCTTAAGATAGCTTCCTCATCAATACCCTTATTACACAAACTTCTTCTCACCATAAAATTTTATCCAACCTTAGGTCCACTTGGTGAACCCTCAAGATCTCCTCGAATCACATCATTTCTATTACCTTGTTTAGTCTCACTAGAGGATCTACACTCAAAGGATCCATGCCATTCTTTTCTACATCTAAAGCAATTACCACAAAAACCACCTCTAGAGTAAGAATTACCTCTTCGTCGATAAGAACTAGTACCTCCTTGATAAGAATTACCACCTTTCCACTCTATCTTTCCTTTTTCATCATTTTTTCACTCAGATTTGTCCTTATCTTGCACATAATTGTCAAATCTACCACCTTCTTCATAAGATCTACCTCTACCTCTTTGGAATCTTCCACATCTACCTCTTTGTCTTTGTTCATGCTTGTTTGTCAAGATCTTCTCAACTTTCAAGGCATATTGGTATGCTTCCTCCACACTTTCTTATTTCATAAAATTTATCTCATGTTGAATTCTAGATCTCAATCCTTTGAGCTACCTTGCAAATTTCTCAACCTCATCATCCACATGTCTAGATTTGATGTGTAATCTATAGAATTCCTCAGTATACTCCCTCATAATCATGTCCTTTTGTCTTAGATTTTGTATGTTTCTCAACAATCTCACTTGGTAATGAATAGGAAGGAAATTCTTCTTCACCTTGTTCACCATTCTCAGCCAAATCTTGATCTTCCCCTTTCTTCTACTTTGTCCATCAGTCTTCAAATGCTCCCACCATAGTGAGGCACGACCTTTCAACATAGTGACTATATTTATCACCTTCCTATTATCAAGAGTACCCTCAAACTCAAAGAACTTCTCCATATCAAAGATTCAATCCAACATAATCTTAATGTCCAATTTTCCATCATAAGGAACAACTTCCATAACATGCTTTGAATGTACCCTAGACAACACACTCAATAATCTTTCATCATCTTGATCTTCCTTAGGTTTTTGATTAGGGTTTGGTGTTATTTCTTCATCATCGCTCACATCATGAAGAAGTACTCCTCTCCTCTGGGCTATCTCCAGAACATATAATCTGGCTGCAATTTGTCTCAACATATCCGTAATACTAGTGTCAATATTTTTTCTTCCTTGAACCATCTTTACAATAGGTTCCTGCTAGATCACAACCCTCTACAAGTTATAGGTAAAATCCACATATTTGCCACCCTACAACCAAATTCAACTTAAGGTTCTAAACAATTCAATCTCCACAAGGACCAACATCAAGCTTTGATACCACTTGATGAAAGGAGGGATGTGAACAACTAGGGCCAATGACACACCTAACTATCCAACCACCTTGCTGAGTAAACACAATAGGAGCAAACATAGAGAGAACAAAACCAAGGAGACAATAAGAACACTTTTATTGATTCATCAAGTTATCAACATATATGCCCAGCTATAAGGCCTTCTAGGTTATGGCTAGATACAAAATACAACTTCAAGATCCATGATCCAACTTCAAGTTTGCACTCCTAGAAACATCTGCTCTGAACTTTCTAAGAATACAACTCCTCCACTCTTCCCCCTTCTAACCTAAGCCTAAACACCCTATTTATACTTTTCAAAATGGCTTACATAAAATTCTAGATCATTACATAATAGAAAGGTCAACCTTAAAATGGTTTGCACTCATCCCAAGACAAGATCCTATCATTAAATTCATAATCCAAATTAAATATGCAAGTTAGATCAAATGAAGAACCAATCATAGACAACTCATTCAATGAAGGAACCAAACATGAAAAAATATAAGGCCCACTCCACACATAAGCAATGCTTGGCCCATACTGGACAACTCAACACATACATAAATAGTCGACCAACACTAGACAACTCAACACATACAAAATGCTTGACCAATACTAAAAACTCAGTCAACATAGAACAACTCAACAATAACTGTAGATTAGTAACCCATAGAACTAAACACTAATAGTGAAAATGAAAAAAGATGAGTAGAATAGCAAGGCAACACAAGATGCTCCTACATCATTATCATAGTAGTAGGAAGTCATTTTGTTAGAGAATTTGATCAGGATATATGTACTAGTTACAAAAACATGATATTTTGTAATTTTTATGCCATGTCAATAATCTTTCTCAATGATTGTGCTCCCTATAAAATTTTCATGTTTCTAACCTTGGTACACCCTTCTACTAGTGATTGTACTAACTTACAACCTCTTCATCTATTCCAACTAGTTGACAATCAATGACAACACTCATAATATTTGTGATGCTAAGCATTAGTCATCACCATTTTCTAACCATCATGTTAATTATTCCATTGGTTTCATTAATAAATGAAGGGATACATACCTAGCCTTGAAGGGAATTTTTGCTACAATGATGACCTAACATAAATTAAGTAGGAGGAATGTCAACATGCATGTACAATGCAACCACTTTCCTAATTTTGGCTTGCATGGTGGAGCTCCATATCTTCCAAAAAATTAAAAAATGACAGGCTTAGTTATCACATCTTTTGCTTTACTATGATACTATTCTCCATCCATTTATTTATTGTATATTTCTTCTTCTATAATGGATTTTATAAATGAGGTTTTGAGGTTTTTAGTGATGCTTTTGCTTAGAAAATAACTTTCTAAGTTTCAAGAATTGATAGATCTAATAGAGAAGGTTTTGGGCATTGTTAGACATGTCTTAACTTTCACCCCTCTATTGTTGAATAGTCTTTCTATTCCACATAATATAAAGAGTTGATCAACCTCTAATATAATATTGGTTTTTGAGTGATAGATAATTTATTTGGGTTGGTATTTTTCCTTTATTTTATGTAAATTTTGTAATTTTCTCTCATTCTTCTCTTGAACATTTAAGTGATATCATAGGTTCACCTAAAAAATTTGATGGTTGAGAAAATATTTTTTGTGATGAAGGAAAATTTTAAATATTTTGGATCAATTGAAGATCATATATGTAGTTACATATGGAGTTGTATCTTACTCATTTCTATCAAAATCATCAATATGTTCTGTGCACCTACCAAACTAGATTACTATTTACTTATAGAGTTAACTTACTAGTAATTTAATTTGGATTCTTATCTTATTCATCATAACAAAAAAAATTCTTACCTCATTACCCTCATTTTTCTTCGCACATTTTCCTCCACTAAATTTCACGTGGGACTAATATACTATCTTAGAAGCCAAGCAATCTGATTGGCTCAAGCCTACATCACTAGGAGAAATGAGTGTAGAAGACTTGTTTCTATTATCACTACCATTAGTGGAAATATATTTAGAATCCAAATTAGAATATTTATTTTTTGATCTCTTACTTCTTGATGTATGCACCCTAAAATGGTCACCTAGACTATGGGCCCCCATTCTTCAATTTATCAATTTCCTAAATCAATGCATTGCAATATTTTATTAAATCAATTCAAATCATTTTCCTTGGTCAAATTTAAATTAATTCAATTATTTCAATATTTTGTAAGGTTTGATCATGTTATTCTAAATCTTATTTAATTAAAAGAAATCTTCTCTTTTAATTAAATAAAATAATCCCCTTTTAATTAAAAGAAAATCCCTCTTTTAATTAAATAAATAAAATGCTCACTTAAATCTCTCCTTATGATGAAAAACATGAAAAAACAAACAAATAAATAAATCTTTTTTTCTCTACACTTAAATGAACATATTTCTAAGTGGGATTCCTTAGTTCCCCCCTTCCACTTTCTTGTTAGACACTCCTCTTTTTTCAATGATGGAATTTTGTCTCACATGGATCAAGCCTCATTATCCCATATTAGTTGTGAGAAGCCTCCCACCTCCAAAATTGACTATATAAGGAGCCCTCTCCTTCTTATATCATAATAAAAAGAATAGATGTTAGTTGCTATAGTATTGTTATGTAGCATGTTTGGAGAATGATTTTGGAGAAGGAGTTTAAGCATTAGGGTTGGGCCTTAAGGTCTGGATATTAGAGCTTCATTGCAACTTCTCTCTTCTTTTCTTCTTCTCTGATGCATCCATGTCTTCCATCATCATGCTTCATCCTTGCATCTTCATATTAGCTTAGAGTCATATTTTTTTCATAGATTAATATTGCATTGTTATTTCCTTTCATAGATTATATTTCATTTCTTACATTTCTTTGCATTGTTATCATTTAGATTAGCTTGCATCTTTATTTGCATGCATATTTTTATATTTGTGTATGCAAGAAAACCTAACCTATCTAGAGCACATGTAAACAAGCACACGTTAGTTGCACATATATATCCAATATTCAAGAGAAATTAAAACACAACTAAAACTATGCTTGATTTTAAATACTTGTGAAACCACAAAATAATAGTGCTCATGCAATCTCAAAGCAGCTCAACAAGGGCACTCACAAGAGGTCTTTTTGGGGTGCTTTAGATTGGAGGGATGTGGATCCCCAAACACAACTATTGAATCACTTGATTGATAAATGAATATGCAAAATGTGATGAGTCTTTACTAAAATGAATGGAGAATACTTCAAGCAATGCATATGAAAGCAATCATACTTGAAAAAAATCAAAGGATATGGATATGGATGAAAGAAATCAAACTAAGTTAACCATGCAAATGCAAATGAACTAGCAACTACAATAGGTTAGTAACAATGCATAAAATCTCTAAAAGCTCTAGAACTATACTAGCATGATAACAATGCATATGGAGGAGATGAAAAAAAGGCTTGAGACAAGGTCTCTATTTATAGGTTTGAGAGAGGCCTTGGGGAGGTGGCATCTATGTGGCATCCACATAGATTTCATAAGGGGGACACATGGATTAAAGGACAAAGCCATGCAAAAGTCAAAACTAGCCTTTATGATGAGAGGCTCAAGGTTTTCTCACACGTGTGAGAAACCTTGGGGGAAGGAGTGGGGAATAAAGGTGTAAGAGGTGTAAGAGATGTAAATGAAGGGGAAGCTTTATTGGATCATGAGCTTCTCACACATGTGTGAGAAAATACTTAGGAGCTAAAAAATGCTTAGAAAGGTGTTTAGGATAATAAAGTGGGATTAAGTAGTGGGTAGGCTTAGAAGGATGAGAGTGATGGGTGTAGGCTAGGTTTTAGGATGACATTAGAATTAAATTAAATAAGATTTAACTTAACCATAGGATTATACAATTTAATAAAGTGGAGGGGATTAAATAAATTAGAATTTATTTTAAAAGGGATTTATGGAGCACTATGTATTAAATGAATTTAATACATTAGAGGGGAAGTATTCAAATTAGATTTAAATAACTTAGGGACATAAACCTATTTAATTAACTAAGTATAAGAATATGACAAATAAAATTAATTATAATGTCAAAGGAAATATTACATGAATTAATATAGTGTTTGGAACGATTTTAAGCATCTACATTTTGCCCCTCTTTGATGTGATGTTAGAATGACATTATATCAAAGAAAAGAAAATATAGGTTTCCCTGGATAGGAGAGGAGTCCTAGGAGCTATGTCATAGTGATGATAGGGGAGGAGGGTACCCCCTCATGCAAATGGAGCAAAGAAAAAATTTTGGACAATTTTTGCGAAAACGATCTTAGAAGAAAAGGAGTAGGAAAAAGGCATAGATGAACACTTTAAATGACTTTGGGATAAACAGGGGTTGTCATGGTCAAGGAAAAAGAACAGGCTCAACAAGGGACCTTGGAGGGCCATGAGAATAGTTGTGACAAAAATTGCTACACGTATTGTTCGGAAATTCCTATAATGAATCACACGATCACCCTTACCATTATAATTAAAAAGACAAGGTATCTCAACATGATGTGGTATAGCACCATGAAGGATTCCTAAGGAAAGGGATTAAGAACATCACAAGTAGGGATGTTGTACTTAGATTGAGTAAATTGAGCCACTTGTCACGAAGCGGTGGCAATTTAAAAGACACAATAGTAGGCATAAACATATTGGATGTAAGAAGAAGGAAAATGTAAGGATTTTGGTGGAGGATTAGAAGAAACAAGAAGAGGATTGGAATATGCGAAAGGACCTACATTATATGAAGGTAATGATGAAGGTATAGAGGTAGGAGGAGCACTTGAGGAAAGTGAAGAGTTAGGAATAACAACACTTAGAGGACTAGAGACTTGTGTAGAAGTTGTCATGAGAGGTAGTAAGTGGGAATGCTAGGAAGCGTACTAGAAATAGGAATAAAAGGTTCAATAGTTGTAGGAGTGTATCCTAAATCTTGAGTACAATCCATCAAAGGCTTAGCTTGAGAGTTAATAAGGTGTGATATATCACACAAGATTGAGATGATATTTTCATAACAAGTAATAAGTTTCTTAATAGCCTTAATAGAAACACCACTTGGTTCTCTCATACAAGCCAATTTTCCAATTTATCAAACTCATGAGAGAGCTTATCAACTTGGGAAGGATGAATTCTTAGGGCTTCCTCTTCATCACAGGAAGAGTGAGAAGAGTTATTCTCCATGATAGGATTGGGATCTTTAGGGAAAAAATTGTATCATCATGGATCTTAGGAAGAAAAAGGGAATCATGATCAAAAGAGCCCATGAGTCTATGCTTTCTCCTAATGATAATCTTAGAGGTTGTACTTAACATAATGAAGCTCATAAGAAATGAGATCAAAATAGGAAACTTTAATGAGATCTAGCCACTCAATTATCTAAGTAACAAAGAGCATAAAAAGAGAGATCTAACCATACAATGTAGCTAAATCTAACTCCAAATTTAAAAAGGATAAAAGTTTTGGGTTTACCCAAAATAAGGGAAACAATCAAATGTGAAAATGGAGATCAAGGATCTTACTCTAAAAGAAATAGGTGACTCATTGGGTTCACCAAAATGTTCAGTGGTGAAAATGGATGTGTGTAACATCCCTTGCAAAAACATAGTTATAATTCTTACAATAAATCAAACTTATCATAAGTAATTATCCTCTAATCTAACCCTAAACCTTAAAGGCATTTCTAGATTACGTTTTCCTAACCTTTAGTTATTGAACCATCTTTTCTATAATGTACCCTTTATAGTTCACATATCCATATGTTAACATATTTAGAATATTCTACCATTATATTTCCTTAAATATGTTGAAGGATGGAAGTACCCATACATATAAACATTTATAGGTGTTTGGACAAATAGATATAATATCTATCTCTGATACCAACACACATGCCTCTCCTTAGTAAGTTGGACAAATAGGTATAATACCTATCCTTGATACCAATGCATAAGTCTTTCCTTAATAGTTGGCCAAATAGGTATAACACCAATCTTTGATACCAACATTTAAAACATTCCTTAATAGTGGGCCAAATATGTATAACACCTATCTTTGATACCAACATAAATAATATTTCTTCCTTTACCTACTTGTACTTGTCAAATAGGAATACTCCTATTGCTAATACAGGTACAATAAATTGGAGTCTTCCTTAATATTTATTAATTCCATTCATTTATCTTCATATTTTAATTGTTTCCTTTTTACATATTCCAGTATTCTATAATTGCCCAAAGAAATATAAAAGTCTTACACTTTTGAATATTTCAAATTGACATTTGTACTTACAAATCTTTTCCTACATAGAATTGGGTGTGAGTTAGGGTCAAAGATGCTTGTAGACATGGCCTCTATCTGCTAATGTGACTTCTATGTGAACTATTACCCTATCAAGGATGGTACTCTTCCTAGAGTATGGGGTACGAGGATGTTGTGCAAACCAAGGGTGATGATCTATCAACTATTCAATGAATCTTCTTCCTTTGATGATTCATACCTTTCACAATGTTCTTTCCTCCATTGGATGACATTAATATACCCTTTCAAACTATTGTGTTCTTGGGTGGTTGTTTTTACCATATCTGGTTTTAGAATAAAAAGGCATTTTTAACTGTTAAACACTTGAGGCATAATCAAATGCTACATAAAAAGTATTTATTATGAAACATTATGTTATTTAAGGAACATATAATATATATTGAAATATAACACATTCATTATGAAACAATTTGCATTTTTATTATTAGTTCTTAATGGTACATAAAATTTAATCTATTAATTCCAATGTGATTATAAGAATATTCTATATATTTCATTGGAATTTTATGATTTAATTTACTTCCATTGCAATCCTTTTGTCCTATATTTTCTTGTCCTCAAGAAACTTAAGAGTTGAACTTCCTTTTCCCATGTAGCATCTACTTTGGGTAGGTTCTTGCATTTGATTAAGAATTCTATGATAGTTCTATTCCTTAACTTTGTCTCTCAAGTGTCCAAAATAGCTTTTGGTATTAAAATGAGTTGCACTTCATCATCTAAGGGAGGTAGATCTATGGAGGGAGTTATTTTTTGTCCAAGGACTTGCTTGTGTCACGAGACATGGAATACATTGTGAATCCTACTATCTTGGGGAAGTTTGAGCTCATAAGCAACTTTCCCAATCCTCTTCAATACCTTATATGATCCATAGAACTGGGATTTTAGCTTTTCTACACCATTTCTTTTAAGAAATGATTGCTTATATGGTTGAAGTCATAAATATATTAAATTTCCAATTGCAAATGATCTTTTGGCACGTTTCTTGTTTGCGTATATTTTTTGTTTATTATGTGCTTGGTATATATTTTCCTTTAATGTTTTAACAATATATATGTTTAGGTTTACAAAATCTTGTGCACTCAATACCCTACTATCTTGAGGAATTAGGGTCCCAAAGGATGTAGCTCCATATCCATAAAGTGCCCTGAAGGGGGTCTTTCTTATTGACATATGATAAGTAGTATTGTAGCAATATTCTCCTAAGTGTAGCCACTTAATCCAAGCCTTTTGTTGACTTGTAACATAGTTCCTTAGATATCCTTCTAACCACTTATTTACCACTTTTGTTTTCCCATATATGTTAGGGTGGTAACTTGTACTTAGAGTTAAGGTTGTTCCAACCAGTTGAAAGAGTTCCTGCCAATTTTTTTTTGAGGAATTTGCTATCTCTATCACTTATGAAGTTTTGTGGAAGTCCATGGAGTCAAAAAACTTCCTTAAAAAAAAATCTACTACTTGATGTGTTTTATACTCTGTGGAGATGGTGAAAAAGTGAGCATATTTTGTAAGTCTCTCTACTACCACAAATATACTATCTTTCCCTTGAACCTTTGGAAGTCCTGTTACAAAGTCCATAGATATAATTTCCAATTTTTTGTTTGTAATGGGTAAGGGTTGTAGTAAACATGCTGGGTGATTTAGCTCTGGTTTATTTTGCTGGTAGGTTATGCATTCCCTCACATATTTTAATACATCTTTTTTAGCCTTTCCAAACATATTTTTGCCTAATGTTTTTGTATATCTTAAAATACCTTTGGTGCTTTGCTAGGGGGTTATCATGGTACTCTCTTAGGATCTTTCCTTTAACTTATGACTTAGGTATTAAGTATACCCTTCCTTTGTACAGGATAAGTTTTTTTGAAACTCTAAAATTGTCATTTGGTAGGTTTCCTTCTAATATTTCATTTGGTTGGGGATCTTGGATGTATTATGTAGTGATCTCTTTTTGCCAATCCTTTGAGATGTTTGTGATGGCATGGATGTGGGGTCTTCTTGAGAGAGCATCAACAACTCCATTATTTGTCCCTTTTACATATTCTATATCAAAGTCATATGCGTAAATTAGACTAACCCATTTCTATTGTTTATCATTAAGATCTTTCTGATTTAGAAGAATCATAAACTATTATGATCTATCTTTACAATAAATTTCCTATAGACCAAGAATTGTCTAAATTTAACTGGGGCATGCATCATGGCTAACATCTCTTTATCATATATTGAGTAATTTTTTTCTCTATCTATTAGCTTGTGAATTTCAAAGGTTATTGGGTGCTTCCTTTCCATAAGTACAATTCCAATCCCTTCACCTAATGCATCACACTATAATTCAAATCGATTGGTAAAATATGGAATAGCTAAAAGTGGGAAAGAACACATGGTTTCTTTAAGTTTCTCAAAAATTTGTTGTACTAGTTGATTCCATGTAAAAGCACCTTTCTTTGTTAAGTCTATAAGTGGGAAAGCAATTTTTGAGAATTCTCTTACAAAGCATTGGTAGTAGCTGCATAGGCCTAAAAATCCCCTAAGTTGGGTAAGTCTTTTTGGTTTTGGCCATTCTTTAATAGCTTCAATTTTATCCTCATCCACACTCACCCCTTTTGCATTAAACTTGTGTCCTAAGTATAAGATTTCTTCCAAGTAAAATTCACATTTTGAAAATTTTGCATATAGCGATTCCATTTCCAAAATATTTAGGATTTCTTTAATATTTTATAGGTGTTCTTCCCATGATTTACTATAGATAAGTATGTCATTGAATAATATCAATATAAATTTTCATAATTGTTTTCAAAATATATGATTCGTACATGATTGAAAAGTTGTTGGTGTAATGGTGAGTCCGAATGGGAGAACCAAAAATTCAAAATGTCCATATTGACACTTAAAAGTAGTGTATATCTTCTTCCTTCATTCTTATTTCATGATACCTTGATCATAGATCAATATTTGAGAAGTAACATGCTCCATGTAGTTCATCAATTCTAGGAATTGGATATCTATTCTTTATAGTTTTCTTATTTAATGCTCGATAGTCAATGCACATTCTCATGGTGTTATCTTTATTTTTTACCAAGACTACTGATGATATAAATGGATTGTTGCTAGTTTGGATATGGCCCATCTCAATTAACTTTGTGATTGTTCTATCTATCTCTTCCTTAAATTTCCTTGGGTGTCTATAAGGAGTGATGATTATGGGTCTTGCTCCTACTTCTAATTCTATCGAATGTCCAAATTCTCTTTTTGGGGGAAGTCCTAGGGGAATTTATTCAAAGAATCTTTTGTATATTTTCAATATAGGTTGAGTATATACATGTATGGCTACCCCTTTTGAAATTGATTTATCTAATATCATACTTTGTGCCAACCATCTCTCTTGGCCATGATTGAGTATTTTTGTCAACTTTTTACAAGAGACCATCTTGGGGGACCAATCTAATAATCCTTTTAATGTGATTTCTTTCCCTTCATGTTGTAAATAAATTTCTGAATTTGACCCATCCATTATGAATCTTCCAAGGGAATTTACCCAAGGCATTCCTAGGATGATATCATTTTTAATGTCTATTACATAAAAGTTTCTTTTAATGGTGTGTCCCCATAGGCTGACTTCTAATTGAAGAACTATCTTGGTGTACTTATCAATAGATCAATTCTCAAAAGAAACCTTGAAACCCTTGAATTCTTGAGTTTTAAGTTTCCTCTTAGTGACCAAATGTTTTCTAATAAAATCATGGGTTGCTCTGAAATCCACTAGTGCAATTATTATTTGTCCTTTAATTGTTCCCTTGATTTGGAAGGTCCTATTTTCATTTTCTTGGGTGATGACAACTACTACCACATGTTTTGTTTCTTTAGCTTTTGGTCTCTTCCATAGAAAATCATTTTCTCCTAGCTCTTCCATTCTGTTTACTTTTCCTCTTTTACATTGATGACTAGGTCTCCATGGTTCCTTGCATTTATAACATAAGTTCTTCTAGTATAATTCTTCTTCTTTTTTGGCATCGATGTTCCTTATTCCATGGTTCTTTATAGATATGGTAGGGTCTTTCTTGATGGTCGCTTTTAGATCCTTCATGTCTATAGGGGGGCTAAGAACCAAAATTATTATTCTTTACCCTAGGGTGATTAAACTCCACCTTTTTTTCCTTTCTAATTTATTCCTCTATATTTTGTGGATTAATGGGTTTTACTTGTGCTTTAACAATGTCCTTGAGTCCTTCTATAAATAAGTGGGTGAGTTGGCTCTATGATAGGTTTGGAAACATTACCAATAGATCTTGAAATTGATTTGAAAATTCTTTTAATGACCCTGATTGCTTGAGGTGAGTGAGTTCTTGGAAGTGCCATTTCAAATCTTTTTGATCAAATCTATTCATCAACCTTTGTGTGAATTCACCATAGCTGGTAATTTTCTTATGTCCTAGGGAATTTTTTCCATAGTGTCACCATTTATGTGCTGACCCTCTTAAGTGGAGTATGGTGAACTTTATTGTCCCTTCCTTAGTCAAAGGACTATAGGACAGGTATGTATCTAGTTTCTGGATCCATGATTGAGCAATTTCTCCTATCAAACCATCAAAATATGGTAGTTTAACTTTTTTTTACCCTATTTTAAAGTTCTTTAACTATGTGGTTCTTCCTATTCTTCTCCATTGTTTCTGTTTTGTACTACTCTTCAAAAGAAACATGTTGTTGAATATATGGTTCTAGGTTTGAATATAGTTGTACAATTTCTTCCATAGTATTTGTGCTAGTCTCTTCTTCTATAGTAGTTTCTTCCCTCGAAATGAATGAGGGAAAGGTATCTCATAGGGTTGAACTTTGAGATGAGGGTTCATTGTCTTCATGATTGAAATGAAAATCCCTTTGCAAATTTATTCTTTCGTTCTAGTTATTATTGTTGCTTACTCTTTGCATGGCTTCTAGTAATAATTTATTGGATTTTTTGATCCTTTCATTAGTTTGTTCCATAAAGTTCCTTTATTATTGGGCTAGTTGTTTGGCGATTGTTTATACAATCACCAAGCTTCCATAAGATGGAAGGATTATTGCTCTAACACTATTGTACTATCCCCTACAAAAACATAGTTAGAATTCTTACAATAAATCAAACTTATTATAAGTAATCATCCTCTAATCTAACCCTAAACCTTAAAGGCATTTCTAGATCGGGTTTTCCTAACCTTTAGTTATTGAATTGTCTTTTCTAGAATGCACCATTTAAGGTTCAAATATGCATATGCTAAAATATTTCGAATATTCAACCATTATATTTCCTTAAATATGTTGATGGATAGAAGCACTCGTACATATCAACATTTTAGTGTGTTTGGCCAAATAGATATAATATCTATCTCTCATACTAAGACACATGCCTCTCCTTAATAAGTTGGCAAAATAGGTATAATACCCATCTCTGCTACTAACACATAAGTCTTTCCTTAATAGTTGGCCAAATAGGTATAATACCAATCTCTAATACCAACATTTAAAACTTTCCTTCACAATTGGCCAAATAGATATAACACCCACCTCTGATACCAACATTTAATATTTTCTCCTTTACCTCCTTGTACTCATCAAATAGGAATATTCCTATATCTAATATAGGTACAATGAATTGGAGTCTTCCTTAATATTTATTAATTCCATTAATTTATCTTCAAATATATCTTCATATTTTTAATTGTTTCCTTTTTACATATTCCAATATTTTCTAATTGCCAAAAGAAATATAAAAGTCTTACACCTTTGAATATTTTGAATTGAGATTTGTACTTAAAAATCTCTACCTACATAGAATTTGGTATGATTTAGGGTTGAAGATGCTTGTAGATGTTGTCTTTGTCTACTGACAAGACTTTTGTTTAAATTTTTGTGCTGCCAAGGATGGTACTATGCCTAGAGTACAGGGTATGATGATGTCATGCAAACCAAGAGTGATGCTCTGTCAACTCTACTGTGAATCTTCTTCCTTCAATTATTTGTACCTTCCACAATGTTCTTTCCTCCTTCATTGAATGGCATTAATATACCCTTTCAAACCTTTATGTCCTTGGGTGGTTGTTTTCACGATATGTGGTTTTAGAATAAAAAGACATTTTTAACTAATAAACACTTAGGACATAAACAAATGCTAAATAAAAAGTATTTATTATGAAACATTATGTTATTTAAGGAAACATATAATATATATTGAAAAATAACTCATTCATTACGAAACAATTGGTATTTTTATTATTAGTTCTTAATGGTACATAAAATTTAATCTATTAATTCCAATGTGATAATAAAAATATTCTATATGTTTTATTGGCATTTTATGATCTAATTTACTTTCATTTCAATGTGGCTAATGAATTTAATAATATAAACCATTTGATTTGAATTCATTAACTAACCATTCCCACACTAACATTGATACATGAGAAATAGGGGCTTCCAAATATAACTCTCAATAAAACTCAAGTTATATTAGCAATACACAAAGGGATTAAGGGATGCTAATTCTAAACTCAAATTATGTCAAGGAAGTACACAAGAAAATCCTCTTTTATGTAATGTAGGACTTATTTAAAGATGTGAAATGTAAATGTAGAATTGAGCTAATTAGTTTGATAAAAGGTGTAAGATAGACATAAGTGCTAAATGTATAAATGATAAAAGGTGTAAGATAGAATTATAATAAATGTATACAATCAACCCAATTGAGATATGATAATAAGTCTAAACTAAAAAGTGAAATAAATGATAAAGTACTCACCTTGAAATGTGCCTTTTTTCTCTAAAAATTGCATATTTGAACCCGTGAGGGAACTTTTTACTATAGATTCATGATCACAACATAAAACTAAAATAATATATTTTTCTTGAGGTCTTAGGAAGATGTATCGACCCGATGCAACATGTTGCAGATGCTTTACAACAGAGTCACCATGTTAGTGGGACACAATAGAAAAGTTGACCTAACATCCTTGGAAATGTTTCAATGAATGACTTTTATATCTATGGTTAGAATTCAACTATCCAACTCCTACACATAGTAAAACTTTTTTCTTTTCTTTTGGGTGGATGATGGCTTGCCTTGGTCAAGCCCTAGATTGAAGAATTAACCTTGAAATTTAAATGTAAATATGTAAAGGAAAGTAAGAAACATGTAAAAATTAACCTTTCTTATAGAAATCTTCATCAATAATTATTTACAACTCTTGTATGTTGTAGATGTTGAATTTGCAACGAAGGATGTAGGAAATCTCCACAAACGAAATGGATCTACGAAAAATCACATCATGGAAGTTCCATGGATGTAAATGTGCATCAATGAAGAAGATTATGAATGCCTCAATGTTCATTTTCTCCCTTGATGACCAAAACAACAATAGACCTTGAAGAGGAAATTCTCACAAAGGATCCTTGAACATCGAATGTCTTGAATGCTTGAGAGTATGGCTTGCAATAGTTTTGATGTCACTTCATGTCTAGTGATTTCTTGATGTTAAAATGAGGTGTGTAGGATTCCTTTTATACTAGTTTTTAGGCACAAAAAGAAAGCAAACTAATAGCATTGCTTGATTTTACAATTTACAACCCTAAGGAAAAAGCTAGCCTTGAGATTCAATTTGGGTCGATCTCCCCTAGGAAAGTCAACCAAGGTTAGCTTATTCCACAAAAGGTTGACCTACTTAAGAATATATCAACTTGATTGACCTATTCTAGTTGACCTATTTTTGGGCATGTCCATGATGAGCCAACCCTAAGGTCTCAAAAAACCACATTGGTGAAAGTGAAAGATATGACACAGAACAAGAGAAAGAGATGATTGAAAAAGGAATCCATCTTGTTGATCCTAAAAGTTTCAATGACATTGAGAAAGATAAGTAGTGGTGCTAACATTTAGCACACCAAAATTTAATCACTAATTGGCAACTTGTAAAGAGGAAGAAGTGATGTGTATACCATCTAATGACCATTGATAGAAATCCACACTAGAGTTGGACCAAGTGTGAAGATAAGCACAAGGCAAAGCAACACTCACATCTAGTATGATGAGTCACCATTGATGTGAGATGATAGAGGGATATGTTCTGCACTACAACATGATTAAAGGTCAAATGGAATGATAGAAAGAAGGAAATAGAGGCTATACCTAGGCCTAGCGTAAGACTAGTAGGGCTACTAGTCTAGACCCAACAAAGTATCTATCGCAGATTTTCCATGGACAATTGAGACATGAGATTTAAATTTTGAATGCATCAACTTTGGGTGAGATATTTTTTGGGTTTTTAATGCTCATGCTTGGCTCTTGTGCCAGGAGCCATGTGTTGTGTTGGTCATGTGCATCTAGTTTCATGACGTACTTTCTTGTGCCTACCATGATGTGGTGTGCTTGTGTTGTGCCTAATCTAGCCTCCTTTGGAGCTATCATTCGTGAGTAGGTTGAAGTAGGTTTGAACCATGCTAAACTTCGTCCAACTTAAGCTTGGGTTTGAAGAAAATGTCAGACCTTTGTTCATCTACTATGGATCCCATATCATTTCAATAGCTACTTGACTACATGAAGAAAATAGAGACTGACAATGCAGCCCTAAAGAACATTGATGTTGAGGTATCCTCCCTCTATCTTAAGATTTGTAACTAGTTGAAAGAGGCCGAAGCTGAAATTTACATTCTTCATGATTTTGTGTTAGAACTATGCCAGAAATTTCATGATTTGGAGCAACACATGGAAAACTCTCTTACTAGTATACTAATGGATTTGAAGGAGCAACTTGAAATTTGCCTACAATATAACTAGACCACTGACCTTGATAGATTTCAAGAAACAATCTAGTGTACCGCAATGCAAATGAAAGATATCTAGGATTTGAGGTTGAAGCAAGATGAATTCAACAAAAAACAATGCTCCTTGTAGATTAATATAGAACAACAACTGAAACCATGGGCATCTATTTGTAGCAACCCCATTACTTCTTCCCCTCCTTCTACTACTCTCTCCAGCATAGAGAAGCTAGTCCAGACTAAGTTAGCAGATGAAAGGGTCAAGTGTGCTCGTGAGCTTAACTTGAGGGTTCATAGTCTCCCTCTGCCTTGCCCCAAGCCTCTTGTAGTAGGCTAATCCTTCCTTAAAGTCCAACTAGACATCACTGATATCTCACTGGACTGTGCCTAGGTTGGGCATGACAATACCCTCTTTATCAGCTTTCATTCACTTCTTGACTACCTTTGTGCTCTTAGGGCAAAGAGGAAACTCTTCTCTCTCCCCATCAAGATTTATCTTGATGAGGATCTCACCAGATCACAGGTGGCAAAACTTAAGGAGGCACGAGCTCTTGTTGTGGTTGCTAGACAAGAGGGTAAATGGATAGTGATTAGAAACCTCAAGGCTATGATTCAAGACACTTTCCCTACTAGTTGGGAGTCGAGATCAAAGTAGGTCCTACATGCTACAAGAATTTATTAGGTGGCAATACTTTTTTCCATTTCTCTCTCTTTCTCTTCTCCCCCCACCCACTCTCTTTATTTCTTTGATTTTGGATCCCTACTCCTTGTTGAGGTGTTTCTCTCTTGCTTCTTCTTTTGGATTTTGTTCTTGTTCTTTCTCGAACACTGTTTGGTGTTCTCCTATTTGTTGCTTTCTTGGTTGAAAGCTCTCAATCCCATAGGCCTCTTTTGGTCTTTTGTTGGACATCAATACATTTATCTTATCTTATCTAAAAGTAAAGGAATCAAGTGAGGTCTTATCAAAATTCAAAGAATTCAAAGAATTGGTAGAAAATCAAGTGTCAGAGAAAATTAAAACTCTAAGATCAGATAATGGGGGAGAATACACTTCTAAAAATTTCAAAGCTTTGTATACATCTTTTGAGTTTAAGAGGGAGTATATAGGACCTTATAATCCTCAACAAAATTGGGTAACATAAAGAAAAAATAGAACTATTAATTGAAGCAACAAAAGCTATGCTCCATGATCAAAACCTACACTACTCATTTTGGGTGGAAGCCACAAATACTGTTGTATACATACAAAAACATACAAAACAAATGTCCTCATTCCATTCTAGAAAATATAACACCTGAAGACATCTTTAGACAAAAAAAAACCTAACTTAAGTCATCTCAAGATTTTTGGTTGTCCAATGTATATACATATACCTAAAGAAAGAAGAACTAAGTTAGAACCTTTCGGTAAGAAAGGAATATTTGTTGGGTATAGTGAAAACTCAAAAAGGTACAAAGTTTATGTTCTTGGACAAAGATTAGTGAAAGTGAGTAGAGATATCATATTTGAGGAGAACACTACCTTAAAACTATCTACAAGTACAAATGATGAGCCCATTACAAACTTAGATGGAAGTCCTCAATCTAAAACTTAGAGGGAGAATATATTAGAAGAAACTAGATGAGTACAAGATGTGGAAAATAGTAACATCTCTAATATGAAGAAGAGACTTTTGTGGGCAAGAAAAATGCTTGAAGTAAATGACATTGAACTAGATGAAATTACTAAGGACGTCAAGAAAACTAGAAACAAATCATGTTATACTGCACTAGTAACTGAGCTTACTAAATCCAAACCTACATATGTTGAAGAAAGTCTAACTTGTCAAGCGTGAAAAATTGTTATGGTTGAAGAATATCAATCAATACTACAAAATGCTGTCTAAGATATTGTAGCAAACCTAAAGTCAAATATATTCTCTTCAAAGTGGCTCTATAAAATAAAATATGTAGTAGATGGGAGTATTGAGAAACATAAAGCAAGGTTTATCACTCAAGCTTTTTCATAGAAGGTAGGTATTGACTATGAAGAAACTTTTTCCTTGGTTTCTCGGTTCACTTTGATCAGGGCAATTCTTGCAATAACAATAGTGAAAGGATGGAAGGTACATCAAATGGATGTGGAAACTGCATTCTTAAACCAGGTCTTAAATTAAGAAGTTTACTTTGAACAACTTGAAGGTTTTGTGATAAAAATTGAAAACCTATATGTATGTAAAGTTAAGAAAGCTTTGTATGGCCTCAAACAAGCACCTCAAGTTTGGTATGACAGAATTGATAGCTATCTAACAAAATTAGGATACTCTAAAAATGAAGTTGATCCTAACATCTATTTTAAAATTTCTAATGGAGATATGATTCTATTGGTCCTTTATGTTTATAATCTCTTGATAACAAGTGAAGATGAACTCATTGCTAAATGCAAACAAGATCTTGCTAGAGAATTTGACATGAAAGACCTAGGTTTTACTACATTAATTTTTGGGTCTAGAAGTATGTCAAAAGCAAGATTACATATTCTTAAATCAAGGGAAATATACTTAGGATATTTTGAATAGATTTGGGATGATGGACAACAAGCTACTTGCAATTCCAATGGAAACTAATCTACACAAGCTAAAAGAGGAAGCGACACATTCAAAATCTATTGATCCTACCCTTTACAAACAAATCATTGGATCTCTCATGTTTTTGGTAAATAGTAGGCATGATATATGTTATTCTACAAATGTACTAAGTCACTTTATGTGTGAGCCTTGTTAGAATTCCTTTAGAATAACTTAGAGGGGGGGTGAATCAGTTATCCAAGGTCCAATAATGTCCAATCCAAACTTTTTGTCAAATCCTTAATGGCATATAATTGAAAGTATCATGCATGCAATTAAACATTAAACAATCATGACAAGTAAGCATGCATCACAAAATAACACAAAGGATTTTGGTGACCCAGAAACCTTCAAAGAATAAGAAGGTAAAATTGGGGTGGGGATGACACCCACAAAATAACTTGCAATTGATTTCAACCACTTCTGATGGTTTTCCCTATTAAAAGCCTAGCCTGTTAAAGGCTTTACACATTGTCAGATGTGACCCTGTTAAAGGATTTCTACACCCTATTAGGAGTGTGCCCTATTAAAGGACTTAAGAACATTCAACTTAGAATGTCACCCTTTTAAAGGATTTACATAGAGCTGTTAGGCCCACCCAAGTCCATGGGATTTACAGTCACTTTCTCAAAAGAATATTTTATCCCTCTCTAAGGATCTCCTATCCTCCTCCTAAGGATCTCTTATCCTTCTCCTGAGGATCTCTTATCCTTCTCTTGGGGATCTTCTATCCTTTTCCTGAGGCTTATCCACCTAGCTATTAAGCTAACTTAGCAATGTAGGATTTCAATGTCTAATACAATGGTAAGAAAGTATTAGAAAGGTTTTGACCTGATAAAGATTGCAACTCTAACCTTGTAGATTTTAGATCACTCTTTAGTTCTTTTCTTTGCTTGGCTTTTCTTCCTTGCAGTGCTAACAGCTTGTTCACCCTTCAAGATCTATCTCCTTGAGTTCTTCCAATTGTTATGCTAATGCACTCTATGGTCACTTGATCAACTCAGAGTCTTGATGCTCTGTGCTTACTCCTCACTGTGTCCTCTTCTTGACACGTCACACTAGCCTTCTCTTGGCTTCTTCACATGACCATGACCACTCTTTGATCTATGACCTGTAACTCCTTATAAAGAAGTTATGTTTTACATTTCCCACTCAAATCTTCTCACTCATGAATTTGAATTGATCAAAGAAAATGATACTATTTTCCCTCCAAATTTTTTCTTATAAAAACTTCATGATAAGTCCATCAGTATTCATCCAAAACTAGTTTGCATGGTTTACATAAAATTCTATGACATCTACTGATAATCCTTATCATCTAACTAATTCACAAAATTCAATGTAACAAACTTATCATTACTGATCTAGAAAATCTTTTATCTTAACAAGTAATGCAACAAATTGGCATCATTGGTTTATTGATGCTCAACATTAATTGGGTTACTCGGCTTCTACTGCATTTGTCGATACTCGAAACCTTCTGCATTACTTGACTTCTACTCCTTCTAGTTCTAGATTTCTCAGCATCCTCTACTTTACTCGACACCTGAATCTTTCTTGCATTACTCGACACTTGAACAATCCTGTGTTACTCATCACCTAAATAATTTCTTGGCACACACTGAATTTGGACTTGCTTAGCTTCAATTGAGAGTTTTCTTAGCACTCACTAGCTTGCTCGGCTCTCACAAATGAACATAGTTATGCTTTACAAATGACTTAGTTAAACCTTGCATCTTGAGTGTATTTGAGTCCATCCATTCCCTGTGTCTTAGAGTATGTTATCAATACACTATTTCATTAATGTCTTAGCTGATCCTTATACTTCATTACAACTTCATAACTTCAACCTTTCTCTAGGTTCTCTAGTTACATCTAATTGATTGCCTCCTCCTTGTCAATCAACCAATTGATAGTATTTGGATCACTTAAGCAATTGTCATTCCTATAAGTAGCAAGTTTGACATCAATGACAAAACAATGATTGAAAGTATTCTTTACTAGTTCCATTATTCTTCATTCAATGATCTTTTCAATCATTTCCAAGAAATCTCCCTCTTTGGCATTGATGGCAAACCAAACTAATCAATTGATTAAGCTGATCAACTTAGATACCACCAAAATTATATACCAAATAGAAAACTTGTTGTCATTACATATCTTCCTTTTTGTATCATGTCTCTCTCTTTTGTTGATACAAACTAAATCCTTTGTTCCGCTTCTCCCTCTTGACTATTGTGTTCCTGATCCTTCCTTCATAGCTACTTGTTGATCAGTTTCTTATCTTTTTTGAATCTCCCTCTTTCATCTCTGCTTTCATACATTCTCATACATCTTTGTATCTTTACCTTTCATTGATCATTTTTTCATAAATCTCCCTCTTTGACATAAATGCTAAAGATGTAGCATCTTCAACATGCTAAATATAAGCTGTGCATCTCATGTTTTCTCCCTCTGTCACCATTCTTTTGACTGATCTGGAATTTCTACTCCTGTTGTCATCCTCTACATCATTCTTCTAAAATTTCAATGATCTACTCATGTTGATGCAGGGAAGCTTCTTTGTTGCTTTAAACTGCTTGAGTTCGGGGCATTACCCCCAACTTGCCTCTAAAATATTCATAAGGATCCTTGGGAAATGGTTTGGTGAAGATATCTACAATTTGTTCCTTTGTGTGAATGTACTCCATCTTCACTTGTTTGTCTTCCACCAATTCTCTGACATAGTGATACTTGATTGCAATATGCTTGGTTTAAGCATGCATTATTGGATTCTTGGATATGTTTAGAGCACTTGTATTATCACAATACAGTATCACAAGTTTGGTTACCTCTTCTTTCATTCCTTTCAATAAATATTTGAGCCACACAATGTTTTTGCAATTAACTATTGCTGCCACATATTTTGCTTCTACAGTGGACTGAGATGTGCATGCTTGTTTCTTGCTAGTCCAAGTAACTAGCCTTTTACATCAGAATAATGCTCTTCCACTTGTTCTTTTCTTGTCATCAATGTTTCCTCCCCAATCTGTGTCTACATATGCATTGAACTCAAACTTCTCATTCTTTTTGTAGTATAGGCAAAAATCATTAGTTCCTTTGAGATACCTCATTATCCTTTTTACTACCATGAGACAATTTTCCCTAGGATTAGCTGAGAATCTAGCCACTATTCCAACTTCTAATGCTATGTTTGGTCTACTATGTACAACATATTATAGTTTTCTAATCATGGATTTGTACATTGTTTGATTGACTTCAGTTGATTCATCATTTTTGTATAGCTTATGTCCTATTGCCATTGGTGTGCTGACAGGTTTGGAGTCTTCCAATCCAAATATCTCGAGTATCTCTTTGATGTACTTTGATTGTGTCACGAATATACCATTTTTTAGTTTATGTACTTGCAATCCAACAAAGAACTTGATTTCTCCAAACATAGACATCTCAAACTCATGTTTCATTTTGTTAGCAAAACTTTTGCAAAGTGCTTCCTTTCCTCCAAAAACTATGTCATCCACAAAGATTTTAGATACAAGGATATCCTTACCTTCTTCTGATTTGATGTACATGTTGTTGTTATCCTTACTCCTTCCATTCTGGCAACTGGAGAAAAAGTTTCTCCACAGTCTAGTCCTTCTTCTTGTGCATACCCTTTATAGACTAGGCTTGCCTTGTTCCTTGTGATTTCACCATTCTCATCTAACTTGTTTCTAAACACCCACTTAGTTCCAATCACATTCTTGTCAGCTGGTCTTAAGACCAAGGTCCATGTCTTGATCTTTTCAATTTGTTCTATTTCTTCTTTCATAGCATTGTACCAATCATCATCTTTTATGGCTTCACTTACTATTTTTGGTTCCATTTTGCTGAGCAGACATGTCTCACTTCTGAATCTATTCCTTATCATTGGTCTTGCCTCTTTGTTTCCAATAATTTCATCTGTAGGATGATGTCTTCTTACATACTTTGCCAATATTGGTTTTTTCCTTGTTTGCATGTTGTCTCTTTCAGAATCTAAATCTTCATGTGTATTTTGATCAGATATTTCTTCATTTCCTTCTTGTTGAACATTCTTAGAATCTGAGTGAACATTCTCTGTTACACTCGGCATTCACTATCTATGACTCGACAGATGCTGGATTTTTTTGTTGATTGTCATTTTGAGTTGCAACTTCACCATTATTAGGTATACCTTCATAAAAGTGTACAAGTTCTTGTATTCTTCTACTTTCTTGGTGTTCTCAACACTTTGAATTTTTGAAAGCTCATCAAATTTCACATTTGTGCTTTCTACTACTTTGTTACTATTTACATTCAAGCACTCATAAGCTCTAGTTCTAGTAGAATAACCAAGAAATGTGCCTTCCTCACTCTTTCCATCAAAATTTCCATTTCTTGGCTCTTTATATATATATATATATATATATATATATATATATATATATATATATATATATATATATATATATATATATATATATATATATATATATATATATATATATATATATATATATATATATATATATATATATATATATATATATATATATATATATATATAGCATTTGCATCAAAATATTTTGAAATGTTTTACATTAGGAGAATGCCCATACCATAATTCAAAAGGTGTTGCATTTGTACCTTTCTTGACTTGAACTCTATTGAGTGTGTAGACTGTAGTACTTACACCTTCTCTCTAGTACTTGAGTGGAACATTTCTCTCCATCATTAAGGTCCTAGCACAATCAATAACTAATCTATTCCTTCTTTCTACTATACCATTCTGAGGTGGAATCTTAGGTGCTGATGTCTACCTTTTGATTCCTCTTTCATTGCAGAATTCTTCAAATTCTCTTGATGTGAATTCACCTCCTTTATTAGATATGAGACATTTTAGGCTCTTCCCAGTCTCTTTCTTGACTCTATCCAAGTACCATTTGAATATTTGGAAAGCATATATTTTTTGTTTTAGGAACATGACTATCATCATCCTTGAATAGTCATCTACAAATATCATTATGTATCTATCATCTTTGTAGCTTTGCACTTCAATAGGACCACACAAGTTTGTATGAACTAGCTCTAATACTTTATTACAAGTATAAGCCTTTCTTTTGAAAGTTGACTTGGTCATCTTCCCTAGTTGGCATTGTTTGCACATGGTGTTATTAGGCTTCTTCAACTTTGGTAGACCTCTAACTTTCTTCATTTTGCTAATGCTTATCAGATTGTCAAAATTTACATGACATAGCCTCTTGTGTCATAACCATACATCATCAGTTTGAGCAACGAGACAAGAAGCATCTTCCATGTCCAAGTAGAACAAATTACTCCTAGTCTGGTCACCTTTTCCTATTAGACTTCCTTGAGAATCATAGATCTTGGCAACTCTATTTTCAAATTCAACCTTACAACCTATGTTGCCTAATTGTGAGACACTTAACAAGTTATAATTCAAGCCTTCAACATAGTATGCATTATCACATGATATCTTTTTAGTAAGCTTGATAATACCTTTCCCTTTGATCTAACATGGTGCATTGTTACCAAATCTAACACTATTTCCTTCATATTGAGTAAACGAAATGAACTTACTTTTATCTCCAGTCATGTGATGAGAGCATCTGCTCTCTATGATCCATTTTTCATTCTTGTTCATGTAGGTTACCAGGGCAATTGCTTCATCTTCATCTAATTCATCTTTCATAGCCACATAGACTACTTCATAATCATTCTCGTCAAAGTCTTCTTCAACAATGTATCACCTTTTGCTTTTACCTCTATAGTCCTTGTTGTCCTCTTTCTTGTTCTTGAAGTTGCCTCCATCTTTGTAATTTTTCTTTTGTGTGCATATGGCTACAATGTGACCAACTTCATTACAATTGAAACAAATGATTGGAATCTCTCCTTTGAATTTGCCTCTTCCTCTGTGAAATCTTCTTGCTAGTAATGCATTCAATTGGTCTACATCATCTTCATCAGTCCTGCTGTCACTAGATACACACTTTCCTTTTTCACTCTTTTCCTTTGTTTGCACCTCCTCATTGTCTTTTATTGTCATCTTGGATTTGAATGCAGATTCAAAGTTTTCTAGCTTGTAGTTGTCAAATTTGGATAGCTCAAAGGCAGTGAGTCTTCCAATTATTCCTTCAAATCACAATGTGTTTCTTGGTACACACCTTAGCACTTGGATGGCTAATACTCTTATAGCATAGATAGGAAGAAAAGTTCTCAAGTATTTGCTACTTATTGTTTCTTCTTATAACTATCCTCCTAGGCTTCTTATGGAACTTACCACTTCCTTCATCCTTGCACTGTATTGAGCAACATTCTCTCTCTCTTCCATTTTCATGTCATCAAACTTTCCTCTTAACCTCTCTCTTTTGGCTCTCTTGACATTATCATCTCCTCCATAGATATTTGATAATGTTTTCCACATCTGATGTGTAGTATCATATTCTTTGATCTCATCATACTTGGCATAGCTTAGTTCTGAAGCAATATCTAACATCGCTTGATTGTGCTCCTTCTTCTTGCTCATGTCTTCTGTAGTGAGGGGTCCTAGAGGGTCTACATGATCAACTATGATTGAGGTCTATGCATAGTCACCTATTGATCCAAGGTGCAACTTCATCAAACTTTTCCATGCAACAAAGTTGTATTTTTTTAGCTTGGGAACTTCTCTTTTGGACATCTTGATCTTCTTGCTGCTAGTACCTTGAAACAAATCAACAATGGGCTCTGATACCAATTGTTAGAATTCTTTTAGAATAACTGAGAGGGGGGGGTGAATCAGTTATCCAAGATCCAATAATGTCCAATCCAAACTTTTTGTCAAATCCTTAATGGCATATAGTTAAAATTATCATGCATGAAATTAAACATTAAACAATCATGAAAAGTAAACATGCATCACACCATAACACAAAGGATTTTGGTGACCCAAAAACCCTCTAGGAATAAGAAGGTAAAACTGGGGTGGGTATGCTACCCACAAAATAACTGCGCAATTGATTTCAACCACTTCTAATGGTTTGCCCTGTTAAAGGCTTTACACACTATCAGATGTGACACTATTGAAGGATTTCTACACCCAATTAGGAGTGTGCCCTGTTAAAGGACTTAAGAACATTCAACTTAGAATGTCACCCTGTTAAAGGATTTACATAGAGCTGTTAGGCCCACCCAAGTCCATGGGATTTATAGTCACCTTCTCAAAAGAATCTTTTATCCCTCTCTAAGGATCTCCTATCCTCCTCCTAAGGATTTCTTATCCTTCTCTTGAGGATCTCTTATCCTTCTCTTGGGGATCTTGTTTCCTTTTCCTAAGGCTTATCCACCTAGCTGTTAAGCTAACCTAGCAATGTAGGATTTCAATGTCTAATACAATGGTAAGAAAGTATTAGAAAGGTTTTGACCTGATAAATATTGCAACTCTAACCTTGTAGATTTTAGATCACTCTTTAGTTCTTTTCTTTTCTTGGCTTTTCTTCCTTGCAGCACTAATAGCTTGTTCACCCTTCAAGATCTGTCTCCTTGAGTTCTTCCACTCAATATGCCAATGCCCTCTATGGTCACTTGATCAACTCAGAGTCTTGATGCTCTGTGCTTACTCCTCACTATGCCCTCTTCTTGACACTTCACACTAGCCTTCTCTTGGCTTTTACACATGACCATGACCACTCTTTGATCTCTGACCTATAACTCCTTATAAAGAAGTTATGTTCTACATTTCCTGCTCAAATCTTCCTGCTCAGCAATTTGAATTGATCAGAGAAAACAATATTGTTTTCCCTCCAAATTGTTTCTTCCAAAAACTTCATGATAAATCCATCAGTATTCACCCAAAATTGGTTTCCATGGTTTACATAAAATTCTGTGACAACTACTAATCATCCTTATCATCCAACTAATTCACAAAATTTATTGTAACAAACTTATTGTTACTAATCCGGTGAATCTTTTGTCTTAATAGATAATGCAACAACTCGACATCATTGGTTTACTGATGCTCGGGATTAACTGGGTTACTCAGCTTCTATTGCGTTCGCTGATACTCGACACCTTCTTCATTACTCATCTTCTACTCCTTCTAGTTTTGGATTGCTCAACATCCTCTACTTTACTTGGCACCTGAATCTTTCCTATATTACTTGGTACTTGAACAATCTTGTGTTACTTGGCACCTAAAGAATTGCTCAGCATACACTGAATTTGAACTTACTCGGCTTCAACTAAGAATTTTCTCAACACTCACTAGCTTGCTTGGCTCTCACAAATGAACTTAGTTATGCTTTACAAATGACTTAGTTAACCCTTGCATCTTGAGTGTATCTAAGTGTGTCCATTCCCTTTGTCTTAGACTATGTCATCAATATACTATTTCATCAATGGCTTAGATGATCCTTATACTTCATTACAACATCATAAATTCAACCTTTCTCTAGGTGCTCTAGTTATATCTTAATGATTGCCTCTTCCTTGTCAATCAACCAATTGATAGTATTTGGATCACTTAAGCAATTTTCATTCTTGCAAGTAGCAAATTTGACATCAATGTCAAAACAATGATTGAAAGCATTCTTTACTAGTTCCATTATTCTTCATTCAAAGATCTTTTCAATCATTTCCAACAAGCCTAAGAAAATACATGTAATGGCTGCAAAACATGTTTTGAGATATGTACGTGACACTATTGATCTTGGACTAAAATACAGAATTGTTTAAATCAAACTTAAAGGCTATATTGATTCTGATTGGGCTGGTTGTTTCATAAATCATAAGAGTACCACTAGATGTTGTTTTAGTCTCAAATCAACAATGATATCATGGTTCAACAAAAAATAATTTACATTTTCCTTGAGTTCTATTGAAGCTAAATATATGGCAACCTCCATGGGAGCTCATGAAGTGGTTTGGTTAAAGAAGCTATTATTTAGATTATTTGGGAAGAAGTTAGATTCTACTATGACCCATTGTGAAAATTAAAGTTGCATCAAACTTTCTATAAATCTTGTATTTCTTAATCGGTCAAAGCATATTGGGACTCCTTACCACTATATTAGAGACATGGTTGACAGGAATGTGATCATGTTGATCTATATCAACACAAATGATCAAAATGTTGATATTTTCACTAAACCTTTTGCAAGAGTGAAAATAGAGTATTTAAGAACTAAACTTGGTATGATAAATTTGTGATTACATTTTTATAAATTTATTCTTGAATTTTTATTAAATTAAAATTGTTTGCAAACTTTTAAATGGAAGGTGATGATCTTTCATATGGTTTTAAAGGTCTCTATTGTAAGGTGATGACCTTATCAATAGATGAGAGATCTTCTAACACCAAAAGTGTTGAAGGTTATTGGTGCCATTATTACTAGGCCAAATTTTTTCGAATACATTGATATCCATCATGGTTATTAGGTCAGATTTTGTGGGACATCATGAAAATTAGTGGTGTCATAGTTACTAGGCTAGATTTTTCTATACACATTGATATCCATCATGGTTATTAGGTTAGATTCTACTTGACATCATGAAAATTAGTGGCGTCATTGTTACTAGGCCAGGTTTTGTTGAACATATTGATATCCATCATGGATATTGGGCCAGATTTTGTCAGACATCATGAAAATTAGTAGAGTCATTGTTAGTAGGCTAGATTTTTCCAGACACATTGATATCCATCATGGTTATTAGGCCAAATTTTTTTTGACACCATGAAAATCTATTATTATGGTTGTTCAGGTAAAAAAAAAATTGGATACCATATTCTTTCAGTTATAACTGAGTCATACTTAATTGTATGAAGAAGTTTCAAGCACTCATTGCTAAAGAGGGAGTGTTAAGAATGTTAGCATTAAATGTTGAAACACTTGCTATTTCATAAGTGTTGATAGAACACACACATGCACGTGTGTGCGCGTGCGTGCGCGCACACACACACACACACACACACACACATATCAATTACACACGCATATCAATCTTGGACTAGAAATTTAAATGAGTATCAGATAAAATGAAATTCAAAAATCAATACTTCATTATACATCCATTAGGTCTATTATATGAAGGACATCAATCAAATATAAATTACTTAGTCTCCACCAAACAAGATCTATTAAAACTTACAAAATAGATAGATGGACTATCTTGGACAAATAGTGGGAGGAAAGAAATACATATTCTACAATAAAGATAAAATTACTAATTGGTACTTCATCATAGATTGCGTAACATATGAAGATTTTTATAAACAATTTGAAGATACTTTGAAGGTGGATAGTCTAAGAGCTCTTTGAGGAGACAAAGCTTCATAAGTCTACAAATTTCTTAGTTAAAATTTATACTAAAAGAGTTGACATAGAAAGATTTCTCAATATAAATAAATTTTAAATTAAAAATAATTAAGACATAAAAACAAGCAATAAGTGGTCCATACCTATCAACAAAAGATATACAAATATAGCTCATAAGCATTACCCTTAGTTTCACTACCACACATTTGAATCTATTTACTTTTAAAGTAATATCATATAGGGTTTTTCCTTTTTTTATCATTGTAGACATCATTTATAAGCTCTTTTGTATATGCACTAAGATAAAGTGTCATTTTTGCATTTCAGGTTCATCAACATTGTTTTTGAGATGGTTGTACTTGCACTATTTTTATAAAGCACCATGGGGTGGATAGTTGTTTGCTATTTTAGGCCTTCTCACTTTGTCAAGTGAGTGTCCCTTCCATGATATTAGCCCCATGTAGCATCATTATGAGCTTCTCTTTATAGGTGTTTGTACCTCTTCCTCTCTTGTCATTCTTGGTTCTATTTGTACGGGATTTTGGCCCACCTTCTTAGTTGCCTGTCATCTCATCCCATTTGCATTAAGGGGGCATTATGCTATTGTTCTAATACATCCATGGTTTGATGGTTTGATGGTGTGAACTATGTATTCAATGGTTGATCCTATACATGAGGCTATTATAGTGGCTGGCTACCTCTGCATTTTAGTGAGATGGATCATCTACCATATAGACATGCTTGGTTCATGCCTTCTTGTTCCATGGAGGTTCTTCAAATCAAAATTTTCTTTTTTATTGCAAATTTTACGGCTTCTTCATGCTTTAGTGATGCTCTTCATGATCACTTTTTGTTCCTGTTTTAGGGGACAATTCCCTAGTTGGAGGCTTCTTCAGTTCTTCACCCGTGTGGTTTTCTCTCTTTCCCCATTTTTAGAGGTTGCATCTATTTGCATTGTACATGGGTAGCTAACATGGCTTTGTTGTCGGGACCCATTCTACATTTTCATCTTAGTTTTTGTGAGATTAAGGAATTCCCCTAAGTTGCACTTAAGGGGGGAGGGGGGGTGTTAGAGTAAATAATTAATTATTTATTCTATTTACTTAAGCTTACTTAGGTTGATGCATTTATTTAATATTTAGTATTTAATGCATGTAGTGATGAGTTGTTGATAACACGGGAGTTTGTTCCCTTCTAGCATGTTCCACCTTTTTGTGGATGCTTGGTTGTCAGCCTTATCTTCTACCACCTTCCAACTTGTTCTACAAGCTTCCATGAGGGCTTTATATTCAGGCTCTCTCATTGTATTTTCTCATTCCATTCTCATTGTAAATACATTATCATTATTTTTCATATGTTCTCTCTCATGTCTATTTAGGGTTTTTCCAAGCTCCACCTCTTCTTTCTTGGTTTCCCTTCGACAGGTTATTTGAATGCAGGTGATCTTGGTGAGCTGTGGAGTTGGATTTTATCAACACCTACAAGTTAGAGACAATAGATATGAAGAATCTTTAAGGTCCTAAAAGTAAATTAACTACTAATACAATGCTTATTCTTAGAAATCCTTCAATTTTAGGCATTTGTTTAGGCCCCATTTTTTAAGCTATATAATCTTTAAAGTTATCTCTCATCATCTTAATATCAAAATACTTACTAAATTTTCTTTATTTAAGCATCAAGGATACATTTTTTCAAACATTGTATACCAATATTTTAGTGCTTCTCAATAAAAAATCCTTAGTATATAAGCATTAATAGGAATTGAAACCATTTAACAACTTTAGTTATTACAAAATATATCAAAAAAAAAATCTTGGCAACCCATTTAAAAATTTTATATGTACAATTGGGTTAATTTATTAAAATAATTTATTGATCAAAAGTTTTGAAAATGGTAAATGCAAGTACAAATAATTAACAACATTATTTCTCAAATTTATGTTGAAGTGTGTGTAGTGCATATAATATCTTAGAATAATATTTTCCGAACTCAAATATCAATGTTGATGAAAAACCTAGGTCAAAGTAAATTGCTCAAAAATCTTGGAATTGCTAAAATCTAGAGCAACAAGTTTGATTGAATGATAAGGTAGCTAGAAATTTCTCAATGCTATGTAGTTGTAGCTTAACAAACCAAAACCATAAAAATATATTAAAAATTCTTTTAAAAAATCGTCAATACCATTGTTTCAAATTTCATAGGTAGTTTTAAAGCCTTTTTCCTATCAACTAGATGTCTAGAATATAAAAAACATTAGAGATACATTTTATGGATTTTTTGAATACAAGAAAATAATAAGTTTAATTTTTAGATGTAGCTTACATTTTTGAAAAAATAAAGTCAATGTCTCACATGTAAAATTGTCAGAAGATATCAGATAAAAAAATTGAAAATGCTTGAGTATGATTTACAATTCTTTCTTTTGAATTGAAAATGATCTATAATGATTTTAAAAAATTCTTTCTTTTTCCCACTTACTGTTACATAATTTATTTATTTTTTGTAGCAATAAACATTACTTGGTTGCTAGTGGAATATAATATATGAATTTCATTTTTTTTTGTTTTTTTTATAAAGTAAATGCTATGCCAGTTTGTCAAAGAGGTGATGAGGAGAATATTAAGGCTGATCATGGATAAGTTTATCTTGAACAAGAAAATGAACATACAACTCTTATTTCCACCTTCTAGCATAGAATAATATTCAAAGAATAAAGTTAAGCCCAGAATAGGGATAAACAACAATTAAAAATTAGATACAAAAGACACAAGAAATTATCTTGAGAAAAAACTTCCACTTGAAGGGAAACATCCAACCAGACCATAAAATATATTTTTTATTGATAATAAATTGTTTGAGTACAATGTTTCACTTGATACAATTGAATATAAGGTAATCACCCATGTATTAAGCCTTGAGAGACTCCTCACATCACTATCAAGGAGTCTTCAATTCACAAATTACAAGATTCATTATATTTCCAATCACATGATTCTTTGCATGGCACATCTCTTCATATAATATTATCTCAAATATTATTAAAAATATATTCTGAAATTGGTGACATAATGTAGTGGTATTTTCTCAATAGAAAAATTAGAGTTAAAGATCTCTATTGCAACTATAATCTTCAACACACCTTCTTAGCAAGAGAGAGATCTTTAGTATGATAGACACACATTGATGCAACCAAGGATGCTAATGATAAATTCTTTTTATATAGATTCTCATGAAAACATCTTATCTCAACATAACATACTTAACCATAGTTTCTTCATGAGCACATAAAATTAAATTCATGGAGTCACACATGATTTCCACCATGCTTACTTGTAGAGGGTGGTCCACCATAACTACTTGCACTACTACATTTAACATCATTTTTCAATAGAAAATTTTGACCATCAACTAAATAAATTTAGGGTGGTCGAAATGTAAAGGCAAAAAGTTCATTTTTTTACATATAAGACCTGTGTTGGTCAAAATTTTGACCAACACAGGGCTTATATATCTGCAAAGTTAAAAAAACATTTTCCCAATTACGTCTTTTGCACTTGGTTTCATTTGACATTTTTGGAGTATTTTCACATGGTTATCTCTGCATTTTTGCATGGTTTTCTCTGAGCCTAGTTTCATTTTAGGCTTTCTCCACCCACTTGATTAATGACACCTACTAGCCCTGGGAATAATATGAAAGGGGGCCTTGTATTTGCATCAATATATGGGGGGGGGGAATAGTAGTTTTAAACTCTTGATATTGTCTTTCTTTCATTCTTCCTGATGTGCTCGACTTCAAGAGCTCTTCCATTCACAACCTCCAATCACACCTACATATCTGGTGGTCAAGGAGAGGGATTTCTCTTTGAGCATATTTCCATAGGTACATGTGTATTTTTGTTGTAGGTTTTTATGATAATATTGAAGATGGAAGTGAATACTATTACTATCATTATTATTTTTTATGCCAAAGTTCAGCCATTGTTGTGTAATATAAATGGGAGAGTCTCCGCTCAAGTATTTTTTCTCAATGATGTTTTGATGATAAGTGTTAAAAAGAGTCTAGTTGCAAAAAGAATGTAATGTACTTGTTGTTTTATTTTATTGAAAGTGTGTAGATGCAGATTTATCATTTGGAATGTTGGTCTATTGTAACAACTATTATACTTTTTGTTATAGCAATGAAAGAAAAGAAAGGAAATGTATATGCAGAAGTTGTAGTTGTAAATGCTTAGAAGAAATAATAATGACAATTTTTTTGTTTTATAAATATAGTTGTGTTGGTATCATATTTTTCTTGTATTTTTGTTTTAATAATACATAATTATATTGTATCATTTAGAAAATAGTTTCATATTCAAAAAATGAACAGAAAGAAAATAAAATTGAGTGTGTTTCTCTCTTCAACTCTAGAACATTCAACTTAAACATCAACACATAAAGATAATAATTTGAAATCTGGTGTGTTTAGTGCTTGAAGTTGTACCCTCAATACCTAGGCCATGTGGGCTATAAAACATGATATTCATGTGATTCTATGTTAGATGATGATGATGATAATGAATAATCACCATCTACTACTAGCTCATGTAGTGATAAAAGGTCTTCAATGCACCTCTAACTACAAGTATGCCATGGAGAACTTGTGATGGAGATGACTCCTCAAAATAATAGACTATCATAGAAATTTTTTGATGAAGATAACACCTAAAAATATTGGACTATCTTCAAAAACTTATTATGGAGATGGCACCTAAATTTACTAGACTATAATTGAATTGATGTACTTTGGATCCTTCACCGAAAGTCTCTGTCATTTTGTTAGAAGATTATTTATCTTCTAGTTCAACCAAAAGAATCTCTCTCCTATATTTCAACATTACATTTAATTGTTGCATTGCAATTAGGTCTTCCTACAAGGGTTTCCATTTGGATGAATAACAAACTTGTTGGTGTTTTAAAACTACTAAGCAACAAAATGCTTAATACCAAGATGGCAATACTCACACAGTCTAAAGACTATCCAATTCTTATTATAAATTGTATGTGCACACCATTTGGGCCCAACTTCTACAAAACCAAGGGTGGTTTTCTACTCTTTTGGCTCTGCAAAACCAGGTTGGGTATACCAAGGGATGATACAAGACTGTGAAAACTGTATGAGAATTATCTTAGTTTCATTCTGATTCTCAGCTCAAATTCTCCAGTACATATACAATTCTTGATACTTTAATAAAAACATCCCATATAACAGATATGGCCAAAAATATTCTATAGGTCTGCAGATGTTCTCAAAAATAATGGCTAACTAAAGCTAAAACATTCCATGCAAACAAGTAGAGGCCAACTTTGAAGATCTACAGAAATAAAAGTAAAGCTAATTATAATTCTACATTTTGACAATCATGAGTGACACATTTCTCTTTCAGCTGGATTAAATTTGATCAGTGCCTAATCCATTGGGGTTCAGAGTCTACTACAAATCTCTAGATCTAATTTGTTTCCTTACAACAAATTTTAACAACAATTCTTATCAGAAATCATCATTCAAAATCCTTTCCACTACTGCAACAACCTTATCAAATTCATCAAAGCTTTTACTTAATCCATTGAATTAACAACCATGATATAAAGATATACAACCTAATTGAACTGCATTCAATTGCACAAGCCTTTACTTATACAACATCAAGATAACCAAGCAATCAAAAGGAGACAAAGTTTAGAAAGAACTGATATGAGGACAATTCATAATTTGTATTTATTTTCCTTGAAAATTGTATACAATTTACAATAGACTTAGAATGACCTTCAGAAAGAAACACAGATCATTCTATATTCATATATTCTCAAGATCTGACAGAGAAAATACATCACGAATTTTTGCTCAAAAATGGTGGACCAAAAACAAACTAAGTGTATCACTTAGAAAATAGAATTCAAACCTTTTCTCTTGCCCTTGAATTTCACTTATATAGTGTGAAATGCAACAAGCTTCAGGCTAGGAGAAACTGACAAGTGTCTTTTACAAGGAATATCTACATACACCTATCACAAAATGACAAAACTATGGGTAACAGAAGATATTAAAATCAAATCATTCCTTTCGATGGGTTAGCTTCTGTTACATGTTTTGATGTTGCTGAGTTGGCTATTGATCTGATTTATCTTCATATGTAACTGCTAAATTAGCCAATGATGAAGCTTGTTTTGATGAGGGCACATTAACCTCCACCTATAGGATTCCACCACCTTCACTCTGCATGGTAAGGACAACTTCTACCTTTTCCTTTTCTTTAATTGTATTGGCATCTTCTGGTCCTAGTTCTACAACTAAAAGTGATAGGTTTTTCTTGTCTTCTTCTTCTTATTGGGTTTGAGTAGTGACGGTATCAATGATTTGGACTTCCTCACCCTGTACCTCATCACTATCAGTTTCATCTACATCACTATTCACTAGAAGCCATTTCTGCCATCAACCTGTCAAATAATGTGTCATTTGGCAAATTGAATTGCAAAATATCCTTCTATTTCTTTATTATATAATTAGCCTCATTATCAATATCAACAAATTCCTATTTTAAAGAATCAAAGAATATTTTGGCTTTCACCATTTCTTCTATTTTGGTGGCCCATTGTGAATGCCCTATTTCATTTATGACTTGATTCATTCTTAAATAAAATAAATCATCAAGTTCCTTCACCCATTCCTCTTTCCTTTTCAAACTATTTTTCTTATCTAGGGCATGAGGAAATAAATTGAATTTTTGGCTCTTATATTTGTCTAAGTAGCCTATTATTATCTTCTATAAATGTATCCTTTTTCTATCAAAATCAGCAAGATCAAAAACAATGTCAAATGTTTTATCAATCTGATCACGAGAATTATTTATAACAGATAGACACAAGAAGGTTATTGCTTTCTCCCTTCTGACCCATTTGTTCACAATAGGCTTTAGAGCCTCATCATATGCTTTTAACTCCTCCAAGATGTTAATCACCCTGGCCAATTGATCATGGATTAGTGGCCATTTAACCTTTTCTCCTAGATATGCAAGAGCTATTCTTAGTTTATCTTCATATTTAGATTCTAGCTCTACATGTAAGGCCACAGTTTACTCTTTTCTTCTTCAAAATCCTCATTAGTGTAATAATGTGGCTCTTGGGGTGTGTTTTGTATTTCAATGAGGGGGGCAGATTTGAAAGGTTCAACAAGGGGGTGAGGGTATGTTATTTTAGGCCTAGTGAATTTTCCCAATAGCTTGTTTTCAAGCTCAACTCTCCTTTTTACCTCTTTATTGTAGGCATCCACAACTGCCTCATATTTACTTTGTAATTCAAACATTTCCTTTTCCTCCCTTTTAGCAGTAGCCAAGGAAAACTAAGAATAATCCACATTCATGTGGGCTGCCTGTATGTGTGAGGTATCAAAAACTCTTCTCACAATAATATTCCTTATCAGTCCTAAACCATCAGGCTATGCTGATACAATCCTAGATCCTCTTCTTAATGACCACATAACAAGAGTGGCTTGATAATCACTAAAAGTAGTCCCTAAAAATTCCTTTTTATTTGGATCTTGTAACTCCAGTCTATTAGAAACAGAGTTGAAAATCAATGCATCTGCAATATCCCAATTAGGCAACAATAGTATGTTAGAAGTTTTTACCATTTGCCTTCCCTCGTCAGGGGTAATGTTCTGGAATTCTTACATCATTTGTTCCTTTATTTGGTTTTGGATGGAGGCTTCATCCATTTTTGGATGCCCTATTTTCATGTTCTTACATCTTTCCTCAAAATTGTGGATGTTTGCCCTCCAAGCAAATTGATGGAAAGCCCTAGACCTTACAAAACTGTCATCTAACAAAAATTGCTGGCTGGCTTGTTCCAAAACAGGGTCCAATTCCCTTCCCTTAAAATCAGCTACAGTCAGCTCGAGGCTTGGCACAGGAGGTTCCTGGGGGTTCCCTTCATCGATCTCTGGTTGAGTGACAAAAACTCCCCCTTGTGATCCAATTTGTTCAATTTGCACAATAGTGAGCTGCTCCTCCCCAGTTCTCAAAGGGGTCTGTGAAGGTGAATACTCCTCATAATGAGAATCCTCCTCTCTTATTATTTTCCTCCTCTTAGGGGAGGGCTCAGTAGGCCTCTCTTCCTTGAAACCATATTAGTGGACTCAAATATTTGTTTTCCTTTGTCCATTGTATTCTTTTTATTTTGAAAAATAGTATATCCCGACCTTTTTTGGATAGTTAATTGACCTGCCCTTATATTGGGAGTAAAACCCAATCTTCCCATTACTTCCCTGGCCTTATTCGAGTAAAACCTAATAAAGAATTGCTTCTTTTCATTCATTGCCTCTATTATTTTAGGAAAATTATTCATAATTTTTTTAATCTTATCTACATTTGTAACTGCATCGTCCAAAGGACTATAATTTGGATCAAAACAATGAATGAAATCCAAAATTTTAGAAAAGACTTTCCACTTTTCTTTCCTAGTCTCTTGCTCCTACAAGGAGTACTCATTCCTTATTAAGTCTTCAGGAAAATAATATTCATGCTCAATTTTACCAAGCTTAATTCTCTACCTTAGAGCCAAATGATAAAATCCTTCAGAATCACAAAAATGAGGACGGGAAGTGGCCATCTTATAAGGATTCAAAATCTTTTGCAGAGAAAGCCAATCTCCTTTTGTGATTACAAAATGATGAGCCACTATGCAAGTAGGAAAAATTGACCCCTTTTGTCTTTTCAATAGAAGGGTTTCCTCCACTCCTCCCAACTACCACAATATCTCAGCAACTCTTACCTTCAAAGGCACTTGGTAGGGTAGTACGTGAGGGATTCCTTTAAAACCATATATTCTAAATACAGTAGAAACAGAATATGGAATGACATCTCCCCAATTATGTGAAACTTTCAAACCACTTTGGTTGTCCATAGGCCTAATGAGATTCATTAATGCTTTGGAGATTTTGGGATTGTCCCTTAATAGGAGGCATCTCAACTTTGAAGCAAAATACCTATCAAACCTGACAAAACTGGCATTCTCTGCATCCCAAGTCATATCTACATTCCACAATTGAACTAGTAATGCTTCCCCACTCTCTTATCTGTCTAATTCCATTTCTTTACTAAACTATGTTACTCTCTTGAATAAGAACATGTGCATTAACAGAGAATAATGGCCAAAAGTTTGTTCCACCTTACCCTTTGCAATTCCCATCAGTCCAATGTGAATCTCCTCAGCTAAGTAAGAAGCAAAATCAAAAATTATATCCACACCAAAAGAGGAAATTTGAGTAATCATATACATAAAATTCATAGGCATGAACTCTTCTTCATCTCTCCCAAAAACTTTACACAAGGACCTATATATTTCTATATCCCTAGAATTGAAGTATGCCCTTTTGGAAGGCTCCCTGGAGGATGCTGTTATTGCTGGTAGTGTTCCAATTCTACCTATAAGTGCGCTTAGTGCTCCTTGCCTAACTGCATCTATCTTAGACATATACTCATTTTCTTACCCTTTCAAATCAATGGGCACATGATAATCAGTGATACGCCCTAAATTAAAAACTTTCCTAATCTCCTCTACGTTGATTGTAATCAAGATTTCACCATTAGTTCTCCTCACTACCCTAAGGGCTTGGTCATAATTCTTAGCTACAGCTTCCAAAAGATCATAATCCATGAAAATATTGGGAACCACCAATTTCCCTGGACAAAAATTCCAAATGTTGGCATGTGGGGCAAAAAGGTTCCTCTTTGAAAATCATTATTTGAATAAAACAAGACCAGTTTGTGAAGTTGTTGCATCCCTAACCTAGTTTCCTTTTTCATATAGCCCATCTGCTATTTTCAGCCTAGGGTTTAATGAAGTTAGCCTCTTAACTTATATAGTTTCAACAGTGGAAGAAGGGAGCAGTTCAAGCAAATCATCATGGACATTCCTATCCAAATAGTTCTCTTGAACAAAAAACACTTTCTATTTTGGAGCCATTTTAGTTAACTCTCGAAGGAATTGAAATAGCAGAAGGATTATAATGCAAGTACTTACTTTGAATTTTTCTCTAGTTCTTCTCAGTGTTACTACAATCTTTTTGCAAACAAACTACTTCACAATATTATCGAATCTAGCACAGTCTTCTCAACAACTGTTTCTACTTAGAAATGCTCTGAATCTTTGTTCGAGTATGGTGGAATTAAGAAAATATTTTGTGTTATACTATATTCTTTTTCACACGCAAATCTTTCATCTCTCATAAATGCACAGGGTGGCATCACCTTCTATATTCAAATTTACACTGTGGATTTAAGAAAAATCCTATGATCCAGGGATGCAAGCAAAGATGACTCATGTTCCTCTTGACAAGCTGGCAGTCAACCCAACGAAATTTTTTTGTGTACCTTTCCTTCATTGTTGGCACCTTTGAATTGGACCCATAGAACTCTAAGGACACGTGTCACTTTGGCACTATCTCGCTATACATAAAGAGTGAGCACCTTGCCATAGTGAGATAGCGCTCGTCATTGATCCTAATTTGATCATTCGGATGACATTTGATGCATTGCTCGAAAGAAATATGCGAGGACCCTTTTTTCCATGTCACTATTTGTAACCTTCATGCAACTTTCCATAGCAAGATAGTGACGATCATGGATCTGAGATAGATCTGACGATCAGAGTCTTTCATATATTTTGTCAATAGGGCATGGGTCCAATCATTGATGACGTGATGAAATCTTGCCCTGTTGGCATTTGGATTCAAATTTTTGAAGACCTGGCTATATTACCATGCTGCTTGGGCCCCATATTTGTTTATTTCTCGGCTAGGCGCTATGTCACTAAGGGCGAGAAGAACAATTTTTCGATAGTGACGTAGCGAATCCTGGTGTCTTTGCTTTTCTTGATGTATACATGTAGCCCATTAGATGCCAGTGTGTTCCAAAGCTTTATAAAATATATCTAATGGAGTACTTTCTAGGACCCACTTACTTTGAAAAGGTTCCGCAGTACTACTTTTCGTCTGGGTGCTATGTCATTAACGGTGAGAGACACCAATTCTCTGATAGTGACGTAGTGATTTCTGGTGACTCATCAAAATTCAGGGTCAGAAAGATAAAAGTGAGTGAAGTCATTACTAGCCTCGTTAATGCATCTGACACATAATAAAATAGCATGTGCATCACGCAGCCTGAAAAAACTTACGATCATCGAAAAATTTAAAAGTGATTGCCGGCCATTATTTTTGGTGAAGGCATCATGTCACTAACAATGAAGTGCCCAATTTCTTCGATAGTGACAAAGTGACTAATAAAAAAAGCTAAGATTTTTGTTGACGCCTTTTGTACCTCAATTTTGTAATTCCTTTTTAGGTTCTGAAATGTTTGTTATAAATGTGATGAAATATCTCTGAAACAATACAATCTCCAGTCACCATATTTCCACTTGACGGTATCACTTTTCAACTTAGCCGTGGTCGCTATGTCACTAAGGGTAAAATACTTGTATCTTTTCATAGTGAGATAGCTATTGCAATACATCTTTTAGCCATCGGGTGGTCAGAAACACAAAAGGAAAGATGTGACTCAGGGAGTGAAAAGTTTGAAAAGGATGGGAATCTTCACATATTTTTAGTTTTGCGCCCAAAAAATTTAAAAGAAAACAAGACCTAGGGTTTCAAAAAAAAATTTCTTCAAAGACCTACAAAATATGACTTGGCTAGAAACCCTATTCACCATAGGTGGATCCCAATCTGAATTCTTCTATACCTTGGACAAAGGAATTAGATTATGCAAAAATTCACACCGACAAAATATCATGGAAAAATTGTGACGAAGATGCCACTTGCAACTATTAGACTATCATAGAAAAATTGTGATGAAGATGACATTAAAAACTATTGGACTATCATGTGTACAAGTCACAAAATGATTCCAACATATGAAATTAAGTATACTACATAGGATAGTGATGACTGAATTTCCATGCCCTCCAAATTTGGTGGTTGTAACATTTATACCAATTTCATTTGTGGGATACACACTCTTGATAAGTTAGTTAGCCTTGCAACTAAGGTAAATGGGGAATGTTCACACATGCAACCTAAGCATGAGTTTGAATTTGGTATTTCCTTGGAGATATTTACTTATTTACTAACTAGAAGGTGTCATCTCCATTTTGTCTGTCATGATAAGTTGTCACATATTTTTTGAATGAATTTATTTTCTTATGTGTATTTCTCCTCATAGAATGAACTTAGCTGAATGAAGCTGAACATGTGAATGCTTGATGACCCGATTAAGGAATATTGTGTACATAGAGGCCTTGTACATTCTAGTATAATTTCTCTCTCATTTAAGGTGACTTATGGATTCAGGAAAATGCAAGATGCATTTTCAAAGGGTGTCTTTTGTTAGTTTTCAGACACCAATAATTATTGAAATAAATAATTTATCCTCAGCAAGATATTACTTCAAATTGTCATAATTTGTGACTTTTGTTGATACGTTTAAGCATCTCTCTCACAAGTAGATCATTGAAGCTAATTATAGATGATACCAATCCAGATAATACACACTCAAAGGAATTTTCTACTATTAACATTAGGAGTGGATAAGAGTAGGTAGTTATTAAAACCATTTCAAATGACATGGTGATGTATGAACTCCCACTAAATTTCTCACATAAGCATGATTAAGATGTTGAATTGAGATCTCCAATTGAACATGTTCATGGTAGTAAAGCTTGTAGCTCCAACAAGACTTGTCATACTGATAAATTAGGAGTACATCTAGAAAATCATCCTAGGTGGAAAGGGATACATAATGAGAGTGAATCACAAGGGAATTTAATGGTGGATTCTACCAAACACATAGAGATCATAATCAAATTCTTTCTAGAATCAGTAGTAAGACTCTCAATCATGTACATGTGAGCAAAAAAAGATCAATTTTCCCTTAAGGAGATCATGTTTTCTTAGATACTTATACTCAATTCTTTTTGATCTTTTATTTAGGGTATTTTGAATTACAATTATGCTGATAAAATTGAATTTGTATTGGAGATGCAAGAACTAGTAAATAAAGGCATATTTGTTATGGTTGTTAAAAATATCAAGCAGTGGAATTAAAACTTCTTTGAGGAAAATCTTGTGTTTCTATTTCAACTAAAGAAAGTATTGAAATGTTCTCATTGATTATAATTTTTAGTATATTTGATATAAAAGGATGGTTAATTATTTCTATGTTCACAATCATGATATTTTTAGACTACTAGTTATGATATACAGGTTGAGTTTCTTAAACTTGTAAGAGACAAGGATTATATGGGGACTCTTAGAGTTTCACGATCTGGCATGGGTCCTTTTTCTTAAAGATATTGAAAATTTTTGAAACATTTGAAAGAGATAATATTGACATTGACAAAACTAGATTATAGTGCATCAATAAATTAGTGCATTTTGTTAATTTTTCTTGCGACTTCGCTTTAGGTATGATCTAGAATTTTAATGACACAACTATTAGTGATGTTATGACATGAAGGACTTGCTATTTTGGTGCATCATTTTCTTATTAATAAACTTATGCTATATCAAAAATGTTATCATAGTACAGCATGATTATTTTATCTCTAGCTTAACAATTTGTCTTATTTTATCGTCACATATTTCATCTCTAATAGTGGACCCTACTTTTTAGTCCATGTCATTTCTTAGATTACATACCATCTTATATCTATATTGTATATTTATATTTGATGTCTTCATTGCTGTGTAGAATCTTTACTCCTCTTCCACATGAATGTGGCAAGTAGATTCCATTCATCCATATCCGATGCACCACATATTGCCTTCAATGTAAGACTCATTTCACACATGGAGATATTTCTCTATCATAATCATCTTTACCATAATCTTCATGTTGCAGATGTGCTTTAAACTCCATGATATTAAAGACTTCTTTTACTGCAAAATTTTAGTAGAATATAATCATATCTTTATGACATGCCCCATGCAGGACCATGTCCCTACATGGCTTCACCCACATAGCATCTTAAATATACTATCAAGATCACTGCTGATTGGAAAATTTAGAAAACAATATTGAAAGTGATTTCAAGAAGATACTTATAGTTCTAGCAGTCAAACTATATATGCAAAACCTACAAGAAAAATTGATTAATCACATCATCAAGAAGATACAAGTTAGTGGATCCATTGCATTAAGGGTATTCATATAATTTAAGAAGGTATTAAATCTGATCCTAATTTCCTTAACAAGTTCAAGCTGGGGACAACACACATTGGTAATAGAGGAATCTATTCATTAAGCATCTTTCCACGTTTCTATATTTTCTGCTAACATTATGAACACCCACACAATGCATAAAAAAGTAGGCATTGTATTAGATTTACACATATAATATGAGAACTAAACCTATTCATGAAGATCAAAATTAGCTAATACTTTTGTAGTTTCTTTGTCAACAAATGTTTCAATGCAATATTGGTTTGATGTTTTAATTTTGAACACCCCTTTTACAAACAACTTTATTTTTTACTCACTTTTGATGAATTTAAAAAGTCATTGAAGATAAATTGATGTAACAACTCAAATGTTCAATCAGATTTATAGGGAGATTACTCCAAAATTTGATTTGGTTTCGTCGATGACCTAAAAATTTGGCTTGATCTTCACAAGGAGAGTTACAAACATTGTGTGATTTGTCTAGGATGGTAAGCTTCCAAGAGAAAAGAACAACTTACCAAAGATTGGTTGAATGGTTATTAGTAGTTTGGTCTTGTTGTGGAAACTTGACATCATTAACATTATCTTCATGAATCTTAAGTCAATATTCAGTTGAAGATCTTGCAATCTCACTATTTTGATCCTAAATTAGAAATTGATCTCAAACTATATTTGAGATCAACTGAAGCATGAATCTTCATGCATATTGTTCAATATTTGACAGTTTATTGTTAATAGACATGAGCAGAAAGAGTAAATAGATGTGTCATGTCACCCCTATTCGACATGCCCATATTGTTCTTTCTCCCTTTGGATGGTTCACCAAAGCCATGAGGCTCTGCGATGGGCTTTCTGATGGTTTTATGTATTGTTATTTAATGTTTATCTTATTAATAATATTATAATTTGATTGATCAACAAGATAATAAAAGAAGTGCTAAAGAATTTCTATGTGGAACCATTATAACGAGCGATATAAATACCAATCATGGAATTCCTCAAAACTAAAAGAATTGATGTTCATTCTTTGAAAGTTTTAGTAATTCCAGCTCTGTTCAAGTGTCCATTATAATAAACTTTCAATAATAATATCAATACCATTACCAAATCCTCAGCACAATTCTATGGCAACCTCGAATCCTAAGTCTCTCTTGTCATATATTACTTAGAATAGTACTCCATGCACACACAATATTTGTTTATAAATACAATATGTTCAGCCACTTATGTCAAATCACTAGCAATTCAATCAATTGTAAATGTCTTCCATTAAATACCACACTGCCACATTATCATTGGAGACAACAAAAATTCAAGTTCACTTTGAAATACACATATGCATTCTCCTGAACTTGCAATCTACATTGCAAAACAAAAAATAGTCAATGGTATGGAGTCTAGAGTTCAATTTATATACATACAATAGATACAAAGTCTAGTTCTTGTTACCTTTATCAAATCTGATGGGCATAGTACAAAACTTATTAATGCTCCACCAAAAGCTGTAGAAGGAACAACAATCTGAAGTTTGGGCTTGCCACTGCCAAGATCTCCTCCCTTTCCAAAGAACCCCAAATAGCCAAAGAAAAAAAACAAATTCAAGAACATTAAAGCTTTACCCAATAATAATTTACTAGGAGTCCAAGAACAACATTTGACTACAAGGGTGGTGACGAGAAGTCTAGGGCAGCATCCCTTCAGACCATATAAATTCTTCTACAGTTCATGTTTTGAATGCCATAAAAACCTAGAATTAACATTAGAATCCATGGTTTGAATAATATAAAGTCTTAGAATCAATCAATAAAAAATCCATGATTTGATTGCTATGAAAACTTAGGACTAGTACTAAATTTCATGCTTTGAATGCAATAAAGACACAGAGTAGTCATATAATTTTTTGTAACTCAACATTGCACTCTTCCCTGGAACATCCAATATAAAAGTCAAAAGTAATAAACAAAAAATCAATCAATTTCATTTCTAGGGCTTTTATAATTCCTCAATAAAGTTTGACTCATGAGGCTTCACCAATATGTCACTTTAATGACTTATATAACTATTTTTTTTGTTTGAATTAAGTTATGTCATTATTAAAGGCACACTTTTCCAATAAATATAATGGCTCCTCAATAATAATTTATAAAGATAAGTAATAAATTTACAATATAACCATTATAAATAGCTTTATTATTGTTACTATAATTTTAATATATCATTGATTACTCATCATCTCTCTATCTCATCTGAACCAGTTGGTCAACCATTGCTTCCATCACACAACCAACTACCTTACTAAAAATATTAATGGTTCTCTCAATTAACTCCTAACCTACTATAACTAGTAATTCCCTGAATATTTGATAAAATTAGTAGTGCCAAGGGTCGTCACTACGTTGAGATCGATCCAGGTGCCTTGCCAAATGTAGAAATGTTGGATATATAACTTACTATAAATTGTAAGTGTACCTAACTAAAACAAACAAGGAGCAATTGTAAACACTTCTGTACTATACAAGGGAAATATCCTCTTGTTTTGCCAGATGGAGCCCTCTAGCCATCAGCCTTAACCTATGAGGGCCAATAATAGGTCAATCCAAACATAAACCATGGCGAGCTAAAATGAGGACATTACACTTTATAACCAATCCTACTTGTCAAAAAACACATAGGACACTTCAACAAACACTTTGATGAGCCCTCTTAACTTCAACGAGCTCTATTCATCTTTAGAGATCCCATTTTTCATCACCAAATCTCCATTAAATGATCTCTAGCTTCTCATAGAGTTCCTATATTAGAAGCTTCATACATAGTATCACTTCTATCATCTGTAATAGCTGGTGATAATCCAGATGTAACCAATGCACGATTGCCAACTAAAGAAATACTAGAGCTAGTGTTGAGATCTAACTCCACAATAATAGCTAATGAGTTTCCATGTTTTTTTATCAATGGGTTAATCTATTAAATTATTAGAAAATTTATGAGTCAATAAAAAAAACTCATCAAATCAAGCTCGGTGTTATTCTCAGTTATAAGAACAACCATTTAGGCCAACTGTTTGTAAACTACATATTGATACTTGGTTGAAACTCAATAGTTTGGATGGTCAATCTAATAATGTTTTTATGTTTGTAGAAGAAGAACTCATTTTTAGCATATCCTTGGTCAAAACAGTTTTCACAAAAATTAAGATCCACCAAATATTCTACACAGGTCAAAATAGAAAACAATCAAATGACGCTAGTTGTGCACACCATGTTTACTTCGGTTCTAATTATCTTCCTACCAAATAATAGTATAGGGCTTTTCTATAAAACAATGCTACTAGCTGCCACATTTCTAAAATGATCAACTGCATGCCACTATCGACTATACTCTTGCACCTATGCTTGGTGCAAGCACTAGTATATAGTACTTAAGATACCACTGAATATCTAAATCATTGTTTTTCAAAGAAGCTGTAAGGCATAATTCAAGTGAATTTAAATACTCCAGGAAATTCCTGAGTATGGATGTTTCAATTCCTTAGTGTCAAAACTTGAATATATTTCATGCTTATCATTTCCTCTAGCAATTCTTACGTAAAACATCATTAAAATAATTGTTTCCTTTGACAACATCAAAGACTGTATATATACAATATTTTTGAAGTTGTTTTGTGCTAAATGAAACTTTTGTGATCAAGTCTTGTAAATATTTTGGTTGGTACAACTGCAAATTTCTTACTGGCTTTGTACTAGTACCCAAGATTAACATTGATGACATTAGTAGAATTCCAACTTTTGCTCTTGTATTCCTATTAATTGTACTTGATTGTTGAATATGTTAAAGAAGAAACAAATGCTAGTTAATTTACAGACTGTAACTGACCTGAATTGCTTGATGTATTTTTTAGATGTTGAGATGCATATACTAAGAATTTTTTGTTGCTGCAGGCCAAGCCACAGAAAAAAAACAGGTCAAAGCTTCCAACTATTGTGGATCCTGTGATTAAAGAGTTGCTGAACTTGAAATATCTTCAGCAAGTAAGTTGCATGGAAAATATTTCTTTTGAAGGGAATTGACATTATTTTTAAAAATACATTCAGTTTATACAATTTCACTCATGTTTTGGTGGATAAAAACTTAACGTTCTTCCACATTTCTTGCCCATTTTATTGCATATCTGAAATAAGACATAATCTTGCCATTTTCCAATAGCTAAATGTCTTTAACTATGATTGGAATTTGGCATAAAATGTATTTTTTAGGTTAGATTGTCAGCTAGTTCTAGTTGATCACCATTTGAAAATTAGAGGTGCTAACCTTTCATTGAAGATAAAATTTATAGTGAACTACATATCATCACACTTACCCAAAAAAGTTGAGCCAAACATGTGATTATCTATATTGAAAGTCATTGTCCACTTCATAATCTTAGCAGGAAGAACACCATAAGTGCTTGTGAACCAAGTATTTATGATGAAGCAAGAAGGAAAGAAAAATGAAAAAAAATTTTGAGTCAAGAGATAGACATTGGAAAGAAAGCCATTGATTATAAAAAAGTATTAAGATCAAGTTTAAAAATAATGTTTTAATTGACAAGCACAAAGCAAGATTAGTAGCTAAAGAGCAAAAAAAAATTCTTGTACATTCATGCACTATCTCCATGATTCCATGTTTGGTCCTTAGCCTCTTTGCAATAACCACATGATCGATGATTGCCAAATAGTGCCGACATACTATGTGGAAAGGCCCTTTCTAGATCATATTTCAATGCAACAATTTATCAAACGATGGCGCTTTGAGGGGACAATGATCATCTTCAACTGTGTGACTTTGGCTGATTGCTTTAAATTTGTTAGAGGATATAGAAACTTACTAATTGTAAACAACAAGTATGTTCTTAGAAGAAAAACCCACACTCATTGTAAAGAGCAGGTATGGACTTAATGCATATTTCATGAGTTGTGGTTCATAAAAACGCATACTCATCAGCTTGAATTGTTTGTTTAATACCTAATGCATTGAGGTGATGCTTACAATTTGAATTCATAACAACCATTTCTCATCAACTTAAATTGTTTTTTTAGTACCCATTGCATTGACGTGACACTTACAAGTTTGAAGTACTGCAACTTCCTAAAAGGTCTACCCACTCAATTCCACGATGATCCAACTTTCCTTGATCCTTGGGAGAATGATGTAGGAGCATCAAGGTCAAGGTTGAAGGCATGAGAAGACATCAAGGTCTCAAGATAACCAACATGACCATGTTAGAACAATTGATGTAATAAGACCTTGCGAAGGTCCTTTTTGATATGTTTGTAATCATTTTAGTTACATTTGAAAACATTAATTAACAAAAACCATATGTGCAGATATAAACATTAATCACAATATGTCCAATTTATTTGTAGGTATATTTTTCTGTGAAGAAAGACCACACCTAAAAATATGAATGTAGAAGAAAATAATGAGACAATGGCTACATTGTGGGCTCAGTTCTGAAGAAAACCTAATAAATTTTATTATCCTTGCAAAAAGTGTAAGGGTTTAAAGAATCAAAGAATTCTAATTACAATAGCCTAGAGTCATTGTAGGCAATATGGTCATGTTGAAGCGTGCCACAATTTTTGTCCATTGCTGAATGTGGATTTCCTATTGGAGGAATATGGATGTGTGTATATCCAAGCTGAGGATAACACTCCCATGGAAGAAGATGATAATGTGCGAGAGGACATGATTGAAGAAGCTAGTATTGGGGCAAGTGATGAAGAGGCTCATAATGATGGTACTAGAAAATATGATAATAATGATGAATATGGTCTTGATATACCTTTACTTGAGAAGGCACACAAGCCCTTATACCTAGGCTCCCAAACAACTCTATTGTCAACTATAGTGTTGTTGGTAAACTTAAAGGTTATGAATAGCATATCTAATGTAGCAATGTCACGTATGCTAAGGTATGTCTTTTTTTTCATCTTCAATGTTAGCATACAATTACTACTCATTATATTAACAAGGCATATTTGTTGTTGTAGGTTGATTAGTGAGTTTTTGTTACCACCATCAAACATTTTGCCTCGTTCGTACCGAGAATTATCTAACATTATGGATAAGATTGGACTGAAATATCAAAAAATACGTGCATCTCCCAATGATCACATTCTATATCATAAACAACATGAATTTGCAATAGAATGTCCTGATTGTCATGTTAGTAGATATTAGTCAGATCAAATAACCAAAAAAGTGTCTCGCAAGGTTCTTCAGTACATTCCCATTATTCCATGTCTAGAATGGTTATTCAGGCACACTAGCTTGGCACAATTTATGGATTACCATGCACGCAATAGAAGTCAAGATGAAATTATGTGAATGCCTGCTGATGGTTCTGCATTTAAAGAGATAGAAGAAACATGGCACACTTTAAAGAAGAACCTCATAATCTGAAACTTTCATTGGTGGCGGATGGTGTCAATCCATATGGAGATATGAGATCTGTTTGCTCAGTATGGCCTATTTTGTAATTAACAATAACATTCCTCCTTGGATGTCCATAAAGAGGGAGCACATAATGTTGTCAGTGATTGTGCCAGGTATTTTTTTTTTATAGTTATCTAAATTAATTTATAAATAGTGCATGAAAATGGTTATAATAATTACGTAATGTTTATGTTCATTCAATTGCTAGGTAAATACCAAGTTAAAGATATGAACGTGTATATTGAGCCCCTAATTGATGAGTTTTTGAAGTTATGGAATGACATCACTATGTATGACATCTCTAGACCGATAGGACATCGACAATTTCAATTCCATGCAATGCTTGTATGGACAATACATGATGCCCCTGGGCTAACTCATTTTTGCGATATGTTATATTGTTAAGATCACATATTTTTGGTCTATTATAGTGCTTACACATTACTATTGAATTCTTAAGTTGCGCATGATAATTGTACATGATCCAATTATACATGATCTTTTAGGTCTTCAGACAAAGGGAAAATTTGCATGTCTAGTTTGTGGTCTGAAGATGAAATGTCATCATTCGACAAGTCTAGGAAAGTAGGTGTTTGATGAGTTTCGACACTTTCTCCACAATAATCATAGGTATCGAATTGCCGAAAAACATCTTTTCAATGGGAAAAAAGAGACATCATCAAGGCCACGAAGAATGACAACTCATTTATGGAAATTGGAATACGATCAACTAAATCATCAAGGTAATGTCCAATTTGTCGTGGAAAGTTTACAATTTTTATTTTGATATTGTCTTATATTTACTAATGCTATAATTAATGCTTGTGAAGGTCATCAAGGAATCAATGACCAACTTCCTAGAGGAATGAAAAGTTATCCTACTCAATTTAGTAGGTTACCATACTACAAGGATCTCCCAATCACGCATTTGTTTGATGCTATGCATATTGAAAAGAATGTAACAAAGACACTATGAAAAATGTTCGATGGAAGGCATGATAGAGAACAAATTGCTAAAAGTTATATTGACATTCATGAATCTAATCATGCACTAAAATTTTTTATTGAATCAAATAGGAATGGAGATCACATAAATACAAGTTCCCTACCTTGGTTATTAACGGAGTAACAAAGTGATGCATTAAAAGAAGTCATAAAAAAAAGAAAATTTCCAATAGGATTTGCTGCAAATATAAGCACTCTTCTATCAAAGAGATGTGAATTTGGGCCAGGGTTGAAGACACATGATTGGCATACCTTCCTCAAGGTAAGTCATGTTTTCTATTTATAGTATATTTGTAAGATTGAATGTAGTACTAGTTGCATTATTTAATAATATATTAAAATGATCATTTTTTAATGATTGCAATTCGTCCTATCTCTATCCCTTCCACAATAGTTTGACAACAGTATTAAACAAGTTATATATGATCTTGGAAAATACATGAGGTTAGGAGTGTTTTTTCTTAGATTTGTAGCTTTTTATCTGAAATCTATTTTATAATTTTATTTGAAATCTCCTCTATGTGTTTTTGCATGTTGAATCTCATTTAGGTGGTTATCATATAAAGAAATTGATAAAAAAGATATAAAATATTGGAAGAGAAAAATTCCATAGCTTATGTGTGAAATGCAAAAGTGTTTACCTCTAGTGTTTTTCAATGCTCAAAAATACTACCTCATACATCAAGTTGAGGAGATTGAATTGTGTGGACCTGTACAAGCTAGATCAATGTGGATGGTTGAGAGGCATTTGAAATTTATGAAGGGCTTGGTTCAACAAAGAGCACATATTGAGGGTTCTATGATAGAGGGTTGTATGATATACCAAACCATGGTGTATATCAGTGAATATCTTCCAAAGTTTGCAATAGGTATCCATCTAAATTTCATTTGGGATCCCAACTGTAATGGCAAATTCAAAGGGGAGTACCTGATGGGGAAAGGTAGATTGAGGAGGGTGAGAGTTAATTATACATTTTTTTTTGTAATTTAACAATTCTTACCCATCATCAATATATATAAATTGTTTCTAACTAGTGTAATTATCTTCGTTATAGTTGGTCGTGAGTGGGATGTACTACACTTGTATATTGCAAACAATCTTGATTGGATGATAGTGTGGATTGAACAGTCTCAAGAAAATGGCCACTCATTAACATGGGATGGTGTTTCATTGTTGGTTAAAGAAGCTCATCGTAATAGAGATCCCAATGTTATGCCAATGGTACTTGATCTAATATATGGCTTAAGAGATACAAAGGTATGCATAAGATTACTAATCATGAGACATAAGTTTAATATCAACTCACAGATCAATGAGAAGATTCTTAACATGTTTGAATAATTGTAGGTCAAACACCACAAAGCTATGTACTACCATGGCTATAAATTCTACACAAAAAGGTTAGATGAAACAAAGAAAATGTGTGATTCTGGGATAAGTGTTGTCTTCGCGGTCACCAATATTTCATCTAGAACTGACATCTATCCTCAACAATCTAAAAATCGATACCATGGCTTTTTGGATGATATACTTGAGTGCGAATTTAATTCATTCAAAATAGTTCTATTTGTCATCAAATGGTTTAGGTTACGACTAAATTGAAATGATCCTGATAGGACTGTTATTGAACATGATAGTGGATTTACTATGATTAATACAAGGTCATTTGAGCCAGTCAGAGATGAGCCCTATGTTCTTCCAAGTCAATGCGAGAAAGTGTTTTACTTTTGTGTTCCAAACAAACCAGGTTGGTCATTTGTTGTTAGACATGACCCAAGAGGAAGGCCGGTAAAGTATAATGTGATCAAAGAAGAAGATATTGAAGAAACACAAGAGGAAGTAAATGATTATCAAGAACGACAGTTACCTAGTGATGAAGGAGAAGAAGATGGTGATGATTTTGATCATGCTAACGATAATGGTGATAATGATGATGATGATGCTGATGATGATCATGATCATGTTGACGAAGATGGTGATGATCATGGCGATGATGGTCATGATGATGATAGTGATCAAGAGGATGATGATGGTGATGAAGATGGTGGTGGTGACGATGATGATCAAAGTGAAAAGTACGATGATGGTGATGATGATGATGATGATGACATGGATGACGATCATGATGATCAATGAAATCTTCAAGTACGATCAATGTCAACTATGATGGGGTCTTGTATGACCAAATATTTCTTTCGAAACCAAATGTGCACATATAAATAGTAAGTAGAACATGTCAAATATTATTTTAGATATAAACATTACTTATGCTAAATTTTTAACTTAAGACAAATGATTTACATATACAATCTACTTTATTATTAATATTTTTTTTGGTAAGTCTATTACTTTAATTTCACTGCTGATTTCTAAGACTTACTAATTTTTTTCACACGACGATATGGATGCACCATGTCAGACACCTTTAGTAGAGGTAAACATAATTATTGTAAATTTAAATGTTAATATAGAAACAAATGTCCTATTATTATGTTCTTTTCTTTATGGATTTGGAGTTATTTTGATGAAAGTATACGAATATTTGATGTCACAAATGATAGAAAAAAGGTACAATGATCATTGATCAAATGCAATCTGAAATATGGGCATCATATCTACATGACATTAGCCTATACTAACCCTGTATTCATCACCCAAAAAATTACACAAAGATACACTGATGAGCTTATTCAAATTATCATCAAGGGTGACAGAAGTGAGGAGAAAGAGGCACTAAGAATAGAATTGGACTATAGAATCCAATCTTTGAAAGTAAGCAGTAATTTGACTAAAGAAGTAATAGAAGTTCAATAGATATTAATATTTTATAGTATCTTATGGATCATGATCTCTTATTTTATGTGTTCTTGTATAGACATATGTGCTAGTTGCGACATCACATGCTGAACATGGTTAGGGTTGTTTCAAAGTACCTTCGTGTAAGTAATACTTTGTTTGTTTTGATCAACATTATAACACTTACCTTTTTTTTTTGTCAACAGTTCTTGCTAGTATCCCATTTGATCTTTATCCATTGCAAATGTCTTTGCTAACAATATTCTATTCTTCAGCTCATGATGAAGTGTAGACTCCTCCTTTGGTTGGTAGTCCACTATTGTCTGCTGCATTGTCAGCAACAAGGACCATGCAAACATCATTGTCTATGCCTAGTAGAATTGGTAAAACCTTGTTTTGCTATATTTTTTAATGTGCTATATTTTGTAATGTCTTTCTACAAGTTGATGAACACCGAAGTAGAACATTAGTGCTTAAATGATGTCTACAGAAGCTTGCATACGCACACCACGCATACATACATACATACATATATATAGCCACACATAGGGAGACATGGACATAGGCAGGGAGGTAGACCAACGGAGAGCAATACTACTAAAGCTGATCCATTTCCTAGAGTAGTTCATGTGATTAGTACTGGTTCATATGAAGGGACATTGTTGCTGAATAAGAAAACTATGTTTCCATTAAGAGAACGAAAGCTTCCAGGTGCTTTAAAATTGATATTATTTAAAGTGTAAATTTAGTTTACTTTTACATTACTCATTTTGGACTGATAAATCCTTTATGTTTTTGTAGGTAATAATGCTTTCTTTGAACATCTTTTTCATATGACATTGAGACTGTTTGGACCCACTATACGTAAAAGGTACATAGTTTCATATCATTGCTACATAATTTTTCTTTTCTTCTATTTATTGTAATATATTAAAGTTATTGATCTAGCAATCTTTTTTTTTTTTTAAAGGTGGAATTTATGAGTTGGGGAATTAAAAAATCAACTGATTGCATCCATTGAGGAGAAATTTGGGAAAAATATTTTTGACACTGGCCTACTTCTGAAAAGAGCAGCAAAGCATATAAAGACTATGAGGGATCAATATAGAAGGGTTCTTAAGGATAACCCAAAGTATGACCATCCTCCTATGATTCCACCGATGGAGTGGAATGAAATAATAGAAGATTTAAAGGATAAAAGGCTATGTGAAGATAGAGATAATGAAGCAGCATAGGGCAAAAAGAGGTATGTCATTATAGTATTAAGTACATTGTAATCATGCACTAATTATTGATATTTGTAAATATATAATCTAAGATGTTTGAAATTGTTCATAGATTGCAGGACACATCTATGGCTACAAAAGCGAGAATAGAAAAGGTTGGCCAGCACAAACTTGGCTCTGGTGGCTATATGAATCTGCAGTCTCGACTTGTAAGTAGAGCAATGAACTTTGTTTTTTTTCTTTTTAATATAATGTTGCAAAAAGTTTTGTTTAATGAAACCATACATGGAAAACTAACGTTATCAAGAAAAAACCACATGGCACAGATTTCAATGTGGAGGTCACAGATGAAGATAGAAAAATTGCCTTGAAGGAAGGCTATAAAGTTGTGGTTGCATGCCTACGTGAAGAATCTGTAAGCCTTTCCCAAGAATCTAGTGCACCAAATGATATCTCACAAGTAAATTGGTCAGATGAAAAGTAAATGAAATTAAATAGTTGAGAAGATTCATTTTTGGTATTAGTTTTAAACGTAATTTGACTACATAACAATGTGCATAACATTTTACTATAGCCTTCATATCGTACCATAGAATCTACTCTTGATGAAGGCCGTGATGTGCATTATAGTGGTGGAGGTATTAATTTTCTATTAGAAATTAATTATGCAATTATGAATACAATTTAACATCTTCAATTGGAATTTGACGTGTATCCTTTTTTTGAATATTTCAGAGCATGTTGAACATCATGCTGAAGGACTGGACCATGTTCCAAGTGTTCAACATGTTGACATGGTGGCAGATCAAAATTTTAATGTACATGATGTGGCATTGTTAGGTAAGAAAAATGCATTTTATCTTGTACTCGTACTTAATTACAAACTTGTAATAGTTAGAAAAAGAAAAAGAGTATGCCAATTTATCGCATTCACTTGTTCTTGCAACATAACCCCCTTTAGTGCAGCAACCTCCTGCTCCTCCAAAGAGAAGGAGCCATCATAATTTGACATTACACGTGCCAGAAGAGGAGGAGAATGAAGCAGATATGGATGTCCCTATGAGATCTTTTCTTAAGAGAGCTTAGAAAAACAAAAAAAAGAAATGATGTTTTAAAAATTTTCTTTGATAAACCTTGTTGGATAATGAAAGAACTTTGTTTTAAGTAATTATGTATGAATGATGTGTATTAATATAGATTTTTATTTTACATTAATGAATATTGTTATGTGTTAATGAATTTTTGATTAGTATTGTGTATTAATGAATTTTATATCATATTAATGAATGTTATGTGATTGTATTGATTGAATGTTATAGTTCATAAATGGATGAATGAATGAATGAAGTATGTAATTAGATGCTAATGGGTACTTTAGATTGATGTTAGGGGGAGGGGTTCAGGCCAGATGAGCTTCCACCTTCATGTTGTTGGCCTTGTTAAGTAGAGAATATTATAGTATTCTTGAAACCAAGTGAAACTCAAATTTGTTAAGTCTTCAAACACACATCCCAATTCTCTTTAACGAGACTAAAGTTTTCTTTCTTGTAATAGTATCATTGCAGTCATCTTTTTGTTCCTTGAACATATAGTTCTTGCTTAGTTTAAATCCCAATTATTAGATATTTGTCCACATTGGAATTAGTTTGGCATAGAAACCTGCATATTTTATTATATATATTTAGTCAAATGAAAGCAATGTAGAAAGCATTCACATAGTTGATGTCTAAAAAAAGAAGACAAGATGCATATACTATTTAGCATCAAAATCCTTGTAGGTGAATTGTGTGTGTATGTACACACACACACACATATATGTATGTATGTATATAACTTCAAACAAATGTCTAGACTCAATTACCAAGAGACACCAACCTCAAATCTTGCAATGCATAAGGAACTAACCTTTGAAATGCAAAGTGTTTATAATGTAGGTAGATTTTCCTTAGATCTCCTTCGAGGTCTTCAACAAATCTGCCTTGTACTTATGAATATTCTATCAAGATTTGAAATAGTGTTTTTCAATAAATGCTCTAAACTTGGAATATACCTTCATAAAATTTTTGCCTTAGATCTACTCATCATATTCGAAATAAGCCTTCACATGTCTATTCACTTAGGTCTAATTTAGGTCTTCCACAAATTTGGCTTATAATTATGCTCTTGAATCTCTTAAAATCTTCTTTGTATTCAAATGATATTTAATGAATTGATTGATACAAATTTCCTCATACTTGAATCCAAATATCATTGTCATTGTCAAACATAACACAAACATAAAATCATTTTGGTTATTTGCTTGTTATACAAGTTAGTCTTATCTTTTTGGTTTTCACAAGTCATGCACTTATGCATCTTTGGGATATCCACAAGCTATTAGAGAATTTTGGATGGTTCATGTCCTTATTTTTTTTGTGTTGTTTGTAGGGTTTTTGCCATGAAGTCTAAGGATAGACATGTTGGATGTTTCTGATAGACATGTTCACTTATAAGAAAAGTATCAAATGTAGAAATAATGCAAAGAAAAGCTTGTAAGGGTTTTAGGTGTCTTTAGGCCTAGTACAACTTGTAAGGGTTTTAGATGTCTTTGGAAGGGTTATTGAAGTTATAAAACCTTTGAAAAGGTCGGTGAAATATATTAAAGACATATATGATTGTAAGTTGTCGAAGTTGACACTTTGTGTCATCTTAGACAATAAATTTTAGTTTATAACTAACTGGTAATAGTCAGATAGTTAGACAACAGTGGTTGTTTACTATTGTTTGGTTATTTAGAAGGGATTTGTCGAGTGTTTGGGGGAGAAGTAGATTTTGGGCGGTGAGACAAGGCATTGTGAAAAATTTATAATCATTAAAATAATCATGTTCTCTGCAATTCAGTCTCTGTCCCATGGAATAGTGAGTTCCTATGATGTATCAAATGCATTTTGACTAATATTTAATGTGAGAACATTTTATTATTTTTGTTATCTTGTCCACGCATTCTTTTAATTTTCATTGCGGGTTGAGTAAGGAATAATAGACTCGTGCATTCAAACTAGTGACTGGTTAGGCACAGTCAACTATACTTATTCTGAAGTTTCCAATCTAGATTCTCTCCTACCACCTGTAGTCACTGTTATTGGTGGGAGACAATGAGGTTGTGATAATTTATTTGTACTATATTAACCAAATGCAGGAGAGTGGGAAAACTTGGTGCAAGTGTAGTGTTGGATGGTAATTGCTGATGGAGGTTTAGCCTGGATTATACACCAGTCTAATAGACAGTGGATCATTTCATGTTTGAAGATGTTTGGGGGGTGTCTCTGTTACCAAAAATGAGATAGTAGAGCACCGCTAGTGTTATGATGGGCTAAATATGTCTTTGATTGTGATAGACTATTTCTAAGTCATTTGTGTTGTTTCTTGCTATTGTCAAGTAGTCTTTGTTTTCCTTGAGACCATGAACAAAATTATATACCATTTTTGCTAATGATAAACTTTTGACTTGAACAATGATAAAGTTTATTAGTAATCATTATAGTGGAACAAATTTTGACTTGTTCAAAAATTTTAGTCGAAGGTGTTGGAATTGATAGTGAACCCCAAGCTCCTAGACATCACCTACAACCAAAATGCATGTTACATCTATGTCTAAGAGAGAATATGATCCAAAAAGCATGCCTACTTTGGTGATTCGGCTATTATTACAGCACTACAAACTGTCTTATAGTGTTTCTCATTTTCTTAGATAATAGGCAATTAGTTCATGATTTCATCATATCTTATAGTGGAACAACTCCAAGAATCTTGGGCAAATTGCTTTCTATAAGACTTTCTTGTATAGGACACTCAATAATGTGAGCTAAGTGGTGGGCACAAAGAGGAACAAGAAAGGATCTGTACAAGTGCACGGTGCAGTAGAATTCAAAAATGAAATTATCTTAGTTTCATTCTAATTCTCATCTATTACCCTCACATACATACATAGATCACTTCAATTCTTCAATGCTCTCAAACTTATACACATCCCTTATCAGCATATCTGGTCATAATTCTCCTAAAATTTACAAATATTCCTGGAAATAGCAGCTACCTAAGACTCGGGAATTAGATACAAATGAGTTGAGACCAGCATTTATAATTCTTGAACAGGATTGAAAATAATTTTGATTTTGTAAGATGATTTGATATGTAGCAGTAGAATTCATCCTTGTTTACTTTTGATTTATAGGACCAGTGCCTTATCCATTGGGCAAGAAATTGACTATTGGCAGGAGATCTAATTCAAATAACTTGTATAAGAATTAATCAAATGCAATCACCCACCTCCATTCTTATGTAATATCCCTTTTATGAACTCATAAACCCTACTAATTTACTGAAGCATTTATATAATTGCTTGAATTAAAAGCAACAATAAAACAAGCATACAACCCATCGAGATTGCATTAAGCCAAATAAGCCTTATTTAAATGACTTCAAAGTAAACACACCCATAAATTGGAGACAGAAATTGATGATACAGATATAGTGTAAATACCCCTTTGTATTATCCTTTTCATATGGCTAATATAATAACCAACAGAAAACCAATTGAATACCCAAAATAGATTGCCATTTTTTTCATTTCAATTTGCATACTATTGGACCGACTGAATATGTGCTATTCTTGAAAGAAACAAAAAATTGCACAAGTCTCAAACCATCACAATGCCTTGAAAACTCATTTATATAGCATGAGTTGCAACAAGCAAAGGGAAATTGTGATCTGAAAGGTGTCCAAGGAACAAAGCATCATACAAAAGACAAAAATAATGACAACAAAATACCAGGCATATCAAATATTCCTTTAGGTAGGCCCGTTCCAGTTTCTATTGTGAATCATCAACTTCTGATTTGCCTCTCATTATTCTAGCTCCTCAGAATACGTGGCTACCAAGCTGGCCAAAGAAAGATGATCTTGTGATATCTCCAAATTAGTTTTCTCCTACGGGTTCTCACTGCTTTCATCCTAAGAAGGCATTATTACCTTTTCCCCTTCTTTTTTAAGTTCTGGTGTAGAGGTGTCAATAACCTGCACCTTGCCTTCTTGTCTCTCATCATCATTTGAATTGTCCTCCTCTAACTGCTTGTCCAACATAAGATTTTCCATCCAAGTGTCAAATTGTATATCATCTAGCCAGCTGAAATGTAGGATATCATTTTTCTTTTTAAAAATATAACCAGCCTCGTTTTCAAAACCAACAAATTCTTGCTTCAAAGAATCAAAAAATAATTGGACTTTAACCAATTCCTCTGTTGTGGTGGCCCACCAAGCATGCTCCTTTTCATTAATAACTTTATTTATCCTTGTGCAGAAAAGGGCATCCAATTATTTACTCCACTCTTCCTTATTTTTCAATTTCTTCTTTCTATCCAAGTGACAAGGAAATAGATCAAATTTTTTCTTCTTGTACTTATTCAAATAAGAAACAATTTTCAGTTGCAGAGCAACTCTCCTGTTATCAAAATCTGACTGGTCATTAGCAATATCATACAATTTTACAACATGGTCATTAGAAGACTTTATAACTGAATAACATAGAAGGGTGATTTCCTTTTCCCTTCTTCCCCATTTATTAACAATAGGCTTCAGGGTATCATCATGAGTTTTCAATTCCTCCCATATATCTATTACTTTTACCAACTGATCAAAGAATAAGGGCCACTCAATTTTGTCCACTAAATACATTAGAGTTTTTCTAAGATTATCCTCATACTGCGTATTTAACTCTACATGTAAGGCCCATAGTTTTCTCTTCTCTTCTTCAAATTCCTCAGCTATATAATATTCAGGCCTTTGAGGTGTGTCTGGTATCTCTACAAGGGGGGTGGATTTAAAAGGTTCCACTGGAGGACCAGGGTATGTTATTCTTTGCCTTGTGGCTTTCCCCATTGCCTTGTTTTCAAGTTCAATTATCCTTTTTACCTCCCTATTATAGGCCTCGAGAAGTGTTTCATATTTATTCTGTAACTCAGACATAACCTGTTCCTCCTTCTTAGCAGTGGCAAACACAAACTTAGAAGAATCCACATTCCAATATGCTTCCTGTACATGTGAAGTGTCAACAACCCTTCTTACAAGTATATTTCCCATCAACCCAGACTCATCTGATTGTGATGGTGTGGATCTAGATCCCTTTCTCAATGACCAACTGAGCAATGCAGCTTGATCTTCAATAAATGAAGTGCCTTGGAAGTCTCTTCTATTTGGGTCTTGCAACTCCAATCTACTTGAAACAGAATTGAAAATTAATGCATCTGCAATATCCCAATTGGGCAATAATAAAATGTTAGATGCCTTTATCATTTTCCTCTCCTCCTTAGGGCTTATATTCCTCAATTCCTTCATCATTTCTTCTTTAATTTGGTTTTGCATGGAAGTTTCATCCATTTCTAGATGCTCTATTTTCATCTTTTTACATTTCTCCTCGAAAACGTTCATGTTTGTCCTCCATTTAAACTGTTGAAAAGCCCTTGATTTCACAAAACTGTCATCAGTCAAAAATTGATGGCTTGCCTGCTCTAATACAGGGTCCAATTCCCTACCTCTATAATCAGCTATTGTTAGATCCAAACTTGGGAGAGGAAGTTCTCGAGGGTTACCCTCATCTAATTCTGCTCAAGTAATAAAAATATCTCCTTGTGATCCCATTTGTTCAACCTGTTTACCAATGAGTTGCTCTTCTCCAATCCCCAAATGGCACTGGGTGGGTGAACATTCCTCATCTTGAGGCCTTTCTTCTGTCATTACCTTTTGCCTCTTAGGACTAGGCTCTTCAGGTCTCTCCTCTTGGGCTATACTGGTAGATCCTATTATTTGTTTGCCCTTGTCTATAGGAACCATTTTATTTTGAATTATAGTATATCCGGGCCTCTTTTGTACAATTATTTTATCAGTTCTCACATTTGGAGTGAAAGCCAACCTCCTCATGATCTCTCTGGCCTTATCAGGACATGAATCAATAAAAAATTGTTTATTTTCATTCATGACCTCCATTATTTCAGGGAAGGTATTCATGAGCTTACTTATTTTGTTAGTCTCTATAATAGCATTATCCAAAGGATCATATTTATTATCAAAACAATGAATGAATTCTAAGACTTGGGAATAAACTCTCCATTTTTCCTTTTTAGTTTCCTACTCCTGCAATGAGAATTCATTCCTTATAATATCCTTTGGATAATAAGAATCATGCTTGACTGGTCCCAGTTTGATTCTATGCCTCAACATTTGATTGGAAAATCCCTTAGAATCAAAAAAATGGGGATGAGAGACAGCCATCATATACTACTCCAAAATCTTATGCAAAAAGATCCATCCCCCTTTTGTAATCACAAACTAATGGGCCATTGTGCAGGTAGGGAAAATTGACCCTAATTACCTTTTCAACAAAAAACATTTCTTCCACTCGCCCTAACTACCATAAAACTTCAGCTATTCCCACCTTCAAAGGAACTCGGTAAGGAAAAACATGAGGGTTCCCCTTCAAACCATAGATTCTAAAAATAGTAGAAATAAGGTAGGGGATGATATATCCCTAATTATGTGAAACTTTCAAGTCACGGGGGTTATCCTTAGGCCTGATGAGACTCATTAGTACCCTAGGGATTCTGGGAATGTCACTCAATATCAGGCATCTCAATTTAGCAGCAAAATATCTATCAAATTTGACAAAACTGGCATTACTTGCATCCCAGGTCATATCTACACTCCACAACTGGACTGGCAGTATTTCCACATTCTCCTCTCTATTTAGTTCCATCTCATTACCAAAATATGTCACTCCTTTGAACAAAAACATATGCATTAATAGAGAGTAGTGACCAAAAGTTTTTTCCACCTTGCCCTTCACAATCCCAACTAAACCAATGTGAATTTCTTCAGCCAAAAAGGAAGCAAAATCAAAAATAACATCTACATCGAAGGAAGCAATCTGAACCATCATGTACATGAAACCAATGGGCATAAATTCTTGTTCATCTTCACCAAAAACTTGGCATAAGTTCCTGTATATCTCTACAACCTAGGAAGTGAAAAGACTCTTCTTAAAAGGCTCTCTAGAGGTTGCAGTAATTACTAGCAAAGTTCCTATTGTACCAATATGTACCCTTAGTGCACTTCCCCTAATTACATCCTTCTTTGCTTTATATTCATTCTCTAATCTAGCAGATTGATTTGCACATGGTAGTCTGATAATGGTTCCAGGTGAAAAACCTCTCTAATTTCTTTAGGAGTAATTGAGACCAAAGGCACACCATCCTTTCTTCTTACAACCCTAATGGCTTGGTCATAATTCTTAGCAATGGTTTCAACTAAATCATAATCCATGAAAACACTTGGAACTACTAACTTTCCCAAATCAAAATTCCAGACATTAGCATGCAGGGCAAACAACTTTCTTTTTGAAAACCACTTTTTAAACAAGATAAGGCCAGTTTGAGTAGTTGTTGCATCCCTAACCCAATTCCCCTTATCATATAGGCCATCACCAATTTTAAGCCCAGGGTTTAAGGAAATTAACATTTTAACTTGTATAGGTTATACAGTAGATTCTGGGAGTAATTCTAATAAATCATAATGGACATTCCTATCCATATAATTAATTTTCCCAGAGAATGGTTTCTTAGGAGGCATTTTGACAGTATTGAGAGAATTGGAATGCCACAGATGTTATAATATGAGTACTTACTTGACATGCTGAACTTTTTCTTCTTTGAACTTCTAACATTTCTCTCGAATGATAGAAGAATAGTTTCACGTCTTTACTAGGCTTAACACGACACAATCAATCAGGCTCTTGTGCTCAAAAAATTTGCAATCTTTGTTTGCATGGGACTAGAATTAATAAAAATCTTTGTTTTATACTCTGTTTCTCCCACATGCAAAGCTTCCACTTATCATAAATGTGCTAAATAGAAAAATAGAGTGGCGTTGCACTTTCTTTTTTAAATTTGTGCCGTTGATCCTTGAAAAATCTTATGATCTGGGAATGACAACTAAGCTAACTCAACTTTCTTCTTAACACATTGGCAGTCAAGCTAATAAAACACCTCCACCTATACATTTCCTTCAAGGCTGGCACTTCAAACCGGGCCCATGGATGACTACAAACATGTGTCATCAACTCGCTAACTCATTATATATAATTCTTGAGCACCTTTCCAAAGCAAGCTAGCGATGATCACTGATCTTACTTTAATCGTGTGGTAGACAATTGAAACAACCTTTAAGAACATGATGGTGGGTCCATTGCTCATTAACTTGCTATACCTAATTTTTGCACATCTCTTTATAGCGAGTCAATGAGCGGCGTCGATGCAGACTTGATCTTGTGGATAGTAATTTCACTTCAATAGTGGTGGGCCACACTCACTAACTTGCTATACTTAACTTCTGAGCACTTCTTCATAGCAAGTCAACGCCACCCTTTGATCCTGGCTCGATCTCATGATCAGAAATCTTGGTACCTAGTACACAGGAAGTGGGTCCATGATATCGCTATCCATGATATGGGCCCTACAAATTTCTACCAAGCATTTGTCAAAAGTTTGATCAATGAATGGCAAAAAATGTGCTGACAATTCCAAAATTTTTCAACCACCATATTGGTCATAATTTTGACCAACCTACTGGATGGTCAAATTTTTGACCACTGCCATCTAGTTTTCTACAATGCATTGGTCAAAATTTTGACCAATGTCCTACAGATTTCTACCAAGCATTGGTCAAAAGTTTGACCAATGAATGGCAGAAAATGACTTGACAACTTCAACATTTTTTGACCAACGTATTGGTCAAAATTTTGACCATCCAGTAGGTTCGTCAAATTTTTGACCAAAAAATTATCGACCAATTCATTGGTCGAATTTGATCGAAGTTTGGTCAAAGAATGGGTCAAATTTTTGACCAATAAAGGTTGAAAAATGAGCCCAAATGTAGTATTTTGGTCTACCATACCTATGTACAAAGAGTGGAACAAGGGACTTCATCGCAAACTTCTCCCAAAGCAGAATACATTTCCACCATGCCTACTTGTAGAGGGTGATGTTAGGATAAACCACATACAGAAATAAAAAACTACATGCAAATATAACCAATAACAGAAAATAATAGATCACACAGAAAAAGAACACAAGGCACCAAGATTTAACATGGTTCACCCAATCCCTGGGCTACATCCACTAAACAACAAGTTCAATATTATTACAATCTGGTGATTACAACCTGATTACAATTTGTAATCCCTTATAGCTCAATACTGCCACAAGAAGCAATTTCGCATCACAACATAATGAAAATACCCAACCCTAAACCCTTTTATACAAGTATTAAATTGCTTTAGGGTTATAACATGTCAGCCATAAATTAGCCATAACTTTAGTGGAAAATCTACGAATGGCGAATAGTACCAAATTTTTTTTCTATCCCACTAATTATGAAGTATGTACAGTACTTTCCTGATCAGTCACCACAATCTAACAATCTCCCACTTAGGGACTGATCAAGCTCCACACTAAACAACAATATATCTCTCACTTGGAGATTGATCCTGTAGCAATACCACTACCACATGGGGCACCCACTGGATCAAACCACCCTAGACTCTGCTGTTCTTTTATTCATGTTTAGTCTAAAAGACCAACCAAAGCTGAAGAGGACTTCAGCTTCTCCCTTGTTACAACCTTTCTCAAAATATCTGCTGGATTGTCATTGGTATGTATCTTCTCTAGCTTTAACCGTCCATCATCCAAAACTGACTGAATGAAATGGTACCACAACTGTATGTGTTTGGTCTTAGAATGTAGAGCTGAATTCTTTGCAAGATGAATGGCACTCTGACTATCTATGAACAAATAATTATCCTTTTGAGGATGTCCCAAGTCTTCCAAGAAGAACTAAAGCCATATCATCTCCTTGGCTGCCTTTTTAGCAGCAACATACTCTACCTCTATAGTGGATAGAGCATTAATCTTTTGTAACCTAGAAACCCAACTCACAGCTGCCCTACCAATAGTAAAGACATAACCTATAATACTCCGCCTAGTATCAATATCCCCTACCAAATCTGAGTCAACATAGCCCTGTAAATCAGTAGTGGAGCCCCCAAAGTGTAAACACTTATTGGATGTTCCTCTCAAATATCTGAGAATCCACTTGACAACATTCCAATTCTCAAATCCTGAATGACTCATATACCTGCTAATGACTCCCACTACATGTGCAATATCTAGCCTAGTGCATACCATAGCATACATCAAGCTTCCTATAGCTAAAGTATAAGGTACCTTGGACATCTTATCCTCCTCTTCTTGTGTCTTAGGACACATCTCCTTAGTCAATTTCAAATGACCAGGTAAAGGTGTGATAACAGCTTTAGCATTCTCCATAGAGAAACATTGCAACACCTTCTCAACATAATCAGCTTGAGACAGCGTCAATGTTCTGTTCTTCCTATCTCTATAAATCTTCATACCAAGGATTTATTTTGCTGCCCCCAAATCCTTTATAGCAAATGCATGTGCTAACTGGTATTTTAGCCCCTTAATATGATCAATGTTAGACCCAGCTACAAGCATATCATCAAGATATAAACATAGAATAATGTAGCTATCATCATCCAACCTCTTAAAATAAAATAATAATTTGAATGACACCTATTATAGCCATGCTCATGCATAAACTTGTCAAATTTTGGATACCATTTCCGAGGTGCTTGCTTCAAGCCATATAAACTTTTCTTCAATTTGCACACTAAGTTCTCCTTACCTTTGACATCAAATCCCTATGGTTGAGCCATATAGATTTCATCATCCAAATCACCATGAAGGAAGGCTGTTTTAACATCCAACTACTCTAAATGCAAATCTCTAGTAGCCACAAGACTTCAAATAGTATGAATAGAAGTCATTTTAACAACAGGAGAAAATATCTCATCAAAATCAATTCCCTTTTTCTGTGCAAATCCTTTTACAACTAACCTGGCCTTAAATCTTTGCTTACATCCTTCCTCTTCTTTCAACCTGTAAACCCACTTATTCTATAAAGCCTTTTTACCTACATGCAACTTGCACAAATCCCATGTCTTATTCTTTAGCAAAGAGTCCATTTCATCTTTCATTGCAGACTCCCACTGATTCTTAGTATCCACCTGCACAACTTCATCATAACTTTCAGGTTCACCAGCATCAGTAAGTAAAATAGAATACAAAGAGGGAGAAAATCTTTGTGGAGGTCTAATTTTCCTTGTTGACCATCTAACATTCATTGGTGTGTGTGGTATTTGTTATTGCAATTGTTGCACATCATGAGGAATGGCTAGAACATCAGCTTTTGGAATATCATCCAGCACTACATAATCATCTTCTTTCTTCTCATGTTGCTACAATAGATCTTTGTACAACACTTTCTCATTGAATATGACATCTCAGCTTCTAACAATTTTATGATTTTCAAAATCCCAAAGCCTATAACCAAATTCATTAATGCCATATCCAAAAAAGACACATTTCTTTGATTTAGCTTCTAGCTTGGTTCTATTTTTAGAGTCTATATGAGCAAAAGCTTCACAACTGAAGGTCTTAAGAAAAGAATAAGTCACCTTTTTCCCAGTCCATGCCTCCTCTAAAATACCACAACCCAAAGGAGTAGAGGGACCTCTATTAATCAAATATACTACAGTATTGATAGCCTCTGCCCACATGTGTAAGGGCAACCTAGCATGCAACCTCATACTCCTTGTGCGCTCCATTATAGTCATGTTCATGCGTTCAGCCACTCCATTTTCTTATGGAATCCTTGGAATAGTTTTGTATCTATGAATACCATTAGTGGAGAAATAATATTCAAATTCATGACTACAATACTCACAACCATTATCAAATTTGAGACATTTTAATTTCTTACCAGTCTCATTTTCAACCAAGCATTTCCATTTCTTGAAAGTTTGAAATACATCAGATTTCTATCTAAGGAAATAAATCCATAATTTTCTAGTTGCATCATCAATAAATGTAACATAATAATGAGAGCCACCAAGGGAAGATACCTCGGCTGGTCCCCATACATCTGTATGCACAAGCTCTAATTTTTGCTTTTTGTTTTCCTTCCCAGTCTTTACAAAATTCACTCTTTTTTTTTTTCATACACACAACTTTCACAGAAATCCATATTAACACATTTCAGACCTAGTAAAACTTTCTTTGGATGAAGTACTTTCATACCTTTCTCACTCATGTGCCCAAGTTTGTTGTGCCACAACACTGTATCAGAATCTACAACAGCTATTTGTTCTCCCTACTCAACTGCAGCAATTGTTCCTGAACATTCATTTTTCTCTAAAACAATAAAAGTAGAAGGAACAATATGACCTATACAAAGATATAAGGTGCTTACTTTCACACCTTTTTCTACTACAAGGGAACCTTTTGAAGCCTTCCAATTTTTATCATTAAAAGTAACTACACAACCCTCATCACCGAGTTGCCCTACTGAAATTAATTTCCTACTCAGCCTTGGAATATGTCTTACCTCATGTAGTAGCCAATGATTCCCATTCTGCAACTTAATCTTAATTTTTCCCTTTCCAACAATTTGACAGGGTTCATTATCCCCCAAATAAACAAGCCCAAAATCCCCTTGGACATAATCAATGAAATAACCTCTAGGAGGTGTAGCATGAAATGAAGTACCAAAATCTAAAACCCATGAATCATCAACACTTTTTAAAGACAGAAGAAAAGCATCCTCTTCGAATTTGTTACTTACCACATTTGCCTCATTGTCTCCATCTGATTTATCTCCTTCATTTTTCTTTCAATTCCAGCAATCTTTCTTTTTGTGCCTTGGTTTTCCATAGTACCAGCAATCATTTGGTCCTCTCGATTGAGACCTCTTCTTCTTTGACTTTCCTCTTGATTTCCCATGATTTCTAGAGTTACTTCCTCTCTCAGTCGTTCTACCCCTACTTTGTGCATTCAAAACACTTCTTGATCTAGATCCACCTGAGGATTTCCTACGAGTTTCCTCACTCAAAACAACACCGATCACATCATCATATTTTAGGGTACTAAATCCAGGAATAGAATTACTCACCACCATTACCAAGCCATTCCAGCTTTCATGCAAAGAACACAAAATCAAGAGAGCCCTAATTTCTTCATCAAAATTGATACCCACAGAAGATAACTAACTAGTAATAGTATTAAACTCATTTAAATGATCTGCAACAGATCCACCTTCTGCCATTTTCATATTAAATAAATGCTTCATGAGAAATACCTTGTTTGAAGGGGAGGGCATTTCATACCGTGTCGCTAGGCTATTCATCAAATCTTCTATCGTCTTTTCTTTTGTAATATTAAATGCCACTGATGGTACCAAGCATAACTGAATGCTTTTGAGTGCCTTTTTATCCAAAAGATCCCATTCAACCTCTTACATAGTTCCCTGATTCTTGGCTTTGCCTTCCAACGGCTTCCATAAATCCTTCTGATATAGATAATCTTCCATTTGCATCTTCCATAACTAGAAGTTCTGCCCATTAAACCTGCCAACCCTCAGCTTACCCTCATCTGCCATCGCTCCCACTCAACCATGAGACTCCCACTTAACTGTGAGACTTTCCTACAAAGGATAACTAAAAGACAACCTCGCTCTGATACCACTTGTTAGGATAAACCACGGACAGAAATAAAAAATTAGATGCAAATATAACCAATAACAAAAAATAGTAGATAACACAGAAAAAGAACACAAGGCACCAAGATTTAACTTGGTTCACCCAATCCCTGGGCTACATCCACCAAATGGCAAGTCCACTATTATTAAAATCCAATGATTACAACCTGATTACAATCTGTAATATCTTACAACTCAATACTGCTGCAAGAAGCAATTTTGCATCACAACATAATGAAAATACCCAACCCTAAACCCTTTTATACAAGTATTAAACCACTTTAGGGTTATAACATGTTGGCCATAAATTAGCCATAACTTTAGTGGTGAATCTACAAATGACGAATAGTACCAAAAAAAAATTTCAAGGCGATGCCCCGAACCCCACTAATTATGAAGTATGTACAGTACTTTCTTGATCAGTCACCACAATCTAACAGGTGATCAACCATACTTATTTGTAGAGACAAGAACAAGGGCTTTCACCTAAAATTTCTTCCAAATAAGAATGCATTTGGACCATGACCACTTGTAGAGGGTGGTCCAACATGCCTACTCAGATGGTAGAAGAAGGGTTTTTTCCTTAAACTTCTCTCACAAAGAACTCATTAGAAGGATTTTACCTCAACTGTCTTCCTCTCAAAGACAAACTCATTATCATAATATTATAACAATGACTGCCTCTTAGTAGGGACAACTTTGATCATCAGAATAAGATATATGATTTTTCTAGGCCAATTTCAGCCCTCTTGTTGGGAACTAAGGTGTGTCCCTCTAGTTTGTTTGGTGGTGGTCCACAGTTGTGTTAGATCCTTCATTGCCATATCTTTCATTTCTCTTTGTACAAGGTTTCAGGTCCTTTCAAAACTTTTTTTTACTTAATCAAAACTTTGATCATCAAAATATGATAGTTGATTCTAATTTGACCAAATAAGCTTGGAAATAATTTAGACGTCTCCCTTTGTCACATAATCTCCCTCTAAAGTTAAATATACTTACTCTGAATATAATTCAGTCTCATGACTATAAATAATTATTCCCATTTGTCACCTTCTAATTACTTATTGATATGACCAATAACCAAGGGGGATAAAAGATAAAGTCAACCTATGATGAAGAGAATCAATGTTGAAAACATATACTATTCCCAAATATTCAAGAATACTTATCTCTTTGAAGTCTAATGTAGCACACACAAATGATTGATCTCAATATTGAATAGTAAGTGCATACCAACATTTATATAGATGCATTAAATAAATAGAAAAATTTCTTTCAATTTGATTTTTTATCTTTCCATCACTATGGTTTAAGATGGACATATACCCTTGAACCAAAAATAAGGATCAAAACAAAATTATAAAACAATTAGAAGAAACACTAGAGAATATTATGGGAAAAACTCTCCTCACAGAGGGAAATGATCTAACCCACTAAAATACTTTTTTTTATTATATTTTTAAAATACCCAATGCAACAACTTGCTCACTTTAAAGTTTTCAAAAAATACTAATCACACAGTGACTAGAAATGAAGTTCTTTATATATACTGATAATACAATGATATGGAAAGACACTAAATGAAGGATAGGAGCTTCAAATAAGAAAGATTTACAATGATTATTTAATATGTATTTTAAGTTATTCATATACATAATTATATATTCCTCTCACAAGAGAAATTATTTATCACATTATTTATTTATGATTTTTTTAGTTTACTTATTGAAAAAACTATTGTTTAGATTTATATTAATTCACATATCAATTTATAAATATCTATGTTTATTCTAATTCCTAACACTACTTATTTATGGAAAAACTAGAGCATATTCATATTGTAAATTTAGTATTGAGAAGGTATTGAGTCTATACTTGTATCTTGTTGATAAAATCACCTTGGGTGGTTATTGATCCTATGCAGTCACCTTGTCTTATTTAATTATCTTCTTCTTACCATACTAAATACTCTACCTTTAGTTATCTTCCATTATAACCACTAGAAAAGCTATGACTACTAATCAATACTCATCAATGGTTCATATATATATATATATATATATATATATATATATATATATATATATATATATATATATATACATATATATATATATATATATATATATATATATATATATATATACAGATATATATATATATATATGTATATATATATATATATGTATATATGTATATATGTATATATGTATATATGTATATATGTATATATGTATATATGTATATATGTATATATATGTATATATATACATAGATATATATACATATATATATATATACATATATATATATATATACATATATATATATATATATACATATATACATATATACATATATACATACATATATACATATATACATATATACATATATATATACATATATATATATATATATACATATGTATATATATGTATATATATGTATATATATATATGTGTGTATATATATATATGAATGGATGGATGGATACATAGATGGGTGGATGGATGGATGGATGGAGAGAGAGAATCCTTTACCCTAGGCAATGCTATAATTATATGGGGCTAGCTTCTCAACCATATTGAAATAATGAGGAGGGAGCACATTTTTCTGGATTAATGATGACAACTTCTCCTTTATATGGAAACTTTAGACTCTTATATATAGGAGATACTAAAACTTTCATAGAAGAGAACCACAAGATACCAAACCTATTTAGAAAGTCATTGAAAGTAGGAATGACAAAAAATATAGTATAAACAACATTACTGGAAAGGGTCATAGGAAGATTGATAGAACCTTGAGGATGATAAAGAAAATCATTACAAGTTTGAATCTAGACACCAAATGTATCATAGGTATCCTTATGATATCCTTTATTAAAAAGATGTTCTTTAGTGATAACAATCACCAAAGAAGATAAGACAAGATAAAATAAGATAAGATAATTTTATTAATGTCCAACAAAAGAGCACAATGTGGGTCTATGGGATTGGAAGCTAACATTAAGAAGAAAGTAGACAAATAGAGCACCAAACGGTGTCCAAAAAAGAACAAGTACAACAAAAGAAGAAGAAAGAAAGAGACATCATAGAAAATAATAGGTATCTATCCTCATAGGGAAAAATTCTAACAACAACTAATCTGCACAGCTACCAGAGGCCCTGTGATGAAGTTGAGTGCTACAAGAGGAGTGTCGTTGGTGAAGAGATCCTCTACAGGGTCTCACAGATCTAGAATGAAACGTGTTAGGGAAACTATACTGTCACTTCACATGTCAAGCTAGAGCTAAGGATGAGAAGAAGGTTGTAATAAGTTGTGCCTGGGTCTGACTCTTGGGAAATGATACCTGTAAAGTATGGTCACGAAGCTGTAAGGACTCACAAAGATAGAGAACAATGCAATGCTGATCTATGTACCTAAAAAAATTTGAGAGGGATAAATAAAAAAACCATAGGAAGGAATATGAGAAATCCTAGCAATAATATAAAGAGAACCATTGGCTTTTTCAAACATATCAGAATGATCAAAGGTGATAGGAATTGAATTTTTTAGGTTCAGTTGAATGTAAAATCGAAGGCTCAACATGATTATGTTGGAAATTTGTTTAGCATTTCCCTTGTGATTCATGACAAGGTCTTAAATATATCCTATGTACTATAAGTTGAGTGGTTGTATCGGGCATTGACAAGATTTTTCTTTGGGTGCAATGACAACCCCACTCTAACAAGTTGTATCAGAGCTTGGTCACAAGTTTGAATCCTCAAACCCTTAGGTAACATCGAGGGCGGGGGTAGATTGTTGGAAATTTTTTTAGCACTTTCCTCAGGATTCATGAGAAAGGCTTAACCACCTCCTATGTACTATAAGTTGAGAAGTTGTATCGAGCATCGACAAGATCAGTCTTTCAGTGCAACAACAACCCCACTCTAACAGATTAACCACATGATGAAATTTTTCCACCTTGTCATCATAACTAATATTAGTAACAAGAGAAGGATGATTAATACCATTTGTTGAATGTGAAGGAAAATTATTGGTGTAGATTTTAAAATTATAATTAGGAGGTGTTATAGATTTATTCATACTATTAACCTCAACATTAATAGATATAGAAATGAAATCAATTTGATCTTGAATAGAATTTTCAAAGCATAACACTTTTGAGTATCATCACTAGGTCGATGAAAGTAGTGACAAAAAAACATTTTGATAAGATGACTTAGGAATTGGTTTGCGAGTGTTAATAAGATGAATAGAAAGAAGTTTTAGAATGTCAACTTGAATCAACTTTTTCATCACCACAGGCAAAGGTTTAGATAAAGGAGTGTACTTACGATTAGGATGATACACAAGAAAAAGTAGTTGTACCTTTAGATGGAGTAGCCACTTGAGCTTTAATTTATTGATTAATTTTTGAATTTTGATGCATTTGTTAGGCTTAGATAACTTTTTTTGATGAATGACAATGTCACTCTTATCAATAGTAGTACGAGCCATTAGAGTAGAGATCTCAAAATGACTCAGTAGTAACTAATAATGGTGAAGCATTGCATGAAGATGTGAAGATGAATCATACTTAGTAAGGAGAATCTTATCTATAATTTTTTTTCATAAAATAAAAATAGAAATACACTGAATATCATGATCAGGCACATGATAAGATATTTGAGCATACAAGTGTTTGAATATACCAATAAAGTCACTAACTTTTCTTTAACAATTTTCTTCTAATGCATCAAATCAGTCAAAGAAATTTGAGGACCAATTTTTTTTTCAAAGTGTTGAATGAAAGTGTTAGAAAACATTTGAAATGAGTCAATGGAATAACAAGGTAAAGAGAAATACCATTGCAAAGCTTTATCCCTAAAAGCATGCATGAAAAACTTGGCCATGAGTGTATAGTTGTGACAAAAATTGCTACATATAGTTTGGAAAGTCCTAGCATGAATCACATGATCACCCTTACCATAATAATTCTCAAGATAGGGTATCTCAACATGTTTTGGGATAACACCATGAAGGATGTCTAAGGAAAGGGATTAACAATGTCATAGGTAGGGATTTTGTACTAAGATTGAGTAAAGTGAGCCACTTATTGCAAATCGGTGACAATTTAGAAGACACAATAGTAGACATAAACAAATTGGATGTAAGAAGAAGAAGGAAAATGTAGGGATAATGGTGGAGGATTAGAAGAAAAAAGAAGAGGATTGGAATATGAGAAAGGAACTACATTATATGAAGGTAATGAAGAAGGTATAGAGGTAGGAGGAACATTTGAGGTAAGTGAAGAGTTAAAAATAACAACACTTAGAGGACTAGAGACTTGTGTAGAAGTTGTCATGAGAGATGGTAGGTGGGAATGCTAGGAAGAGTAGTAGAAATAGGAATAGAAATTTCAATTGTTGTAGGAGTGTATCCTAACTCTTGAGCACAATCTGCCAAAGGCTTAGCATGAGTGTTAATAAGATGTGATATATCATGCAAGATTGAGATGATATTTTCATAACGAGTAATAATTTTCTTAATAGCCTTAATAGCAACAACACTTGGTTCATTTGCAAAAGCCAATTTTCCAATTTATCAAACTCATGAGAGAACTTATCAACTTGGGACGGATGAAATATTAGGGCTTCCTCTTCATTATGGGAAGAGTGAGAAGATATATTCTCCATGATAGGATTGGGATATTTAGGAAAGAAATAGTGTCATCATGGGTCTTAGGAAGAAAAAAGGAATTGTGATCAAAAGAGTTCATGACTCTATGCCTTCTCCTAATGACAATATTAGAGGTTGTACTTAATGTAATGAAGCTCATAAGAAAGGAGATTGAAAAATGAAACTTTAATGAGATCTAACCACACAATTATCAAAGTAACAAATATCATAAAAAGAGAGATCTAACCGCACAATATAGCTAAATCTAACTCCAAAGTTAAAAAGTATAAAAGTTTTGGGTTTACCCAAAAGAAGGGAAACAACCAAATGTGAAAAGTGAGATCAAGGATCTAACTCGAAAAGAAGTAGGAGATTCATTGGGTTCACCAAAATGTTTAGTAGTGAAAATGGATGTGTCTACTACCTCCTACAAAAACGTAGCTAGAATTCTTACAATATATCATACTTATTATTAGTTATTTTCCTCTAATCTAAACCTAAACCTTAAAGGTGTTTCTAGATTGGGTTTTCCTAACCTTTAGTTATTGAACCATCTTTTCTAGAATGCACCCTTTAAGGTTCACATATGCATATATTAACACCTTTAGAATATTTTACCATTATATCTCCTTAAATATGTTGATGGACGGAAGCACCCATACATATCAACATTTCTGTGTGTTAGGCCAAATAGATATAATATCTATCTCTGATACTGACACACATTCCTCTCCTTAATAAGTTGGCCCAATAGGTATAGTACCCATCTCTGACACCAATGCATAAGTCTTTCCTTAACAGTTGGCCAAATAGGTTTAACACCTATCTCTGATACCAACATTTAAAACTTTCCTTAACAGTTGGCCAAATAGGTATAACACCTATCTTTGATACCAACATTTAATATTTTCTCCTTTACCTCCTTGTACTTGTCAAATAGGAATACTCCTATCTCTAATATGGGTACAATGAATTGGAGTCTTACTTAATATTTATTAATTCGATTGATTTATCTTCACATATATCTTCATATCTTAATTGTTTTGATTAAGTAAAAATAGGTTTTGAAAGGACCTGAAACCTTTTAACAAAGGACAAGAAAGATATATCAATGAGGATCTTAATATGACTGTGGAAAACCACTTGGCACAACAAAGGGACACACCAAAGTTCCCAACAAGAGGGTAAAAAAACCCAAGAAGCCATAGACCATCAATATTTATATTTTGGTCCAATCTTTTGAGAACATAAAGACATATCATAATTTAATTGTTTCCTTTCTACATATTCCAATATTTTCTAATTGCCATAATAAATATAAAAGTCTTATGCCTTTGAATATTTTGAATTGACATTTGTACTTACAAATCTCTTCCTTCATAGAACTGGGCATGAGTCAGGATTGAAGATGTTTGTAGATGTGGCCTCTGTCTGCTAATGTGACTTCTATCCAAACTACTGCACTACTGAGGATGGTACTCTACTTGGAGTAAAGGGTACGAGGATGTTGTGCAAACAAAGGGTAATTCTCTATCACCTCTACTATGGATCTTCTTCCTTTAATGATTCGTACCTTCCACAATTTCCTTTTCTCCTTCATTGGATGACATTAATATACCCTTTTAAACTGTTGTGTCCTTGGGTGGTTGTTTTTATGATATGTGGTTTCAAAATAAAAAGACATTTTTAACTATTAAAAACTTAAGGCATAATCAAATGCTAAACCAAAAGTATTTATTATGAAGCATTATGTTATTTAAGGAAACATATAATATATATTGAAAAATAACCCATTCATTACGAAACAATTGGTATTTTTATTATTAGTTCTTAATGGTACATAAAATTTATTGTATTAATTCCAACATGATAATAACAATATTCTATATATTTCATCAGCATTTTATGATTTAATTTACTTCCATTTTAGTACTTCCATCCTAAATTTGGTTGTGTTCAAGCAACTTAAGAGTTTCTTCCTTTTCCCACATAGCATCTACTCCGAGTAGCTTCTTTCATTTGATTAAGAATTCTATGATAGTTCAATTCCTTAACTTCCTCTCTCGAGTGTCCAAATAACTTTTGGTATTTTTATGAGTTACCCTTCATCATCTAAGGGAGGTAGATCTATGGAGGGATTTATTTTGTCCAATGGCTCACTTGAGTCGCGAGACATGGAATACATTGTGAATCTTACTATCTTGGGAAAGTTTGAGCTCATAAGAAACATTCCCTATCCTCTTCAATACCTTATATGGTCCATAGAGCTGATGTTTTAGCTTTTCTACACCATTCTTTTTAAGCAAGGACTACTTATATGGTTGAATTCATAAATATACTAAATCTCTAATTGTAAATGATATTTTGGTTTATTTCTTGGTTGCGTATTTTTTTTGTTGATTCTGTGATTGGTATATATTTTCTTTTAATGTTTTAATAATATCTATATTTAGCTTTACAAAATCTTGTGCACTTAGTACCCTATTGTCCTAAGGAAGTAGGGTCCAAAAGGATGTAGCTTCATATCCATAAAGTGCCCTGAAGGGGATAATTCTTATTGACATATGATAAGTATTATTGTAGCCTTTTGTTGACCTATAGCATAGTTCCTTAGATATCCTTCTAACCACTTATTTACCACTTCTATTTGTCCATCTGTTTGAGGGTGGTAACTTGTACTCAAACTTAAGGTTGTTCTGGAAAATCAACAGAGTTCCTACCAAAAATTTTTTAGGAATTTTCTATCTCTATCACTTATAATGTTTTGTGGAAGTCCATGTAGTTGAAAAAATTCTTTAAAAAACAACTCTACTACTTGATGTGTTGTATACTTTGTGGAGATGGCAAAGAAGTGAGCATATTTTGTAAGTCTTTCTACTACCACAAATATACTATCTTTCCCTTGAATCTTTGGAAGTCTTGTTACAAATTCTATAGATATACTTACCAATTTTTGGTTTAGAATGGGTAAGGGTTCTAGTAAGCCTACTAGGTGATTTAGCTCAGGTTTATTTTTCTAAGATGTTATGCATTCACTTTCATATTTTTAATACGTCTTTTTTAAAGCCTTTCCAAGCATATTTTCCCTAATGTTTTTGTATGTCTTGAAATATCCTTGGTGCCCTACTAGGGGGTTATCATGGTATGACTTAGGTATTAAGTATACTCGTCCTTTGTATAGGATAAGTTTTTCCCAAACTCTAAAATTGTCATTTGGTAGGTTTCCATCTAATATTTCTTTTGCTTGGGGATCTTGGATGTATTATCTAGTGATCTCATTTTTCCAATCCTTTGAGATGTTTGTGATGGCATGGATGTGGGGTCTTCTTGAGAGAGCATCAACAACTCCATTATTTATCCCTTTTACATATTCTATATCAAAGTCATATGACTAAATTTGACTAAACCATTTCTATTGTCTATCATTAAGATCCTTGTGATTTAGGAAGAATTGTAAACTATTATAATCTGTCTTTACGATAAATTTCTTGTAGACCAAGTATTGTCTAAATTTAACTAGGCAATGCATTATGGCTAACATCTGTTTATCATATATTGAGTAATGTTTTTATGTATCTATTAGCTTGCAACTTTCAAATCCTATTGGGTGCTTTCTTTGCATAAGTAAAACTCCAATCCCTTCACCTGACACATCACAATGTAATTCAAATGGCTTGGTAAAATATGGAATAGCTAAAAGTAGCAAGAACACATGGTTTCTTTAAGTTTATCAAAAGCTTGTTGTGCTAGTTCATTCCATGTAAAAGCACCTTTCTTTGTTAAGTTTATAAGTGAGGTAGATATTTTGGAGAATCCTCTTACAAACCGTCGGTAGTAGCTACATAGGCCTACAAATCTCCTAAGCTAGGCAATTGTTTTTGGTTTTGGTCTTTCTTTAATAGCTTTAATTTTCTCATCATCCATGCTCACCCCTTTTGCATTAATCTTGTGTCCTAGGTATAAGATTTCTTCCAAGCCAAATTCACATTTTGAAAGTTTTACATATAGCGATTCTGTTTCCAAAATCTTTACGATTTCTTTGATATGTTTTAGATGTTCTTCCCATGATTTACTATAGATAAGTATGTCGTCGAAGAATATCAATGGATATTTTCATAATTTTTGTTGAAATATATGATTCATACATGACTAAAAAGTTTCTGGTGCATTAGTGAGTCCGAATGGGAGAACCATAAATTCAAAATGTCTATAGTGACACCTAAAAGAAGTTTTAGGTATATCTTCTTCCTTCATTCTTATTTGGTGATACCTTGATCATAGATCAATCTTTGAGGAGTAACATGCTCCATGTAGTTCATGGATCCTAGGAATTGGATATCTATTATTTATAGTTTTCTTATTTAACGCTTGGTAGTTGATGCACATTCGCATGGTACCATCTTTCTTTTTGACCAAGAATATTGATGATGCGAATGGACTACTACTAGGTTGGATATGGCCCATCTCCAATAACTCCTTGATTTTTCTTTCTATCTTTTTATTAAATTTCCTTGGGTGTCTATAAGGGGTGATGATATAGGTCTTGTTCCTACTTCTAATTCTATTGAATGTTCAAATCCTCTTTTTGGGGGAAGTCTTGGGGGAATTTCTTCAAAGACTCTTTTGTATCTTTTTAATATAGGTTGAATATCTACATGTATGGGTTCCCCTTTTGAAATTGATTTATCTAATGTCATACATTGTGCTAACCATCTCTCTTGGCCATGATTGAGTATCTTTGTCATTTTTTTACAAGAGACCATATTGGGGGACCCATCTAGTAATATTTTTAATGTGATTTCTTTCCCTTCATGTTGGAAACAAATCTATGAATTTGATCCATCCATTATGAATCTTCAAAAGGAATTTACCCAATGCATTCCTAGGATAATATCATTTTGAATGTCTGTTGAAACGTAAAAGTTTCTTTTACCAGTGTGTCCCCCTAGGGTGACTTCTAATTGAGGCACTATCTTGGTGCATTTATCAATGGATCCATTCTCAAAAGCAACCTTGAAACCCTTGAATTCTTGAGTTTTAAATTTCCTCTTAGTGACCAAAATTTTGCTAATGAAATCATGGGTAAGTCCATAATCCACTAATGCAATTATTCTTTGTCCTTCAACTATTACCTTGATTTAGAAGGTCCTATTTTGATTTTATTGGGTGATGATGGCTACTAATCCATGTTCTATTTCTTTAGTTTTTGTTCTCTTCCATGGAAAATCATCTTCTCCTAGCTCTTCCATTCTGTTTACTTTTCCTTTTTTACATTGATGACTAGGTTTTCATGGTTCCTTGCATTTAAAACATAAGTTCTTCTAGTATAATTCTTTTTTTTTTCTATCATTGATGTTCCTTATTCCATGGTTCTTTATAGATATAGCAGGGTCTATCTTGATGGTCCTTTTTAGATCCTTCATGTCTATAGGGGGGCTTAGAACCAAAATTCTTATTCTTTTCCTTGGGGTGATTAAACTCCACCTTTTTTGCCTCTTTGATTGCTTCCTCTAAATTCTATGGTTTGAGGGGTTTTACTTGTGCTTTAGCAACATCCTTGATTCCTTCTATAAACAAGTGAGTGAGTGACTCTGTGATAGTTTTGGAACCATTACTGATAGATCCTGAAATTGATTTGCAAATTCTTCTAATGACCTTGATTGCTTGAGGTGAGTTCTTGGAAGTACCTTTCTATCTAGATCTTTTAAATCTATTCATCAACCTTTGCATGAATTTTCCATAGGTGGTAATTTTGTTATGTCCTAGGGAAATTTTTCTATAGTTCCACCATTTATGTGCTAACCCTCTTAAGTGGAGTATGGTGAACTTGATTGCCCCTTCCTCAGTAATAGGACTATATGATAGGTATGTATCTAGTTTTTGGATCCATGATTGAGCAGTTTCTTCTCCCAAATCATTAAAATATGGTAGTTTAACTTTATTTACCCTTTTTTCAAGTTCTTTATCTACATGGTTCTTCCTATTCTTCTCCACTGTTTTTGTTTTGTAGTACTCTTCAAAAGAAACATGTTGTTGAATATTTGGTGTGCATATAATTGCACAATTTCTTCCATAGTATTTGTGATAGTCTCTTCTTCTTTACTAGTTTCTTCCCTTGGAATGAATAAGGGTAAGGTATCTCGTGGGGCCAAACTTTGAGATGAGGATTCATTTTCTTCATGATTGGAAAAAAAATCCCTTTGCACACTGATTTTTTTATTCTAGTTATTATTGTTGCTTACTCTTTGTATGGCTTCTAGTAATAATGTATTAGAGTTTTTGATCCTTTGATTGGTTTGTTCCATGTAAAGTTCCTTGGTTCTTGGGCTAGTTTTTTGGCCATTGTTTACATAATCACCAAGCTTCCACATAATGACAAGATTGTTGCTTTGATACCACTATAATATTCTCCACAAAAACATAGTTAGAATTCTTACAATAAATCAAACTTATTATAAGTAATTATCCTCTAATCTAACCCTAAACCTTAAAGGTGTTTCTAGATCAAGTTTTCCTAACCTTTAGTTATTGAATTGTCTTTTCTAGAATGCATCCTTTAAGGTTCACATATGCATATGTGAACACCTTTAGAATATTCTACCATTATATTTCCTTAAATATGTTGATGGATGGAAGCACCTGTACATATCAACATTTCTATGTGTTTGGCCTAATAGATATAATATCTATCTCTGGTACTGACATACATGCATCTCCTTAATAAGTTGGCCAAATAGGTATAGTACCCATCTTTGATCCTAACGCATAAGTCTTTCCTTAACATTTGGCCAAACATGTATAACACCTATCTCTAATAACAACATTTAAAACTTTCCTTAATAGTTGGTCAAATAGGTATAACACCTATCTCTGATACCAACATTTAATATTTTCTCGTTTACCTCCTTGTACTCATCAAATAGGAATATTTCTATCTCTACTATGGATACAATGAATTAGACTCTTATTTAATATTTACTAATTCCATTCATTTATCTTCACATATATCTTCATATTTTAATTGCTTCCTTTCTACATATTCCAATATTTTATAATTGCCAAAAGAAATATAAAATTCTTACACCTTTGAATATTTCAAATTGACATTTTTACTTATAAATATTTACATGAATGGAATTGGTCATGAGTTAGGGTCAAAGATGCTTGCAGATGTGGCCTTTGTCTACTGACATGACTTCTATTCGAACTGCTATGCTGCCAAGGATGGTACTCTACCTAGAGTATGGGGTATGAAGATGCCATGCAAACCAAGGGTGATGCTCTATCAAATCTACTATGAATCATCTTCCTTTAATGATTTTTACCTTCCACAATGTCCTTTCTTCCTTCATTGGATGACATTAATATACCTTTTTGAACTGTTGTGTCCTTCGGTGGTTGTTTTTACGATATGTGGTTTTAGAATAAAAATGTATTTCTATCTATTAAACACTTAAGGCATAAGAAAATTCTAATAATAATAATTTATTATGAAACATTATGTTATTTAAGGAAACATATAATATATATTGAAAAATAACCCATTCATTACAAAACAATTGGTATTTTTATTATGAGTTCTTAATGGTATATAAAATTTAATCTATTAATTCCAATGTGATAATAACAATATTCTCTATATTTCATTGGCATTTTATGATTTAATTTACTTGCATTGCAATGTGGCTAGTGAAATTAATACTATAAACCATGTGAGGTGAATTCATTAACTAACCATTCCCACACTAACATCAATACATGAGAAATAGGGGCTTCCAAATATAACTCTCAATACAACTCAAGTTAGATTAGTAATACCCAAAGGGATTAAGGGATGCTAATTCTAAACTCAAATTATATCAAGGAAGTACACATGAAAATCCTCTTTCATGTAATATTGGATTTAATTAAAGATGTGAAATGTAAATGTAGAATTGAGCTAATTGGTTTGATAAAAAGTGTAAGATAGATGTAAGTGCTAAATCTATTCAATCAACCCAATTGAGATATGAAAATGAATCTAAACTAAAACATGAAATGAATGATAAAGTACTCACCCTAAAATGTGCCTTTTTCCTCTAAAAATTGTAGATCTAAATCTATGAGGAAACTTTTGACTACATATTCATGATCACAACAGAAAACCAAAATAATATATTTTTCTTGAGGCCTTAGGAAGATGTATCAACTTGATGAAACATGTTACAAATGCTTCACAACAAGGTCATCGTGTTAGTGGGACATAGTAGAAAATTTGACCCAACTTCCTTAGAAATGTTTCAACAAATTATTTTCATATCTATGGTTGTAATTCAGCTATCCAACTCTTGCACATAGTAAAACTTTTTTGTTTTGTTTTAGGTGGATGAAGGCTTGCCTTGGTCAAGCCCTAGATTGAAGAATTAACCTTGAAATTTAAATTCAAATATGTAAAGTAAATTAAGACACATGTAAGAATTAACCTTTCTTATAGAAACTTTCATCAATAAGGATTTACAACTCTTGTATGTTGTAGATGTTGAATTTACAATGAAGGATGTAGGAAATCTCCACGAAAGAAATGGATCTACCAAAAATCACATCATGGAAGTTCTATGGATGTAAATGTGCATCAATGAAGAAGATGATGAATGCCTCAATGTTCATCTCCTCCCTTGATGGCCAACACAACAATATACCTTGAAGATGAAACTCTCACAAAGGATCCTTAAATCTTCGAATGTCTTGAATTTTTGTCAAAAATATGCTTTCTTGAATGCTTGAGAGTATGCCTTGCAATAATTTGCATGTCACTTGATGTCTAGTGATTTATTGATGTGAAAATGAGGTACGTAGGATTCCTTTTATACTAGTTTCTAGGCACAAAAACAAAGCAAGTTGATAGGACTACCAAATTTTCCAATTTACATTTCTAAGGAAAAGCTAGCCTTGAGATTTAAAATCTCCCTAGAGAACAAGTCAATCTGAGTCAACCTCTCCTAGAAAAATCAACCAAGGTTAACTTATTCCATAAAAGGTCAACCTACTTAAGAATAGGTCAACTTGGTTGACCTATTCCAATTGACCTATTTTTGGGCCAGTCCATAATGAGCTAACCCTAAGGTCTCAAAAAACCACATTGGTGAGAGTGAAAGATATGACACAAAATAAGAGAAAGATATGATTGAGAAGGAATCCATCTTGTTGATCCTACAAGTCTCAATGACATTGAGAAAGATGAGTAGTCGTGCTAATACTTAGCACACCAAAATGTTATCATTAGTTGGCAACCGGCAAAGAGGAAGACATGATGTGCATACCATCTAATGATCACTGATAGAAATCTACACTAGAGTTGGATCAAGTGTCAAGATGAGGACAAGGAAAAGTAGCACTCACATCTAGTATAATGAGTCACCATCAATGTGACATGATGGAGGGACAGGGTCTACACTGCAATGTGATTGAAGTTCAAATTGAATGATAGAAAGACATAGAGGCTATACCTTGGCCTAGCATAAGACTTGCAGGGCTACTAGTCTACACTGTACAAAGCATCTATTGCAGGTTTTCCATGGACAAGTGAGACATGCAATTTAAATTTTGAATGCATCAACTTTGGGTGAGATATTTTTTAAGTTTTGACATCCAGAGAAATTGAATATATATATATATATATATATATATATATATATATATATATATATATATATATATATATATATATATATATATATATATATATATATATATATATATATATATATATATATATATATATATATATATATATATATATATATATATATATATATATATATATATATATATATATATATGACACTTCATTATTGATATATGGAGAGTGGAAAATAGAGACAGATTAGATTTGTGAGAAGTCTTGCATGGAAGTATAACCAAATAAGAACAAACAAGCTACTATAGATTGGTGAACTATAGACTTGGTAGATTAAAGGAGGGGAAGAGGTGATATAGAAGATTTCATAGAAGAAGCCAAGACAACAAGAGAATATCAAGATATCTTCATGGTATACATTTGGAGATGTACAAGGAAAGGTACTTCCAAGGAGATTTTAAATCATTTAACAAGGTAGTGTTGAGGAGACCATGTAATCCTAATAGGTTGCAAACATTTATAATTTGATGTGTTCTCAGAAGTAATAGTTGTAGCCTCTTACTGAGAAATTTTTTATTTGGGCTAAAAGGCTAGTGAGTATATTATCCCCACCATGGTTTTCATCTTTGCATTGAGGGTTCCTTACTACATTTATCATTGTTAAATCTGCTAAGTGGCTATTGTTTAGTTTTCTAAGAACAATAGTTCAATAGACCAGTTGGAGAATTCATACTAATTCACCCTTCTCTTAGTTTTAGTTGGGACCCACACATCCATGGTCCATAAGGTCATTAAAATATGGGAGCTAAAAGGTTTTAAATGATGGGTGCTTCCATTTTAAGATGGTACAAGAGCGAAGTCTATCCATGCAATGTTTTCCCTCAAACATGAATTGTTTAGATTCAAAATGGAAAATGGAGTCACAATGTCAAATTGTATAAGTAATTTGAGGTTTCTCATTACACAACTTGGAGAGGTTAAGGTTCTCATTAATAATGATGATACTAGGGCCATCTTGTTAAATAACTTATCTTCAAAATATAGTAATGTTGTCTTTTCACTCAACCAAATCACCTTATAGACTTTGGATGATATGATTCCAACCCTTCTTTTGTAGGAAAAAAGAGGACAACAAAAATTATAGAAGAAACTCATCTAAAAGACAAGACATTATACTCACACCATACTAAGAAATGTCTAGATATAAATAAAAGAAATGATACATATTTCTATTTTAAGAAAAAAGGGCACACATCATGGGCTTGCCAAACTAGAGCTAGTGATCTTCTTTAGAGAAAACTAAAAGAACTTGATGAAGGCAATGTTTCTTGTATTGAAGAGGAGGATACATCAGATGATGGATAAATTATTAATGATTCTCCTATTAATCATTATTTTGAGCTTTCAAATTTAGATATTGGCAACTTTGGAGGATGTCCAAGAATTTTCATCATCTCAAGTTAGCTTCTCGTATTTGATTTTTCTTTCTAATGTTGATAGCTTTGAAGAATAAATATCTTGTGAAGACTCATTTAGGAGATATGTTTGAGACTTTGTATTGTGCTCAATATGGATTTTTGTTCAACAAGCTTTAGAGTATATGATCGAGAATTATACCCTTTCGTGGTCACTAGACAATGATAAAGACTTGTCTCATCTCTTAGGGATTATTGTTGAATAAGTCAAGACTTCGTGATTCAATAGCTCAAGACTAAGAGCTTTAGAATAAATCTCAAAGATGCACATTTTTGAGGGTCAAGAGACAACATAATGGAGCCTTGCATGATTCAATATTTGCTACTTCAAAAGAATTTTTTCTCAAAATATATATTATGTATCAACATGTTTTTCTATGTAATCCTTAAGAGCAGAAAACTAGGGCAAGATGATTTCTATGTTTAAAAAATCAACATAATAAGGGGTGAATATTGGAATATTTTCCATATTACATTGTCTTAATTGACAATTGTCTACAATCGATAACTATCCAACAATATATTGGTTAGTACAGTTGAACTATACAACTGATAGAATGTATAAAAACGTTAATTGTTATGATGAATACATAGAAAAATACTATTATGGTTTCTCTCTTTCAATCAATGAAAAAGTTTAATTTCTAAATAGGTTGAAATCTTTCTATGTATATTTTTTCATCAATTTCAATTTTTTAACATTAACAACCTTGCATAGAATCTTCTATGATAAAAATATAAAAATACTTTTTAAATAAAACTACATAATTTTAATAATAAATTATTATTTTAAAATTGTTAAAATAAATTAAAAAATCATTTGATTCTCACATAATAAATTAAATGTAAATACATATCCTTTTATACAATTATATTGCATAATAATTTTCTATAGAATGAGACTACAAAACATTAAAAGTTTAATATAATGTTTGCATCCACGTGATCAATAAATAGTAGACTTGATTTGATGTTAGATAAAATCAAAATGTATTTTGATATATTAAAGAAAATTTAAGGATTATCATAGATATATTAATAATTATTTTTGTGTCATGTGTTTAGTGTGGTTCACCTTTGTTCTATCTAAAATTTCCCTGTTTATGTGTTGAAGGGTTGAAGTCACTATCTGAAGTATCCACATATAATGATTGAATACAATTTTTGTATTCTACGATTGTTCTGATGTACCAAGTGGGATGTTGACACTTGTCCATATTTATCCCCACACATCTTAGTCTGAAGATACTGGCACTTGATTATTTTTCATTACAATGGTTTTTATCCATAATACTTTCTTGATTATTTCTATTGTTGACTCTACATCACCAAATCCATACTTTTAGCAGCATAGTCTATAGGAAGATATATATTATTTGGATTGATAAGAATGTTAAAATTAATGAAAAAGTGATCTATGTGTATGCTCAAACATTTGATTGAAGACCAATTTCAACTATTTGTTCATGAATTCTTCTAGCTTCATGCTGCTTAGGAATTAAGTACGAAGGGAAGAATTTAAAACTTGTCTTATTCAAACTAAATATGGAAAGAAATTATTTTGTGTTTGACATGCATACGTCCAAATTTATGATATAACATTAAGCTTTCTATTGATTTTGGCATCAAATGAAGTAGATATCCCCTTGTATAGAAAATTGGCGGGCAACTTGAACTATATAAGTACAAGAGAAATTGACAATGTATATTAACTCAGTAAACTTAGCTAATTGAGTCAAGTAGACTTAAGGATCATTAAAAGAATAAGAAAATAAACCTAATATATATAGAGGTACCACTAAATTTAGTTTTGAGTGTATTAATTATTTGAATATTTTTTAATTAATGCAACTTAGATTTCTAGTATGACGCAAACCATGTTTCAAAGAGAAAGAAGATTGAAATAGTAAATGAGTGCAATCATGTTGTCTATAACCAAGAAGTGATAGAAATAACTCTAATTTCTAGCATACTAGCTATTTGGATGTCAAGTTGATTAAATGTGTACAATTTAGTTGGGCTAGATGTATAGATGATATAAAATGCATCACTTTTATTGTATTTAGTATGATCTAGGAATTACTGGTTGAACCAATAACAAGCAACCCATTATTTCCTTGTGATCCACTAAAGCTGATTATTAAACATTATGGGTTACTACTTTTGAAGTTGTTTTAATAGGTTATAATTTCAAAGTTATGAGACTAAAGTATGAAAGACATACTCCAATTAAGTGAGATAATCAAAGCTCAACCAAATAATTGTCAAAAAATTCAATTATACTATGTTAGAGCATATTGAGACTCAAAATATTTTTATATGGTAAACAAACCAATCACAAGAAATAGAGATCTTAAATTATAAAATAATTTCTAGTATTGATGATGTATTCTTTAAGCGCCTAGCTAAGATAATATTTTTATAATGTAGGGGATGTGGGTATGAGTCCAAGAATATCTAGTTAATGAATATGAGTAAGTCCTAGAATCAATGAATAAATAAAATGTTGAAATGTTTGATATGTGTTAATTATATGGTTTATTTGTGACAAAAGATACTAAATATGACTCATTTTTAGAAAACTTGTTGTCAAACAACTTGACTTAGACATCCTATTAGATTTTATAATGGTAAAAATATAGTACCTATTTAGTTTCTTTTTTAAAATAACTTTATTTTTTAGAAAGACCAAACTCTATTACAAGTCAAGAAGGTTACCAAAAGTTCAACCAACAAAAAATAAAATAAGACCACCAAACATAATAAAGAAAGAGGAATTCAAAATTTTTTGAGACAAAAATATAGAAGCAGAAAACCATTGGAAGTTAGAGTTAGGGCCCATCTTTGGCACCTAAAAATTAATCTATGAGTTGGGAAATGTGATGGACTAGTTTTCTTTCTTTTGATGCACACAAAATCTAGGAAACACCTATCTTTTATCATGAAATCTTCAAGAGTAGATAATGAGGTACCTTTTGAGCATATAGAAAACTTCCCTACTAGATTCCCTAGGAGGAGAAGCCTCATAATATGGAGACAGATAGTTAAGAACTACTAAAAGAATATGGCATGAACTTGAGTACCTAAGTACAAAGCAAACAATAGAAACTACCTAGACATTTGAACTAGCCAAGACATTGGGGGAGGAGGAAAACAAATCCTTAGAGGAGTCATTGTTGAAAGCGTCAAGAAAGACAATGAGATGACAACCATCAACACCTTTCCACCATGTTGAAGGAAATGCAAATAAGACCTATAATGGAAAGAGGATTCAAAATGAACCCTATCAAAGAAACATTCATAAAAAAAAGGGATTTGAGCACAACCAATTATCTATGTCTAAGGCTAGTCATCTATCTTCAAAATTATCCTTTCGAGAAAAGCCTTGAAAGGTACATCTATTCCAAGATTTGAACATATGATATTTGAATACAATCACTAATGTTAGGCTCCACCTTGAGAAAGTTGTATGACTTCCTACCAATAGTATTGTACATTTATTGGCACAATAAATAGAGAGGATGTAAAATGTATATTCTAAGTTTAGAGTGTTGAAAGAGGGCATCACATGGCAAAGAGAAAGAGACACCACATGAGAACCCCATACTAGTATCCCTTAATAAGATGAACTTCATGACCCTTAGAGAAAGACATAGAGATAAATCTAAATCTCACTCATGATCACTGCATATTAGTGCACTAAGATCCATGTATTTGAAGGGCTAAGATCAAGGGCCATAACCTACTGAATCTATAGACCAAACCTACTTAGGAAATACAATCAAACACCTAAACTAACACCACCTCTAGAGGAAAGAAAGCAGAAGGGAGGTACTTATGACCAATACCTAGAGAATCACCATGTATGAGATTACATAATAGGCATTCACAGGAAAAGGATCTAGATGCAGCCTTGAGAGTATTTTTATGACTAACATACTTGATGGAAAAACCGATCCCATAAAAACATCACTTATCAAGTAATTGTTAACTCTTAACATGCAATAGTACCTACCATCCTTTTTATTTTTATGCTTCTCCTTATTCAGACAAGCATCCACGCCACAGTGATAATAAATACATCATATGCTTGCTTTTTCATTGGCATTATTGATGTCTTACAAGTATGTGGAGATGGTGCAACTTCTTCATGAGAAGCATTTGCTAGCTCATTCTTGGATTGACTCCAAGTGCTCAATTGAAAAGTATATGCCATGCAATGCTCTGATTTTTGACCCCTAGAACAATAAGAATGAAAGGAGGATTCACACATTTTGAAATAAGTTTTGGATCTCTCATAAAAAGCGGTGTGAACAACTTCATGGAAGAATGTAAATGGATTAAAGACATAACTAGTATTTTCACCGGCTGTGTCCAACCCATCAAATTGGATTCTTCAATACTTTTGTACATAATAGACAATAGAGTGATACGAATAGTAAAATAACCTCTCTTTTCACATTAAGAATAAGAATAAAACATATTGTTCCTCTGTTTCTTTAATTCTTGAATTTGATGGTGTTGTTAAACGGTGAATAGATATAATTATTTGTAGTTTTATTGCTAGTTTTTGGATATTTATAGTTTGATGTTGTGATTCAATAATATAATTACAATTATTGTGTTGATCAATTATTTGATGATACTTTTAAATGGTGTAATTAGAGTCTAAGAAAAATATTTTACTATAATTATATTGTAATATTAAAGTTTTGGTAGATTTTTTCATGCATATAGTATTTTTATGGCTTTAAAGGCATCTTCACTTTGATCTTATTATAGAAGATGATTTATGCTTTTCCTATTTCTATTCAACCAATTATTTGTTCTCTTTTGGCAACTAACAAAAGCTTGTGGTGGATTGACTTTGACTTCAAGGAAGTGGACGAGGCTACTTGATGTGCAATGTTTCACCCCTTTACCTTTTCTCCTACTTTTTTTTCTCTTATTGAAATGAGTCCCTTTTATCTTGGACTCTTCTTTCTATTATTCTTTTTTTTTTTGTTGTATCTTTGTCTATGATGATTATTGTATTTTTCTCTTCAAAAAGAAGGCAAGCTTGCAACGTTGGGCAGTGGATTTTTGTATTGTTGGATTTAAGAAATGTGAGTCATAGGATGGCCCATTTTGAGTTTCTCATCATAGTCATTGCTTCCTTGTATTTCCTTTCTTTAACAATAAAGTTAGAAATCAATGTGTGTGTGTATGTGTAATCAATTCTTTTCGCAATTATAAAAAACTAATATGCATATCCATAATTTTTACAAATTTGAATATTAACCCATTTTTTCTCTATTGAGTGCTGGACATGTCTCCAATGAGCTAATAGTGTCCCATATATTGTTTTTTTTGGCTTCCTTGCTCTTTTTTACTTTTTTTGAGGTAAATTCTTTATCAGTTTCCTAGTTGTAGATCTTATCCATTGGGAATATTTCTCTCTTTTCCTTTTCTTGTTTTCTTATTTAGTGTGGAGTTTTTTTTATGTGTTGTGCTCCTTTTATTTTTCTTGAGGGTTTGCTACGTAAGTTTGGTCTTCTAAAGAGATAAATTAATAGAGGCCTCTTCTATGGGCTTGAGGTGCATGATATAGAGGAATTTTTTCTCCCAAATTAGGCTAAGATTACTTATTTGTATCATCTCTTTTTTGCTAGATGCTAAAACTTTCCTTGGATTTCCTTCCATACATTTTTAATGTGGAGGGCACATTGTAGTTTGGAAATTTTTTCTAGACTCAAGGGTTTTCATGTGATAGTGAGAATCATTAGCATGGAAATATGTAGGAGGTTGTTTTGGCTCGTTAGGATGTTGATGTAGAGGAAGTTTCCAGTTAGGGTTGGATCTCCTCTTACTAGAAATTTTCCATCCATCTTTCCCATTGCATTCACATCTTTGTGGGGTGAGTTTTTTTCTTCTCAAACTTGTGGAAGATCTCATTGTAGAAGAGGTACATTCTTTGGCATCTAATTTTTGTTTACATTATTGGAAGATTTTTCATGATAGGTCTTCTTGTTGGTTTTATTTATTTTCAAATACAAGTTTTGTTTATGACAAGCTTTGGGTTACCTTCTTTTGTTTCCTTTGGAGTTGTAGGGCTAACCTTTTCTGTCTCTTATTTCCTATCCAGTGTATATTGATCGCATGACATTTTTGGGTTTTATTTAAATCTTTTACTATATATGGGACATCCTGTTTGGCCTTGAGTTACTTGGTTAAGGGTTTCTTATATCTTTGCAGATTTCGTCTTGAGGGATTTCTTTGTGTAGTTGTGGGTGTCTTCTCAAAACATGCTTGAAAGTTATGGGGGCCTACTCAAAATCCACTTGGAGATTATAGGATACTTTTCAAAACCCATGTTTCAAGTTTGGTGAACCTATCAAAACCCTTTGGATTAGTGGCTTTGTCCTTCTCTAAATACAGATAGTCTTTCTTAAATGTATTTTCAGTTTATAACTTGATGGTTTTTAGTATTTAAAGGGGGTTGCTCTTGGTATGCCAACTTTCTTTCACAAATAGTCATTTCTAGACTAGAAACCTCATCACAATTCACTTGTATAAGGTTTTGAGACCCCATCAAAACCTATTTTTACTCTTAATTAAAATAAAATGAAATTATTTCATCTAAATTATTAATGATGCAATACAATATAAAAAATAGACTAATACAAGTTAAAATAAAAGTTTCATTTTTAATACATCTTATATCAAGCAATAATTTAGCTTTTAGTAAGGGAAATCTAATCTATTGCAATATATTAAAAGATTATAAAGATAATTTAAGATATATGATCATTAAATCAATACATCTATGAACTAAACAACAAGCTTTCCTTTTTTTCAAACTTTTGTGGATGTGACACTCTAAACATCTAAGCTCTCAAAATTCTCATGAGAAAACACATAGACAATATATAACAAAACTAGATGAGATGATTACAATACAATGTCCTCACTTCATGGCCCTCATATTCTATGTGTATTTCAAATGACTTTCAATTTTGTAAAGCTATTTACTTGTGAAGACTCTCATGAATACAATTTAGTTTTCAGCCCATAAAGTCAAATATAATGCTACAACAACATTCTTTTTAATTGAAATATTCAACATGACCAATTAATGGATAAATTGTTTTGACACAACTCATCTATTACCTTTTTTCAATTAAAAAAATTCTTTTAAAAATAACTATAAACATAACTATTTAAAACATCTGATTAAAGGAAACTAAATATTTTCACACCACAAGAGATCATACCATTATAAGACCCTCTCTGGGACCATACCCAAGACTTTCCTTTTAGCATAAGGTATTCAGTTGGTTCAGAATATTGAATAGTTCTTATTGTTGCTTGCTTTTGTAACCTACATCTAATAGACAATTAGACCTTTCCATAAACATGAATTACATAGTTCACTGCCACGTAATTTTTCATAGCAAGGTTCATCTAACCATGGGTTTCCTCCTCTATTCTGTAAAACATATATGAAACAAAAATAAAGTTATTGGCTCACAAAGAGTCCACTAGGATCAAGTCTTGCTAAGTGCAAGGCTCGAAGACATCATAAGGGATGAAGTCGGGATCCTCAGGCGAATTTGGCAGCGCGGATGCTCCTTAGTCTTTGGCTTTTAACTGAAGAAGTTTCAAGCATGTGTGGGCCCATATCAAATATCTAAAACTTGTTTGTGAATGACCTCCATCAAAAAAAACTTATTTAAACCATTCATGTGAAGATTACTAACGGAAGAATAAATGCTGGAAATAGTATGTGTAGAACGTATTCCTCCACTCGTGAAGTTTTTCTGTTGTCGATCTTTTTTTCTTTTCATGTCAGAACCGCAGCTCATCGTACACAACGGCAGCGTACGTAACTCCACTTTACCAAAATCACAGCTCGTGACGAAATATTGATCTTGAGAATCGATGGTCGAAAATATATGATAAGGCTGGACGACCATGGAAGAAATCTGAGCCATTCAGCCATAAGAAATGGGAGGCGAGGAAATTTTCAAAGTCTTGGGCTCGCGTGAGAGATTAGATCCATAACAGAACCCAACACACCCACCTCAAATTTATAAATGATATCTAATCCATTCCCTACTATGGTAAAATGATACAAAAGGCACAAGAAGACAATAATGAAATAATTTAATCAAATTTCAGAAAATAAACGTGTTCTGATTGGTAAATAAACGGAAAGTCTCTCTCCTCTCCATTAACGTTGCTCATATCTGATCGTGTGGACCAGGCAATATATTTTGGTAATATTTTGAGGTGTAATAATCTATCCACCTCTGCAAGTAGATTGAAAACATAACAAAAATTAGAAATTTGAATTGCAGTAACCGGAATTAATCAATGGTAGTGGAGGAGCTCTCCTTCAATCTGTGACGTCCTTGCCAGCAACAGAGATTGCTACGACTTATCGAAATTTTGCTAATGTTCCACTCTAACATTTCTGAAGTTATTTAAACAATTCACTGGTCCTTAATTAATGCTTGCAAACACACAAAAGTGTTGGACATCGCATAAAAACAGCATAACAATAGCAGAAGAGTTCTGCCACCCTTAAACATCACACACTAAGGAGAAAATTAAGCTTGGAAAAAATAAGTCAACTTTGACTATTTAACACTTTTAGTATTGGAATGAAGCTTAGTGTGTGATGTTTAACATCACTATCTTTCCACGTGGAGGAGTTGGCCATTTCATTCATGTGACTGAATTCACAAAGCTTCTCTACGTTGACCATAGATTAGCCATAACCATAATAACCAGCAAATGGATGCATCCATCCAAGCAAATCACATATGCCCATCACTTGGCATCCTTATAGCCTCGACATTCACTTTATAGAGTTTCCTTCAGTCATGAGAATGATTAAGTGAAGATCAAAATTTGCATATCAAATTACATGTAGAAAGTCATGTTGCATGTTGCATATATTCTCCAATCGTTGCCTAATTCCTCTTTTCCTTTGTCTAGGCTTTCCTAAATGTATTTTGGACCATGTTGTGTCAAGAAGAGTATGGGATTGATGTATTAGGTTTTCCGCTATTTTCTATGAGGGATTTTCCTAAAGAGACGAAAGATAATCGTGGTTAAAGAAAATGATGTCAAATTTTGTGAGTCTTTAAGAGTTTCTATTATCAATGAATGTAATAACAGAGAAAAAAGCAGTGATTGAAATGGTGGGAATTTGATGGTAATCATTATTTCTATGAAACATGCTCATATATGAAATTCTTTTGTTTCACTACAAGAATGAGAGTAAACAAATTTACTCAGCAAGTAGTGGTTGGTGTATGTTAAGACAAAGCAGGGAATGCCATTTCAATGGTTAGGGAAGAGACAAGGAAATATGGTCAATGATGAAATTTGACAGTGCACAAACTCCACATTGTCTACATTATGAAATGTGTTGTGCTTATATATAGGTACAAAATTTTGTCATATTCATTCAAGTGGCAACTAGTGGATTTATCTAAAAAGAAAAGAAAATTTGTTGGTCATCTATGAAACGTCTCCATTTTTTTCACTCCACATCTGGTGAGAGAGTTTTCCAAATTATAATTATCTTTAATAATGATAGTAAATAGGTGAAAGATATATTTTTATTTAATTAGTGTATCTATAATTAATTTATAAACTATTAGAAATAATAAACTATACTTAATTTTATGAATTGTTATTTCAATTATTTATCAACAAGGTCATGTTATTTTTAAAATATGGAGGAAGTGAGATATCTAAAGGGAGACATAGCAATAAAAAGTAGATATTAAAGGGAGAAGTACAAGAGAGAAAGAGTTAAGCATATAGTGATAAACAAGAAGACATAAATATATATAGAAGATATAAGAAAATAATGGAAGCAACAAACATAAAAAATGAAGACAAAGAGGGTGAATTATAGGAGAGTAAGAGAGAGAAAAGGGTAGATAGAGATGTTAGGCATAAATATATATAGAGGAGACATAAGAAAATAATGAGAGCAAGAGACATATAAAAATGGGGGGAGAGAGAGAGAGAGAGAGAGAGGGGTGGGGGGGTGGGGGGGGGCAAGGTGTAGAGGGAAGAGTAAGATAGCTAGAAAAATATATTAAGATGGAGATTGAAAAGAAGAGGGATATGGATGGAGAAAGATAGAAATAGATATGGAGATAGATTGATGAGATGGGAGAAAAATAGATAGAGAAATACAGAGAGATCAATAGAGAGATGAGATATAGAGGGGATGAGAGGGATAAACACAAAGTTTTATGAATTGTTAATTAAATTTTTTACCAGCAATCTCATGTTATGTTTGGAATATAGACATAGAAAGAGTGGGTATTGAAGTGGAGAGCATGAGAGAGAAAGAGGTAAGGAAATAGTGATAAAAATAAAGACATTGATAGAGATAGAGATGGGTATGGGTATGGAGATGAGGTATATGTAAAGAAGGAAAGGGATAGATAAAGAGGGAGGAGAAAAGAGTAGATAAACATGACAAAGATATATATATATATATATATATATATATATATATATATATATATATATATATATATATATATATATATATATATATATATAGAGGATATATAAGAAAATAATGAGAGAAAGAGACATAGAAAGATGAAAACAAAGAGAGCGTGAGTAGTGGGAGTAATGGGTGGGGGAGAGATTGAGAGAGGAATACAAAGAGGGAGGGGTGTAGAGGAAAGAGACAGAGAGAATAAGGAGATTGATAGAGGTGTGGAGATGGAGATTGAGAAGAAGAGGGATGTGGAGAGGAGAGGGAGATATAGAGGGAGAGAATAGGATGGAATGTGTATATATATAGAAGAGACAAGGACACACACACCCACACCCACCCACACACATAGACATAGTGAAAGTGGGGGGTGGGTGGAATATAAATATGTAGAGATCTAAAGATATAGGAAGGGGGTAATGAGGAGAGAAGGATGTATAGAGAGATAGAGATAGATTGAGAGGTAAGGATAGAATAAGACCTATAGATATAGAAAGGGATACATAGAGATGGAGAGATATAAAGTGATATAGTGGTGAGATAGATTTATTTGGAGATAACAAGGATAAATAAAGGGATATTAAAAAATGGAGAGGGGGAGATATATGCAGGGAGGTGGGGGGAGAGGGGGAGATGGGTAGATAAAGACGCATACGGCGAGAGGGTGGAAGAGATAGGTAGAGATAAGGACAAAAATAGGGTGCTCAGTTTATTGGGAAGAATAAGAGAGATAGAGAGTAAGAAGATAGATAAAGGTATGGATATTGAGAAGAAGAGGAACATGTAGGGGGAAGAGGAAGGTAGAGATAGAGATGAAGATAGAGTGATGAAATTGGAGAAAAATAGATATAGAAATAGAGATAGATAGACAGAGAGGATGAGAAGGAGTGACACATTAATGGACAAATACTTAGTTGACCCTCCATATCTATAAGGCATAACCATTGCACAGTAAGGTGTGATTCCTACTATATTAAAATAGCTATCTTGGGTATCAGATTATAAATATGGTTTCTTTAATGATGTTTATGTCTTATACTTATTTGAAATTCCTGATACCATTTCCATTGGAATTTGTCTTTTCCAAATTTAAAAGGGAAATAAATACTTTGTTAGATGTGAGATGTAGCTTTTTCTTCTTCTTGTTGTTTTCTTTCTCCTCTCTTCTCCCTCCTTTTAGTTATAATGGAGAAGATTTAAAATAAGTTTTTTATTATTTATAATATGTTTATTTAATATATATTTAAATGTTATTGTTAGCAACATTTAAATTTTAAATATTTTACAAAATTATTGTTATTGGCTTTGACAGTAGTTATCCTCTTTATTAGAGTTTTCTTTTAAGATGTTCAAACATTAAATTCAAATTGAAAAATCATTTTTGAAACCAATGATCTAGTTTTATGAAAACTTGAATAAGTCATTGATTGTAGAAAGGTTATTGGAATCCCAACATCTATGTTAAGAAGAGTTTTCTGGTACTTCAACTTTCCACCCTTTTTGGAAAGCTAGAAGATGGGTGAATAAATTGAACTCAATCAAATTTTACATCAAGATTTTCTCAAAGATTTAGATCAATATTCATATCTTGTAATACCCAATTTTCCAAATTGATTGAATCATCATGTTTTTACTTTTCACTAACCCATTGTATCATTTTAATAACATTATGGTCAATTGAGATGTTCGAATTTAATTTCTTCATATATGATATGCCAATCTATAGAAGGAATATGGTGATTTTCCAAAAGGAAATCAAAGGATGTTGAATTGTACATATTAAGAGATTTAGATGAAATAGGAAGATCTAGGTGTGGATTCAAGAAATATCAATCTACAATAAACTTTCATGTTGCTCATGTTGAGGGAAGTGTGTGATCACACAGCCCCAATGGAATCCAACATTGTGAAAAGTTCCCATCGATAACATGGAGGAAGGGGGATTCAAAAATTTACCCTCTTGGAAAATATTAATTGACAAAGGTGGGATTTATATCCTTGAAATTGACAAGTTCTCTATTTAGCAAGCACACCATTCAGTCTAGGTCTCCTATGAACAAAAGTTTGGATATTTTTCTAACTTGTATGCTTTAGGGGTAATAGAGTTAATAATTTTACAAGCCTTAATTGAATTTAGGGATCAATATTATCATAGATACTTGAGGATGAACTACGGTATCAATGCCACATGTAGTTATTCATCTCAATTTAGACTTGTACATAAAGGCAAAGAGGCTTAGAAATTACATATGAATCAATCTATAATTAAGAATTCAAAAATAAAAGTATTCCTTACAAAAATGTTGGTTCCAGTTATAATTAATAGATGTAAGATTAACTAATGGGTGGATAAAGTTCCTTGTTCAATTTAAAGATACATTTTCATAGCCAATTGAATCTATTTGAAGGAATTTGAATGGATAACAAATGTGCCCAGAAAATCTCCAATCAACTTCAAAATTAAGAGATCTATAAATCATAAGTAAAAAATAGGAGTTCAAATCAACAAGGAATCTATGATGAAAAGATTTGAGAAAATTTAGGTGAATATTTCCAAGAAAAGACCAAAAAAAGATGTTTTTTAAACTTATAAAAGGATTTTACAATTTTTTTTTTAATTTAAATATTATGATACAAATAGTACAAAATAAATAGAGTGCAACTCGCCAATTGAAATGAACCTATTTTTTAGAGATTGTGAAGAGATAAATCCTCAAGGTCCTTCATATTCAAACTAGAATGATGTTGAGAATGTGGAGAAGCGTTGGCTGCAAGCTGGGCTAGGGTTTTTCCCCTAGCCTATTCTTGGTGTTTGATCTTTACTATTTTTTTGTTCTGTTTGGATTGCTAGCTACTGGACATAATTTGCGTCAGTGTTTTTGGATATCTTCTGCAGTCAATTTTGGATTGGGGTTTTATTGTTTGCATGGCAAGGCCTGCGATTTCTTCTCCATTGGTGAGAACATATGGTTCTTCTCCAACTATGCATGCAATGCGATCTGAATTGTTTTATTTATGGGAGAGCTCCAAGCTGAAAAAAGTTAATGGTTGTTTTCCACGTAGCCATGATCGCCCTGTTCTGGTTATTCCTCCAACAGTTGTAATGGAGGACATTGATTATTGGACCAAGCATGCTTTGATATGCAAATTTCTTGGAATTCGGATTTCCCTATTTGCTCTTGAGGCATGGATCCGTTGCTCATGGCAGGTGGAAGGTGATATGGAGATTATGTTGGTCGGGAATAGTTATTTTTTTGTTGTATTCTCTCGCATGTCTGATTGGGATCGTGTTTTTGAAGGAGGCCCTTATTTCTACAACCATGTGGGGTTATTTGTCAAACCTTGGCATTCAGGTTTTAATTCTGCTGAGGATCTCCCTTCAACAATGCCAGTTTGGGTTCGCTTGCCTCGTCTTCCCTTGGAATTTTAGCGTGAAGACATCCTTCGACAAATTGCTGCTTTGTTGGGGAAGCCGGCTGTGATCGCACATCAATCCCTCGATAAAAAGGTTATTTCTTATGCTAGAATTTGTGTTGAAATTAATTTGAATAACCCATTACCAGATTCTTTGGAAATTTGTATGGGGGATTTTTCTTGGGTGCAGCAGTTAGATTATGAATCTCTCCCTTTTTGTTGCCAGATTTGTCATGAGTATGGTCATTTACTATGTTAGTGCCCCCGTAACTCAAGTTTCAAAGGAGTGGATGGTTCTACAGCTGGTAATATTGGTGGTTTGGCAGATACTACAGGGAAAGGACAATCTCAAATGGCTAATACTACCAAGGGGATGAATCCGCAAGATGCTATACGTAAGGGTAAGGCTCAAATGTAGGATAAGGATGGATTTACCCCTATTCGCCCTCATGCTAAGGGTCATGGTCAAAAGAGGCCTTTGAAAGAAAGATTATCTAATTCAGGGTTTAACCGCTTTGAGGTGCTGGATAGTATGGTTCTAGAGGAGGGTATTCCTCCTCCTATCTCTTCTGATCTAGTTTTCCCAGATGAGAGATCTGTTCCTAATGATGCTTGTGGGGCATCCCAAGTTGTATTATATCAGAACTGTGAGGTCCCTATAGCTCTTGTGATAGAGGCTCTGGTGACTCCTGCAGTGTTGGAGGATAATGATGTTGTTTTAGCTGACTTGGTTAAGGATGTGCTACCATCAGGTAAGGGCAAGGGTTCTCCTCTCCCCTTGGGGTTGATGTCTCAACCCTTTAAGCGAGCTTCTTCTACTCCTCCTCTAAGGAGTGGGTGCAAAACAGACCAAGAGAAGATTAAACTCATAGGAGATATATTGATTGAGTCTGGTTCAGTGAAAACTTTGGATTCTCATTTTTCCAATTCTACCCAATGATGATTATTCTCTCATGGAATGTAAGGGGGTTGTATAGCATCCCTAGACAAAAGGCTATTCATAACTTGGTGGTTGATCATAGCCCTGATGTTTTTTGTATCCAAGAGACTAAGCTCTCTATGGAGTCTATGGTCCAACATGCCTCTAGTATTTGGTCTCGTGGCCAATGCTAGTGTGGTGGGGCAACAGGCAGTGTAGGTGGTTTAGCTATATTTTGGGATCCTCAAAAAATTTCTCCTCTTGGCTAGATGTCTTCTCGCTCAGCTCTCTCTATGGTAGCTTCTGCTCTAGACTCAAGAGAGGTAATCATGGTTACTAATGTGTATGCACTTGTTGATCTTGTGGGAAAGGAGGAACTTTGGGAACATATTCAATATGTTAGAAATTGTCATCCTTATCATCCTTGGGTGTTAGCAGGGTACTTCAATTCAGTTTTAAGTCTGGAGGAGAAGCATGGTGGTTTGGCTAGATTGGGGCCTTCTTCTTCTCTTCTTCGGCAACATATATCTCTTTTGCATCTCTCTGATGTTAATCCTTCTAATGGTCTCTATACCTGGAATAATCACAGGACTGGTGTTGCTGCTATCTCAGAACATCTAGATAGATTTCTTATTTCTTTCTTCTGGGTTAGTGGCACCCTTACTATCTCTTCAGAAATCCTTGATTGGAGGGGTTCAGATCATTGGCCAATCAAATTTTCTGCTATAGGGGCTTATGTTTCGAAGCATCCTCCTTTTAAGTTCCAGTTGATGTAGCTTCGGGACTCCTCTCCTCATGATTTTGTTTTTTGTTGGTGGAAAGATGGTGCTCCTGCATATGGTACTGCAATGTTCTCATTTTCTAAAAGGCTTCAATATGTTAAAAGGCAGCTCAAGATATGGAATACAGAATGCTTTGGGAGCCTTCACTTTATGAAGAGGCTTGCTCAAGAAGATCTTGATGTCATCACAAGGGAGATTAGAGATCGAGGTTTCTGAGAGGATCTTGGAAAGGCTGAATCCCTTGCTTCTAGAGCTCTAGAAGAATGGGAACTTTGAGAGGAAATTTTTTGGAAGCAAAAGGCTAGAGTCGATTGGCTCCAGGAAGGTGATCGTAACACTGCCTTTTTCCATAAAACAGTGCAATCTCGCGAGAATCAGAGCACTATCTCTTCTTTGGTTAATTCTCAAGGTATCCAACTGAATTCCTTGCCAGCTTTATTCCAGGAGGCTATTTGGTACTTCTCTACCCTCTTCTCTGAGGACTCTCCTCCTACTGATAATGAAGAAAATATTATTTTGTCCTGTATTCCTTCCCTTATCACTCAGGAAATGAATGATTATCTCATGAGTCCTATTTCTTTGGAAGAGCTAGAGGAGGTGGTCTTTGGCATGCCTAAGGGGAAGGCTCCTAGTCCTGATGGCTTTCCAGTTGAATTCTTTCATTAATCATGATTTATTGGAGGTGGTTAAAGAATCCTATGCTAGCAAGCAGATGCTTCGAGCTTTGAACTCTACATTCTTGACTCTTATTCCTAAGAGAGAGGGTGCTAATCAATTGGAGTTTTTTAGCCCAATTGCCTTATGTAATGTGGTTTACAAAGTTATTACTAAGTTGATTGCTGAGAGATTGAAAAGGTGGCTTCCCATTATTATCTCAGAAGAAAAAGGTGGTTTTGTTGCTGGCAGACAAATTTTGGATGGGTGGTTATTGCTACTGAGGCTATTCACTCTATGGCTACTTCAAGCGAGAGAGCCATGTTTGTTAAGCTGGATATGGCTAAGGCCTATGATAGAGTTAAATGGAGCTTCCTAAGGAGTATTCTTCTTTCTTTTGGATTTAGCTCTGACTGGGTGAGTTGGATTATGAGTTATGTTACTACTGCCTCTTTTTCTGTTCTTATTAATGGTCAACCTTCTCAACTATTTGGTGCTTCTAGAGGCCTCCACTAGGGTGACCCTCTCTCCCCATATCTATTCATCATCATGGCTGAAGGCTTGGGCAGATTCATTAAGCATCAGGTGTCCCAAAATTCTATTCAAGGCTGGCGGTGGGGTAATGGCTTACCTTCTCCTTCCCATCTTCAATTTTTTGATGATTCTGCTCTTGTTGGTCTTGCTAGAATCAAGGAAGCTGAAGCCTTTCGACATGCTTTGGATGTCTATTTGGTAGCTTCAGGCTAGAAAGTTAATGAGCACAAATCTTCCATTTACTTTTTTAACACTCCTGATTCTATTCAGCATAGGATTGTTGGTATCCTACGGTTTCAGATAGGATCACTTCCTTTGACTTCTCTTGGCATCCCTATTGCTATTTCCAGGCAGCCACATCTCTTCTGGAAAAATTTGATTACTAAGCTTCAGGATAAGGTAAATCATTGGACTCATAGATGGCTTTCTACTGCTACCCGGGTTACTCTTCTTCAAGCTGTTATCCAAGCTCTTCCTACTTATTGAAGCATGGTTCACGCTGCACCTATTTACTTTCTCAAGGAGTTTGATGCTCTTTCTTGAAAATTCCTTTGGAGTGGTAATTTGCATAGTACTAAATGGAGCTTGGTTAATCGGGCAACTATTTGTAGGCCTAAAAAGGAGGGTGGTCTTGGTCTTCGATCTGCTCTATTGAGTAGTCAAGCTTTGGCTGCTAAAATTTATTGGCGATGGTGCTCTAGACAACATCAACTTTGGGCTCATATTATCACTCATAAATATTTTCATGGTGTTGATCCTTGCTCTTTTTCTACACTTCCTCTTGAAGGTCGTGGCTCAATGGTTTGGCATACTTTGAAGACAGGTGCGATGTTGGTAAAGAGGGGTCTGTTTTGGATATGTAAAGGAGGTTCTCAGGCTTTGTTTTGGTCTGATGCTTGGGATGGATTCCCTTCCATTTTATCCATATACCCTCATCTTTAGCCTCTTTGTGACTCTTTTCTTGCCGCTGGATGGGATAAAATGGCTCATTACAAGACTCCTTATCAATTGGGACCTGTTGTTGGTTATAGATGGAAGATTCTTCTGATTGGCCTCCTAGAGGTACAGACATGGATCGTCAGGAGCTTTCTCAAATTTTGGCCTCTAGAGAGTGTTCTTCTTTTCTTGGTCCAGATGTTTTGGCTTGGGGCGGTACCTTGTCTGGTAAATATCATGTCTCTGATGGGTATTAGGAGATAACTAGACAATTATTTGGGGATGGTGAGGTCCCTTGGTGGAAGCAAGTTTGGAATAAAGTTTCTTGGTCCAAGTGCAATTTTTTCATGTGGCTAGTGGCTCACAACCATTGTCTTACCTGGGATAATCTTTGTAAACGTGGATTTCAGGGCCCCTCTTATTGTGTTTTGTGTGGTAATGGAGAGGAGTCTGTCTCCCATCTATTCTTCCATTGCTCCTATTCTACTCAGATATGGCACGTTTGGTGGCGTGCTTAGGGTTGCTCTTGTCGGCATGCTTCCTCTTTGCCTGAGTTTTGGGCCCGCTTGGGTACCACTCCCTCCAAGTCTTCTTTTCTCCATGCTGCTTGGATTGCTTGCCCATCTTTCATGCTTTGGCATATCTGGTTGTAGAGGAATCGTCGCATATTCCAAGATGTTTGGCTTGGTGTTTTGCATCTTTGGTGGAAAATATCACATTCTCTTCAGGAAACTATTATTGTGAAGTGTGAGCTTGATGGGGGTATGGATCCGGTTGATCTTGCTATCTGTAATCGCCTCAATTTTCATCTGCAAGATGGGGCTCCAGCTCATAGGTTTCCTTCTATGTCCAGGCAGCTTCACCATCAGAGGAAGGGTCAGATTAACTAGGATGAGCACTGGACTCCTCCTCCTTGTGGAGTTCTAAAAATTAACACTGATGGCTCTTCCCGTGGAAATCCTGGTTCGGCTGGTATTGGCAGAGTGGCTCGTTGTAGTTCTGGGGATGTTAAATTTTTCTTCTTAGTTCATAAGGGTGATTATACTAACAATCTCATGGAAGCTCAAGCTATTTTATATGCTGTGGAATAGTGTTGCTTGCAGGGATGGAGTAAGATTATCTGTGAGTCTGATTCCCAGGTGGTGGTGAACATGATTTCTTCGCAAGAGCTTGAGGATGTTAGTTGGTAGCTGGCCACTATTGTTAAGCAGATTCTTTTCTTCTCTTCCTCTTTTCAGTTCATTAGGTTCACGTATATTCCTCGTGAATGGAATAGAACTACTGATTTTTTAGCCAAATGGGCATCTAGTCATGATCTGGGTTGGAATATTAGGGATAGGAGGCAACTGTCCTTTGAGATGGTGCAAGAATTTGATGATCTTGTTGCTCAGGATCGAGCTCCTTGTTGAGCTCTCCTTGTTGTATTCCTTTCTGTCTTAATAAATTTTTACCCCTCTTTTTGCAAACTAGAATGATGTTTGTATATCCTTTGATTTGAAGATAAAAGGTACTTCATATACTTCAATAAAAGACACAAGTAATAAAGTTTTAGACATAGTTTCTTAAGTTTTTTTTTTTGAAAGTTCCTAAAATATTTTATTCCCTCTTTCTAGTATTTTCTCAAAGGCTCTATCTCAAGGTTTTCTATAAATTCTAAAGCATGTGCATATTTTGGGTGAATATCAAATAGATATATGACTCCAATTTTACCTTGCCATTAGGGGAAACCTTTCTCTATAAA